>CM040429.1:92112955-92499666 GCA_022702705.1 Papilionanthe hookeriana x Papilionanthe teres | reverse complement strand
TGTAGGGTCCCGGGGTCAAAAATTGAAAATTTGGAAAATTGAAGATTAGGTGGATGTAAGTGAAATGAAAACATTTTTTGTTGAGCCATGAAGCCATATCAAGTCCACATGAGCCATGAAGGGACTCATTCGAGGCATTCACCATGTTGTTCCTAACCCTCTTACCAAGGGCTTAGGGTTAAGGACCATCCATGTGAATCACCTACATGAGTCGGAAGTCAAGTCGGTATGGGTGTGTTTTTAGGAGGTGTGTGAAAGTGTAGTGCATAGGTGTAGTGTATGTGTAAGTCAGCCCTTTACTGCACCGAGCCACCTGCAGGCACTCTAAGTGCCAAAGAGTCCCATAGAACTCATCCTTTAAACTTCCACATTCGATTTCAACCCTCTAGGTGATTAGGGGTCTATAGTCAAGTTTGTGGAGTTTGCAGGAGTTAAGAAGTGGTTTGAATTTCTAAAAGGTGGGTCCCAATTCTAGTCCTCTAAGATAGTCAAAGGAAAAGCCTAAGGCTAGATCCTAAGTACTAAAGAGAAGAAGAGAAGACCTCATCAAAAATGAGGTCAACAAATGTCCTCATCATGCTTTACCAGATTGGTTAATTATTCAAACATTTTATAATGGACTTGTTGGATCACTTAGATCTATTATTAATGCTGCTACTGGTGGTTCTTTAATGGGTAAGACATTTAAAGAAGCCTACACATTAATTGTAGAAATGGCTAATAACAATTTTCAATGGCCTTCTGAAAGGGTTAATCCTAAAAGAATGACCAATATTCATGATAATGAAGCCTTTTCTATTTTAGCTTCACCAGTGGCTGCAATATCTAAGAAATTAGATAATTTTGCTATTAATATATCTCATGTAAGTAATGATAATTTTGCAAATTCTGATGATTCTCAAACAATGGAAACTTTGCAAGCTATTGCTAGTAAAACTAATAACCCTTATTCTAATTATTATAATCCTGGTTGGAAAATTCATCCTAATTTTAATTGGAATAATGGACATCAAGCAAATCCAAATTGGAACAATCAAGGAAATTCAAACTATAGACCAACTTATCCTCCTGGTTGTAACAATCAACAGAAAAAGTTGTATGTAGAAGAATTGATCTTGCAACTAAGCAATCAGCTACAAAGTCAAAACACTATTATTCGTAATATTGAGAATCAGATGGGTCAAATTGCTAATTTCATTAATTACAGACCTCAAGGAACACTGCCTAGCAATGTTGAAATTAATCCTAAAGGATCTGGAAAAGAACATGAACAAGAAAAAGCTGTACAACTCAGAAGTGGAAAGGAATTAAAAGAGAAAACACGGAATGAGATTGAAAACTAGAAAGAAGTTGAAGAGATTGAGAAACCTAAGGATACCCTTCCTCCAAGTAAAGATCAGACTATTGTACCTATTGAAGTGGAAGTTGAAAGACCACCACCACCTTTTCCTTAAAGACTTAAACAACAGAAGCTTGATCATCAATTTTCTAAGTTCTTTGAAATTTTTAAGAAACTTACTATCAACATTCCTTTTGCTGAAGCATTGGAGCAAACACCAAGCTATGCAAAGTTTATGAAGGATATTTTAAGCAAGAAGAGAAAATTTGAAGCTTATGAAACTGTTGCATTAAGTGAAGAATGTAGTGAAATAATTCAGAAGAAATTACCTCAGAAACTTAGAAATCCTGGAAGTTTCACTATACCATGTGCTATTGGAGAAAAATTTTATGGAAAAAACCATATGTGATTTAGGAGCTAGTATTAATCTCATGCCATTTTAAATCTTTCGAAGGCTAGATTTAGGAGAGATGTCTCCTACCACTGTAACTCTTCAGTTGGCTGATCGATCGATCACTTATCCTAAAGGAGTTATAGAGGATGTTCTTGTTAAGGTAGATAAATTTATCTTCCATGTGGATTTCATTGTTCTAGATTTGGAAGAAGATAAAGAAATACCTACCATTTTAGGGAGACCTTTTCTAGCTTCCAGTCGAGCTATGATTGATGTGCAAAAAGGTGAATTAATGATGAGAGTTAATGATCAAGAGATAACATTCAATATTCTGAAATCAACGTAGTATCCTGATAAAGAAAAATGCTATCGGATGGATATTTTTGATTATATAATTAAAAGCATTACCAAGAAAAATGTAAGGTCTTTTTTGATGATAAAAATAAAGAATCTATGTTATATAATGAGTCATTAAATGAAGAAAATTTATCTGAAGAAACTCATTATATTCATGAAAAATTGAGAAATTTTAGACACAACTAAAAAGATATGCTTTTACCCTCAATTGAAAAAGCCCCTAAACTGGAATTAAAAATATTACCTGCACATTTAAAGTATGCATTTCTTGGAAGTTCATTAACTTTACCTGTAATTATATCTTCAAAATTAAGCAAAGATCAAGAAGAAAAATTAATAGGAGTTCTGAAGAATTATAAGAAAGCTTTTGGTTAGACTATTGCAGATATAAAAGGAATAAGCCCTTCAATCTGTATGCATAGGATTTTAATGGAAGAAATTTGTAAACCCACTATTGAACCTCAAAGAAGATTAAATCCAATTATGAATGAGGTTGTCAAGAAAGAGATTTTGAAATGGTTAGATGCTGGAATTATTTAACCTATTTCGGATAGCCAATGGGTGAGTCCTATTCATTGTGTTTTGAAGAAAGGAGGAGTAACTGTCATTGTTAATGAAAAAAATGAATTAATCCCAACAAGACAAGTTACTGGATGGTGTATTTGCATTGACTATCGAAAATTAAACAACGCCACTAGAAAGGAACATTTTTCTTTACCTTTCTTGGATCAAATGTTGGATAAACTAGCTGAACACTCATATTTATGTTTTCTGGATAGATATTCCGGTTATCATCAATTACTCATTGCTCTCGAGGATCAAGAAAAGACAACATTTACAAGTCCTTATGGAACATTTACCTTTAGAAGAATGCCTTTTGGTTTATGCAATGCACCTGTAACTTTTTTAAAGATGTATGATGTCAATATTCTGTGATTTGATTGATAAAGGAATTGAAGTATTTATGGACGATTTTTTAGTTTTTGGAACTTCTTTTGAATCTTGTTTGGAAAATATAACGAAAGTTTTGAAGAGATGTGAAGAAACAAATTTAGTTATAAAATGGGAAAAATGTCAATTTATGGTCATAGAAGGCATTGTACTTGGACATAAAGTTTCACAAATAGGGATGGAAGTTGATCAAGCAAAAGTAAAAATTATTGCTGAACTTTAACCACCTACTACCGTTACTGATGTGAGAAGTTTTCTGGGTCATGCTGGATTTTATAGGAGATATATAAAGGATTTTTTCTAAAACTGATAAAACTCTTTGCCATTTATTGGAAAAAGAAGCTAAATTTAAATTTAATGAAGATTGTCTGAATGCGTTCAATATTCTGAAAGAATAATTAGTCACTGCACCTGTCATTGTTGCACCTGATTGGAATATACCTTTTGAACTAATGTGTGATGCAAGTGATTACGTAATTGGAGCTGTATTAGGACAAAAATATGAGAAAATTTTCAAAGTTATATACTATGCTAGCAAAACTCTTAATGAAACACAAATAAATTACACTACTACTGAAAAAGTGCTTTTAGCAATAGTATATGCCTTTGATAAATTTAGACCATATCTTCTTGGAGCAAAATGTATCGTGCATACTGATCATTCTGCTATTAAGTATTTAATATCTAAAAAGGATGCTAAACCAAGATTGATCGGATGGGTTGTACTTTTACAAGAATTTGATTTTGAAATTGTGAACAGAAAAGGAACTGACAACCAAATTGCTGATCATTTATCAAGAATCAAAAATAATAATGAGAAGATTTATGAAGAAAATATAAATGAGAAATTCCCGAATGAACAATTATATGTCATTCAAGGATTACAAATGCATTGGTATGCAGATATAGTTAACTACTTGGTTAGCAATATTTTACCATATGGGATGAATAGTAAATACATTAGGAAATTCAAGAATGTTTGTAAATCTTATATTTGGCAAGATCCTCATTTATTTAAAATAGGAAGAGATTTTGTGATTCGAAGATGTGTACCTTATGAAGAAACTTTTGCAATTACTCAAAAATGTCACGATTCTTAATTTAGAGGACACTTTGGAGTTAATAAAATTGAATTTAAAATTTTAAATTATGGATTTTATTGGCCTACTTTATTTAATGATTTTGGTCATTATGTGAAAACTTGTGATCGATGTCAAAGAATGGGAAATATATCCAGAAAAGATGAAATGTCTCTAAACTTTATATTAGAAATCGAAATTTTTGAAGTATGGGGTTTAGACTTTATGGGACATTTCGTACCATCATCTGGAAAAATTTATATTTTATTAGCAGTTGATTATGTTTCAAAGTGGATCGAAGCTGTAGCTTTACCTAACTGTGCTTTCAAAAGTGTGTCGAAATTTTTAAAGAAAATGATTTTTACAATATTTGGAATGCCTAGGATAATTATCACAGATGGGGGAAGTAATTTCATAAATATAAGAATTCAATCATTGCTGGAAAAATTCAGAATTAAACATAGAATTGCAACTCCTTATCATCCTCAAACAAGTGGAATGGCTGAAGTGTCAAACAGAGAAATTAAAAGAATATTAGAAATGACTGTTAATCCTAAAAGAACTGACTGGGTTGGTAGACTTTATTCTGCATTATGGGCTTATAGAACAACTTATAAGACACCTATCAGAATGTCACCTTATCAGTTAATTTATGGTAAACGTTGTCATTTACCTATTGAACTTGAACATAATGCTTATTGGGCGATAAAGGAGTTCATTTATAATTTGAATACTGCAGGAGAAAAAAGATTATTATAACTGAATGAAATGGAAGAGATAAGAAATGAGTCTTATGAAAATACCAGAATTTATAAGGAAAGAATGAAGAAATTGCAAGACAAAATGAATTCAAGGAAAATATTAGAGCCTGGACAAGAAGTATTATTATTTAATGCTTGTTTAAAACTTTTCCATGGAAAAATAAAATCTAAATGGATAGGACAATTTATAATTGAGAGAGTATACCCTTATGGAGCTGTGGATATTAAAGATCCCAAAACTAGAAAATAATTTAAAGTTAACGGATTAAGAACGAAGCCTTATATGAGAGAAATGAAATTAAATTACAAAGAGGCTTATGAGATGAGTCCACCCGATTAATTCAATTAATTAGGTCGGGCTGATGACGTTAAACTAAGCACTTTGTGGGAGATAACCCATATTTATTAGTGTGAGTTTAATTATTTTTGTAAGGTTATGCCTTGGTATTAACTAAATTTATATATAACTTCTAGAAATAGAAGGCTAACAAGTCTGTATTGGTTTAAGCTAAACATTTTCTTGAAGTATATAGAATTTGGACTTGGACCACTCCATGTCAAATGTGAGTAAAAAGGAGATAAAGTTAACCTTCGTTTGTGATTGTTTGTGATTTGAATTTTTTCGTAATTGTGTTTGTGTGTTAATCATACCCGTTTAATAGAACTATTTTTACTACTGAAACTTGTAAAATTTGATGATAGGCGAATCGGAGTCGATCGAGGTTCCGGCGCCAGCGCAGTTGGCGCCAAGCGCCTATCGCGTATCGATGATCCGCCTAAGCGCCGTGGTTAGAAATCATGGAAAAACTGAAATTCTTCAGTTTTTCACATGAAATCTCTTTATATATAGCCTATTCTTCGTCCCCAATCCCATATAAACACTAATTTTCGACCAGAGCAATCCATTTTGGAGGAGATAAGAAGGATTTGGAGGCAATGGATAGAGGAAATCTTGGAAAGGAGGTAAGAGACAAATCACTTAAAGATCCTCAGCCTTATTTTAATGGTTTTATTGCTGTTAGTATGGAGAAAATGTTTAGTCGATCCGATAAGATTGAAGAAGAACTTCAAAGTATTAGCAATCTTCTCCATGAGATGTACCACCAATACGAACACTTGGAATGACAAACCAAACTTCAATCTGATCATATGGCTGCCTGTCATGACGCTCAAGTAGAAATGTACGTGAAGAACAAGTGAATCGATGAAAAGACGACTTTGGAATTTCCAAGGGCGTTGGTGTTCTATCCCTTCGGTCCTAGCGAACTTCATTGCGAAAGAGATGGTAATTGAAGATCGGTGTTAAATAGATCCTATATGTGTTTTAGGTGTGATCGAGTCTTGTGTTAGTGTGTTGAATATGTAATTTGTGTGTTTGCTTAACTGTTCAGTGTGTGTTGTTGGATTTGAATGTTTGCTTTGAATATGTTGTTGTTTGTGTTATTTATAAAATGATGAACCTTGATACAATCTTGTACTGAAAATTATTGAATTTAGAATGGAAGTTAGGGATTAGAATTGAAGAATTTGGATACATTTTTGTGGATCTAAACTATCATTTTAAATTGATTGTGAAAATATTTGGAGGATATAAAATGGATTAATACTCTCATAAGAGTAATTAGGAGTCAAATTTGATAATATTTGGTGGAAAATATTTAATTTAAATCAAATTTTTGGAAAGGCGAGTCTGGCGCCTAGGCACCGGTTCGGCCTGAACCAGAAAACTCATCTTCTTAAACTCCCCCACGTCATTTTTGATGCCTAAGCTTCCTTCTCCACTATTTTTCGCGAAAATACCACTTAAAGATCCCATTTAAAGCTGAATTTTCATGTTTTTGAGCTTGAAATCACCCGATTTCTTCATCTCGAGGTCAGATCTACATTCTAAACTCATTATTTTTTGTTTTCACTATGAATTTTGCTCTCATTGAGAAAAACTGAAATTTTGAGAAAAATTTTGATTTTTAAGGTTAAATCTATAAAATTTTTAAGCTCTTTCAAGTTTGAAAAGCTTAATTAGTTTATTTTCCTAGATCCATTGAATTTATTTCGCATTTTTCTTTCACGTTTAGATGGCACCCAAATGTAAGCGAGGAAATGAACAAGAAAATTTTGATCATAGCAAGTTCGTCACTGCTGCTGCACACTTTCGATATAATGATTTTGTTACGACTCGGAAATTTATCTCGGAGCGAAGTTTTTATAATCCTGGAAGAAGAATTGAGGAGACTATCGTTGCGGTCAACTGGCAACGATTATGCAATTTCACTGTTGTTGCCGTTATCCCGGTTGTTAGAGAGTTTTATGCTAATTTCATGGATGCTGAAGAATACGAGGTTTTCGTTTGAGGAGTTGGAGTAGGATTCACTCCTGAACGCATCAATATTTTCTATGGCCTGCCGGCAAACATAGAGTTATTACTCAAGATTATCTCCATCTGAGGGAGATTTGGATATGATCATTGCCTACCTGACTGATAGTACTGGAGCCTGGAAGATTCAGAACGGAAAAGGGTAAATTTTTCATCTTCTAAGCTTAATGGTGTTTCAAAGGCATGGCACTACTTTATTTCTGCTTATCTCCTTCCATCCAATCATCTGAGCAAAGTTACCAAAGATAGAGCTATTCTCAACTACTGCATTCAAAAGAGGAAGTCTTTTGATGTAGGGAGCATTATTTATGATTTTGTCGAGGCTACTGCTCGTTCTAGCACTTCTATTGGACTTGGTTTTCCATCTCTGATCTATTCTCTATGTCAAAGTGCTGGAGTAGTTGCTGAGCTTTCTGAGGAAAAGCTCAAGTCGACAAAGCCTATAGGAAGAGAAAGCGTTAGTATCTATGATCGACTTCGAGGTAAGTGTTCTACTGCACCTTCTGGTTCATTACCTACTTCAGGTAGAGCTTCTACTTCTTGACCATCTACTTCTACTGAGCCACCATCTACTTTTTGGGAAACCATGCATGTTCAGTTTATAGAGCAGCAAAATGAGTTATTCTTAACGAATTGTAGAGTAGATACGATAGATAAGAAGATCAATCATCTTTCTGAGTATACACAAAGGAAGAGTGATTACGATGCTGAGTATTCTGAGTCTTTAGTGAGATTTCTGAAGGGTGAGCACGATGTTCAGTTCCCTACTTGTCCCAGATTTTCGCCATATGTTGATCCAAAGGATATGAAGTTTTCTTTTGGTGATGATGATGATGAAGCTACAGACAGTGATTAGTAGCTTGAATCACCTCTAGAGATTGTTGATTCTGTTTTAATGTGCTTTCTTGTTTCTTGTGTTTTTTAGTGTGATGTTATTTGTTAGTATTTATGTGAATTTTTTATGTTAAAAGTGCTTTTAGATTATCTGATGTGTGTTTAAGACTGAAATGTGAATGAATTTTTTTAAAAGTTTATTTATGTTTCAGCTTACTGTTTAGTGTTCATGAATAGTTAGTAAATTTCCATGTTCAAAAATAAAAAAAAATAATAAAAAAATATTTATTTTTATTAGAAATTAACTCCTGCTCTGCAAAACTTTTCTATATATGCTTAATCATTTCTTTTATATTCATGTTGAAGCATGTGTAGAAGTAGAAGTTAGTTTTTCCTTACTACATCATTATTGTACTTAGATTAATTCCTGATTATTTCTTTCTCTCATGCTTTAGAAAATTTCGTGATTCATATTTATACTAAAGCTGAAGTTTGGGGGAAGGGAAAACATTTATCAAATTTAAATATTATTTGTCCTTCAAGAACTAATATTTTCTTTAAAAATATATTAACATAAGATAAGAAATGAAAAATCAGTTTAAGATTACCTAAATTTTTGAATTTATAAATAATTTAGTAAACTTAATTAAAATTTCAAAAAATTTGATTGATTTTAAGAATAGAATTATTTAGCTTAAAGAATAATAAGATCAAAATTTTTTTATTTATAGTAAAGAGAATTGTATTCTGAAATACTAAGGAATCAAGATTATTGCTTGAAAGAGAAAAGATTGAAATAAGTTTTGAAAAATAATAAATTATTAAGGTCATATTTATTAAGTAAGAATGTATAAGTTTTTGAAAATAAGTTAAGGATAGTGAAGTTGAAAATCATTAACAGGCTATCCAAAAATAGTAATCCTCACTTAAAAAAAAGGGATTGAATAACAATCCAGAAAAAAAAAGAAAAGAGAAAAAGAAAGAAAAGAAAGTGAGTAGAAGCTTGAGGAAATGCGTAATCAAAAATTGGCTTCACTTGAATTATCTTATAGTATGAAAACTGATTACATTTTTAACTTAATTTCTATGTACATATATTTTTATTAGAAAAATATTTCATGAAAATCCATTTCTTGTAAACATTCTATATGACCTTAATATGATAAACTACAATTATTCTTTAAATAAATGAAAAATTGAAAGTCTTATGATTTGGTAGTTAAATATTCTTTAATTCTTAAAATTAAACTTAATTAGTGAAATTTGGTTAATGATTTGCTAAAACATTTATAAAAGCAAAAATTACAAGGAATCTTAAATATTGTAACTTCATTCCAAATGTTATCTATTTTATGTAATTAAAAGGGTTATTTGAGGGCAAGTAATGTTTAAGTTTGAGGGAATTTGATCTACCAAAAAAATATCCATTTTTATGATTTAGTTATGATTCAATTCTTAAGGATATTATGCTTTAATGAAAGGTATTTTCATGTTTTTGGATGTAGATGATTAAAAAGAGTCCAAGAAAGAAAAGGAAGGAAAAATGAGCAAAATGGAGCAAAAATGGAGCTTATGGAGTAAAATTTTGGAATTATTGTCCTGGCGCCTAGGCGCCAGGATCTGGAGGCTAAGCGCCAGTTCGTTACAGACGTTGTCAAGATTTTTTGATGACTTTGGGCAATTATTTTGATGGTGTTAAGCAGTTATTGGAGTTTCTAGAAGACTATAAGTTACTCCTAATATATAGGACATGTGATACAATGTATTTGGACACAAGGAAATGGTCTGGATCGTGAAGAGGTGTGATCTAAAGTGAAGAGGTGCGAAAGATCTGGTCATGGAGTCCGGCGCCTAGGCGCGACAGTTACCTTCTATAAGATACATTGAATTTAGACAAATTTTGAAGAGGTGCCTTAAGCAACCCCTGGTCAAATTCAGAGCTCTATAAATAAGTGCCCATTCTATAGAAAAAAATCGCACCAAACCCCCCCTTAGTACACATACCCATTTTAACATTTTCTCTCCCCTTTTTAGTTTTATTTAGTCTCTTCCATACTTAGGGTGCCACTTTATTTTATATCTAGTGAGTTTATTTTGAGTGTTATTGTGTGTTGTTGCTGTAGAGTCTTTCATCATTACTTTGGAGTCAGTAAAAGTCAGTGGATCACTTGAAGGAACACTTCAAATAAGTATTTGTACTTTGGTTCAAAGTTTTATAAATATGTTTTGTTGTGATATTTCAATGTGTTCTGAGTAGTTAGTTATCTTTCTCCTTTCAACTATGAAAAGATTATAAATTAATTAAATTTTGTAGGAGAATAAAATTTAAAATGTTTTAAAACATTATGATGATATTAATACCTGATGTTAGTTTACTTTTTAAATTGGCCATTTAAATTGTTAAAACCTGTTGAAGAATTTTGAGACCAATCTGGAGATAAATTCTTAACTTGTAGATATCACATGAATCCTTAGGTAATCGCAGGCTATACGCGGATTATTTAAGGTGAAGTGAAAATAAATAGGAAGATAATATTTATTGGGCGTAAAATTAATTAGTTTTTAGAGTGACAGACTAAATTCTAATAATTTGGTTTATAGAAAGGTAACGGGTCACTGGTAGTGCCGACCATAGCCACCCTTGGATATCTAGTAGTGTGAGCCTAGATTAACCCATTCTACTAATAAAACATCCTGAGCCGATCTATAGATTAGTCAATGCTCTTTGCACCTGGACCAAAGGGTAAAGAATAGGAATGCTTCTATTTGGCACAATACCATAATCTAAATTCCCTTCAAAAGATAATTATTCTATAAATCTTAGATTAGTTGAAAAGGAGAAAGTCGTTTTTATACTTGCATTGAATTTTAATTACTGCTTACTTGCTTATAGTAAAAATTATTAGTAAATTAGATTTGAAAATATATACATAAAAAAGGTATATATAAATTGCATTTAATTTGCAAATTCCAATGTATTACTTATATTTCTTACTTTTTATAAATTCACTATCCTTGTGGGATCGATAACCAGGACTCCACTAGAGCCCTTTATTACTTGAACGATACATATACCTGCGTTTATAATTGTGACTTTTACAATTATAATTATAAAATCTAAATATAAATTAATAAAAGTAAACCTCGCGCATCAAGTTTTTGAAGCCATTTGCTAGGAATTAAATATTCTAAAAAATGGTATCAAATTCTTGTATTTTAAAGCATATATAAAGTCGCATCGCATCACATACCAATTGGATATATTGAATATGTAAATTACTTATGAAGTAATGAATCATCACAATTATTGAATAATAGAAATCGTAAACATATCTAATCAAACACATGATTAATTCTCATCATAAGGAGAAAGATAAATAAGTCTGCTAAGATTTTACGGGAAAAAACCAACAACACATGATTTATATTAAATTTCAGGTTTACACAATAAAATAATGCTAAAAAAAAAATACAAAGAACTTATCTTAAAATCTTCCCCAAGAAAATCTTTTGAAGTTCCTTTAAAGAATCCTTACTCCAATAGACATGCACTAGACTCACTCACACACTCTCCTCTCTAAACCCTTCTCCAACACTAGACCTGACTCCTCTCCCCACCAGACCAGAGAGCGTCTTACACTTAGAAATCTCTCTTTTAATATAGCTCTAGAAATCCCTAAAGGTCACTTCAGATGCTCCTACATAATTCATTCAAATACATTATATTTTGAAGAAAACTGATTCTGGTGCTTAGGCACCCAACTATGGCGCTTAAGTGCCTAACTCTGGTGCCTAGGCGCTAGGCTTCTAGAAGCCCAATATAACTTTCCGACGCCTAGGCGCCATGCTGCCTGGCTCTCTATTTCCACATACAGGGTCTGACGCCCAGGCACCATAAGGCATCAATTTATTTATGCTACCTTGCTCCATTTGACCCCATTTTGCTCTGTTTCACTCCATTTTCTCTAAAACTCTAATTTTTGTACTTGAAAAAAAAACACACAAAATATCTTCCTTTGAAGTGTAATATTATGAAAAATAAGCATAAAATGTATATAGAAAAAAGCACATTTTAAGTCGTGTTAATTTCCCCAAACTTAAATGTTATTTTTCCTCAAGTAACTCATCAATTTTATAATTAGAATTCTTTAACTTTTGGCAGTTGGATTTATTAAAGATTCCTATAGTTTTGCCCCATAAATATGATAATGAAACATTAGAAAAATTTCAGTAACCCAGAATAAAACTAGGGTATAAAAGTATCTATTAATCAAGTTAGGAATTTTAATTTTCTAGTCATTTCAAAAATAAATGCAATTTGTTAGACTTAGGAATCCTAGAAGAATTAAAACATAGAATTATATGAGAACTATATTGGTGAAGATTTGACTATTACTTTTGAAATTGATAATAAGCTCAGAAGTGCAATTAAGTTTTTTCCTTTAAGTTGATTCAAGCAAAGATAATTTTTAATTAGGCATTTCCTCAAGTTTATCTTTTCTTTTATTTTCTATTTTTCATAATCTTTTTAATCCTTACTCGTTTATGTGAGGATTACTATATCTGGATAGCCTTTAATGATTTTGAACTTCACTATTCTTCTCCTAAAGTTAAAAACATATCACATTTCTTTGTTTGATAATGTATATTAGTTTTAAAAATGATTTTTCATAGAGTCTTAATTCTTTTTAAAGTGTAAATCTAAGATTCCTAGTATTTCAAAAATACATTTTTTCCTACTATAAATTTTTAAAGCATATCCATTTTCTCTTATACCAAATATCTTAACTCTAGAACTACCCCTTATCACTAAAAACTTTCACTTAAGGTTTCTTAAAATTCATAGAATAAAAGAAAAATAGTTTTCTAATGATAACACCACATACCATAAGTTATATTAAAATAATTTTTAAATATAGTCTATTTATGACAAATGTAATTAAATGTTTTTCTCTCTCCCCCAAACTTGAATTTTTAAATAGTTCAAAACATTTTAGTAAAAAATAAGTATGAAGAGAGGAAAATTTAATAGATTTATTATCTATCACCAGGTTCTAAACATGAAAGTAGTACAAGTACAAGTAGTAAAAACATGAGTGTGTAGCAGTAAGTAAATCTCAATTAAACATATTTAGCATGAAAAGTGCAAAGTAAAGAAATACTCTCACACAAAAGCAGTATATATTTTAACAGAAGCAATAAGTAAACAATAGTGCAGTAAAATAAAAAGTTTCGTACATGAATCCAGTAAAACAAAATTCACCCAGAAAAGACTAAGAAAGAATCTAAGTACGAGTGCTACAATAGGAATGTAAAAATCTCCTAATCTTCTTCTTAATCATCATCATCCTCATCCTCATCCTCATCATCCTCATCCTCATCATCCTCATCCTCATCCATGACTTTGTAGCTTTCAAACATCAGATAATGAGTATAAGAAGGGAACTCTACACTCTGATCTCCTCTAAGAAAGCTCACTAGGGAAGTATTGAAACTTGCCTCATAATCTCTTTTGCGTTTCATATATTATTCCAAATGTTCCTAGTGGTCTTCTTTTTTCTTCAGCTGTTGTTCCGGCAACCACTCAAATACAGTGTCCATATTAGTAGAAGGATGTGCAAAAGCATGAGAAGTAGAGGGCCTCGAAGCAGAAGTGGAGGGAATATATGAATCTCAAGCCTGAGACCAGATCCAATATAGTTTCCATATAAGTTCACATTAGCCTTACCGATAGGCTTTAGTGGGTGCAATAGCTCTTCCCGTGTCTTAAAGATTACTCTAAATTGTTTAAAAATCGTAAAAATAAGGGAAGGGTAACCCAAACCTGATCTAGTCTCATCCTTAAAAAAACTAATGATATTCATGTAAATTAGAGAGCCAATATCTATAGGTTTAATCTTTTGAATTCAATATTTCAAAGTGCCTCTCTCCCGGGTCACTTCACTCAAATGGATCATAGGTAGAAGTCAAGCAGAGATAAAATAGTGTCATGCCATAGATGGGGCATTAAGCATGGAAGAAGAAAAAATTACAATGTGGTCGTTCTTAATTTTCCAAGCTCCATGCCCATCAGTCAGAAATGCAATAATCTCATTGAGCCTCGAATCTGTAGGATCAAATTCAAAATAAAAGTAATAAGGTACATTAGGCAAATGGTACAACACGTTGATCAATAAGGAGTAAACTCAACTCTCCTCTCCCTAACAAATACTTCATCGCTAAGTGCTTTTGGAAGAGTCACATAAAACAATCGAACAACAGAAATAGCTGCTACGACAGTAAAGTAGTAGAAACTCTCCAAGTGATGCGCTATAATCTAATTGTTTACAGAACCTCCATGTCTAGTAAAGCTTCTTTTTAGAATAAACTTCTTCGATAAAAGCAAATCATTGTACCGATCTTGAGCTTGACTACACATAGAAAAGAGAACTGATAGATGCTGATATGCTTAAAATGTGCTACATTTTTATATACATTATACACTCATTTTTAATGATACCATGCTTTGAAGAATGGTATTTTGCATGTTTTTGGTTTCAGGTACAAAAAATGAAGTCTTGAAGAAAATGGAGCAAAAATGGTGCAATTTGGAGTCAAATTGAGCAAGGAAGAAAATTCTGATTTGGTGCATTTTGATAGGTCTTTCTATACTTAGTCTTCTTAAATTTATCACATGTATTCAATGAAATTACATTTTAAAGGAAGATTATTTTCATTTTTATCTTGTAGGTATAACACTTGGAGCACATCAGAGCTAAAATAGGGTGAAACGGTGTGAAATGGGGGTGTTGCCAGTAGGTTGGCCCCTGGGTGCTAGAAAGTGGAGCCTAGGAGATAGTCTCATCCAGTTTTGGCACCTTGGCGCCAAGGTGCCAGAAATAATTTTGGGCAGCTTCTAAACAACCCAAGTTGTTATAAGGTGACTTTTGGCACTTAGGAAGGCACCTTTTGTCATTTGAAAAGTCATAGATACTTGACCCGACACGCAATAACACAGTAATTTTTGCTTCCAAAAGATGGAAAAAAACTTGACCCAATTTATAAATAGCGGCTAGTGCATAAAATTAAAATGTTGTAAAATTTTAGAAAATATTTTACACATTAGGGGTACTACACAAGTATACGTATTGTTTCAAGAAATATAGGGTTTTATTTTATAACCCCAGTATCGATCCCACAGAGAAGCGAGGTAAGAAATTCTTTAGGGTAATTACAGTATATTTCTATAAGGCCTAAAGTTGGAATGTTGATTATAATGGGTTTTCTAATAACTAATCATAAATAAAGTTCTTAAATAAAAAGATAACTTATCTGGATAAACTGGTTTAGAGAATTTTGAGATATTAAAAACTACCTTTCTCTTGCAATTACATAGATAATGTGTAGGAAAAAATGCATAAAATTTTATTTAGTAGTGCCAAATAGAAGTATTCTTATTCTTTACATTTGCTCAATAATATAAAGAACATTGGCTAATTTATAGATCGGTTTAGGATGTATTGTTAGTAGAATGGGTTAATCTAGACTCACACTTCTAGATGCACAAGGGTGGCTATGGTCGGCCATACTAGTGACCCGTCCCTTTCTATAAACCAAATTATTAGAATTTAATCCGTCACTCTAAAAACTAATCAGTTCTGCGCCCAATAAACAATGTCTCCCTATTTATTTGCACTTTACCATGAATAACCCGCTCAAGGCTTTCGATTACCCAAAGATCCATGTGATATCTACTAGTTAAGAACTCATCTCTGATTAGGTCTCAGAATTCTTCAACAGATTTTAACAATACAAGTGATCAATTTGTAAAGTAAATGAAGATTTGGTATGAATATCATCATCATAATTTAATAAGAGAATATCTAAGCAAATCTTAATTCCTAAACATGCATCTATTTCATTACAAAATAGAAGTAAATGAAAATAATGGAAAAAGAAGTAAAAGAATTGATAGAATTATGAAATAAAGATAATTCTATCATAAAAATGATTTTCCTACACATGCCACTACTTCATATTAAAAGAAAGAGTAAAGAAAATCACTTACGAAGCACGGATAATTCATGACAAAAAACTAGGTTTAAAACAAAGAAAATTCAATAGAACGTGTTTACAACAATTACAAGAGAATGAAGAACATAATACTTAGCTTTTTCCCTCTGAACAAAAGAAGAAAATGTCTCCACCAAAGTCTCCCACATCCATGCGCCGCTCGTACATCCCTTACATAAATATCTCAAAATCCCTCACCAATCTCTCCATAAAATGTAGACATCTACATCTTAATGACTCTAAAATGACTCTAAAATGACTAAGGGGGAAGAGAGAGAGAGAGAGAGAGAGAGAGAGAGACCGCCTTGCTATAGAAATGATCCCTATTTATAGAGCTTCGAAAATGACTTAGGGTTGCTTCAGACACCTCTTCAAAATTTGGTCAAGATTCAACGAATCTTCTAGAAATAAATTCTGGCGGCTAGGCGCCAGGTCATTTATGTGAAGGGTCGCTCCCCTTCTTAAGAGATGCACCTCTTCATTTAAAAACTGCTCTAATGTATCTAGATTCATTGTATTACTTGCTGACATGTAGGATTTCATCCAGAGGCTTCTAGAATGCTTTGGAGCAACCCAAAACCGTCTAATAACAGTCCATAACCTCCCCTAAATGGGTTTTGGCGCTTAAAACTTGATTCCTATGCCTAGGTGTCGTTTTCTCGTCGTCACTGGCGCTTAGGCGCCGCCCTATGCGCAGCTCACTATTTTGCTCTGTTTGGCTCCGTTTCAACTCCGTTTTGCCCCATTTCAAGTGTGTTGCGTTCCTAACATCTTCACCTATAAGATAGACATAAAAATAAACTTTCTTAAAGTATAATTTCATTAAAAAATAAGTGAGAAATATAAAAGTTATTAAGCATAGAAAGACATATCGATATGTGTTAAGTCAGAATTTTCTTCCTTGCTCATTTGGGCTCAAAATTGCATAGTTTTTGCTTCATTTTCTCTAAAATCATATTTTTATACTTTAAGACAAACATATGCAAAATACCTTCCTTTAAAGTGTAATATCATTAAAAATGCGCATAAAATGAGCTAGAAATTTACACTAAAAAATAGATAATTTTTAAGTGGATCAAATTCCCCCACACTTAAACGTTACTTGTCCTCAAGTAACATTATAATCATGTAAAATTACATAAGCAAATCATGTGCATCAGTTTCTTCAGGATTTTCTAAAATTTTGTTCTAGAAATGTAGTAGTCCAATTTAGAAAAAATTTTAGTAAATGAGACCAATTTAAAGTTTAGAAATCTCTTAGATCAAAGAGTATGAAAATATATGTTGCTATCTAATTTAGAAATACTTGTAGATTTTTCAAAATATAAGGGTTAGACATTTTTATTTTCTTTACTTAAAAATCTTTATTAAAAATAATTATATGAACAATATTATATTTTTAAGCTTAATATTTTCTCAAATCTTATACTTTAAAAAGCTCAAGTGTGGAACCAATTTTTGATTAGGCCCTTTAACCCTCAAGCTTATCCTTCCTTTTTCACATACTATACTTTTTTTTCCTTTTGTTTTTTCTTCTTCTTTTTTCTTTTCTTTTCTTTTTTTTCTCTTTTTCTTTTTCTTTTCTTTTCTTTTTTTTTCAGGCAAGGATTACTATATCTGGATAGGCCTTTAATAATTTTGAATTCCACCCTTCCTTTCCTATAGCATAAGGTAGATATATATCTTTTACTTAGAAATATAATAACATTTTTGAAAATTATTTTTCAATTAAAGAAATTTAAATATTAAAAACAAAAGTCTAATCCTTCTATCTTTCTAACAATACAACTTTTCTTACTAAAGATGGTTGCACAATATTTATCATTTCTTCACTAAGAAAAATTTAACTTTAAATTTCTCATCACTACTATAAATTTTAACTAAATTTTCTTGCTCATTTCTATATTCAAAATTTTATTTCCCTAATATAACTTCATACACATAATTATTTTTCAATTAAAAATCAAATTTATGCATAACATTTTTTAGGACAAATAAAATTTATGTTTTTGAAAATTGTTTTTCATTCCCCCCAAACTTGAATTTTAAAATATTTTGCAATTAATTTCATAAAATGTAGGAGGAATAAAAATAAAAGTTAAATCTACTAACTACTACAACATCCTATTAAATTTATATACATGCATAATCAGGATAGAATGACTGCATGAGAAAGTAAATCTAGCTTAAAACATGCTTGCTATAATATTAAACCTAAAGGAAGTATATGAACTTTAAAATATATTTTTCATCCTACCCCATAATTGAATTTGAACATGTATAGCATTCATCACTGAAAATATAAGCAAGAAGAAAAATAGTTCAGAAATTCTATCTACCACAAATGTTTGTCAAAAACATCTACAAATATTAATCGAGACATAACAATTTGCAATAGAAATTAAATCTAAACTAAACATGCTAGAATAAAATTAAACTAAAGAAAGGCCAAATAAGTAGGACATGTATCGGCATAGGAATATATATTTAAGTGTTTTTCAAATCTCTTAATTGTTGTAACACAAACACAAACACACAAACTAAAATACTTGGACTTGCAGATTCATAAACAAATATCAATTTTGGTTAATTTGATTTCCTTTCTACTCACATTTTACCTCCTTACTTTGAATTTCTAACGGAAGAAACTACACTAATAACAAAAATCTGATAAATAAAAATAGTGCAGTTCATTCATATGTTGTTCATTAAGCAATTTCATGACATTACTTAGTGAAAACAAAATTAGATAAAGGAAGTAATAGAGCTGACATGGAGTGGTCCAAGTCCAAACTCTACATGCTTCAAGGTAATGCTCAGCTCCAGCTGAGAATAAGTCATAACAGACTCATCAGCCTGCTACTAGTAGAAGTCATATACAAATTTAGTCAAGACTAAGGCATAACCTCACAACAATAATATAATCCGCACTAAAGCAAACACAAAATAACACATAAACATACTAGCAAAGATAACCATGGGTTGCCTCCCATGAAGCGCTTGATTTAATGTCGTCAGCCCGACAAATGATAACTATGGGTTGCCTCCCATAAAGTACTAGGTTTAACGTCGTCAGCCCAACAAATGTTTCCTCCTAGATCAAAATTTTATTTTAATAATCCTTGATCAATTGCCCATTCATTTCAGATCCAGGAATTCCTAAAAAATTCTCAAATTTAAATTTTTCAGTAAGCTTTTCCATCTCAGATTGATTTATATTATTGTTCCTCAAGTTTTTTTCTAGATCCAATATCCTTCTATTGATTTTCTCAAATTGCGCGTTAATATCATTCTTAAAATTCATAAGAAATGGATCTCTATAAGATAGTTCAAGATATCTCAAATTTTGGATCGGATTCTCGTTAGATAATCTAGATTCTGGATCAAATTCTTCTAGATTGCTTTTTTGATTCAAATTATCTTCTTATTCTTTATCCTCAATTCTCAATTCAAATAACTTTTGAAACATATCCTCAAATTCTCTTCTAAGTCTTAGTTCAAAATCTTTCTATTGTTCATCATTCATATCCTTAAGGTTTATCTCAGAGTCACTAAGTAAAATCTCTGGGGGTTAACTGTTGATTTCATTAATAATCTGCCCCAGTTGGTTTTCTATATTCTTTATTGTGACCTCTTGACTTTCCAATTGACTCACCATTTGATTAATAAACTTTTCCAAAAATAATTCTTTCTCCTCATCTAGTGGGTTGAAGTTAAATCTATAAGAAAAAGAAAGTTCATCATTTAAGTCGTCCCGATTCTTCCAACCACATATCTGAATAAATTGATTATCTTCCTAAAATTGGTATTCTCCAAAATTAGTATTCGAGTTAAAGTTTGAATAATTTTCCCAACCTGGGTTGTAATAATCAAAATATGGATAGTGCATCTCATGGCCTATTTCCATCCATTTATAATCCAAATTTGAATATTCATTATATTGTTGATCCGCCATTTTTACATTAAATTCATGGAGTCTTTTCTGATTCAACATCCTCCTAAAAGTTCTCTCTCAATCTGACGTGTACAAATCTAAAGATTTAACTAAAAGGATAGATATCAAAAATATTTTTGGTATTTTTAATTTTAAAATAAACATACAATAATTAAACACACGATATAATAATAATAAAAAAATAATAATAATATAAATTCCAAAACTAAGTCTTACAGGTTTAACTAAAATTCACCTAAAAGTTCATACCATTGCTTCCCCGGCAACAGCGCCAAAAACTTGACCCGACTCGCAATAACGCAGTAATTTTTTCTTCCAAAAGATGGCCAAAAACTTGACCCAATTTATAAATAGCGGCTAGTGTATAAAATTAAAATGTTGTAAAATTTAGAAAATATTTTACACACTAGGGGTACTACGCAAGTATATATATCGTTTCAAGTAACATAGGGTTTTCTTTTATAACCCCAGTATCGATCCCACAGAGAAGCGAGGTAAGAAATTCTTTAGGCTAATTCCAGTCTATTTCTATACGGCCTAAATTTGGAATGTTGATTAAAATGGGTTTTCTAAAAATTAATCCTAAAGAAAGTTTTTAAATAAAAAGATAACTTATCTGGATAAATTGGTTTAGATAATTTTGAGATATTAAAAACTACATTTCTCTAGCAATTACGTATATAATGTGTAGGAAAGAAATGCTTAAAATTTTATTTAATAGTACCAAATAGAAGCATTCATATTCTTTATCTTCACTCAATAGTATAAAGAACATTGGCTAATTTATAGATCGGTTCAGGATGTATTATTAGTAGAATGGGTTAATCTAGGCTCACACTTCTAGATGTCCAAGGGTGGCTATGGTCAGCCCTACTAGTGAGCCGTTCCTTTTTTATAAACCAAATTATTAGAATTTAGTCTGTCACTCTAAAAACTAATCAATTCTGCGCCTAGTAAACAATATCTCCCTATTTATTTGCACATCACCATGAATAACCCGCTCAAGGCCTTCGATTCCTCAAAGATCCATGTGATATGTACTAGTTAAGAACTCATCTTCGGTTAGGTCTCAGAATTCTTCAACAGATTTTAACAATACAAGTGATTAATTCATAAAGTAAATGAATATTTGGTATGAATATTATCACCATATTTTAATAAGGGAATATCTAAGCAAATCTTAATTCCTAAACATGCATTTACTTCATTACAAAACAAAAGTAAATGAAAATAATGGTATAAGAAGTAAAAGAATTGATATAATTATGAAATAAAGATAACTCTATCATAAAAATGATTTTCCTACACATGCCACTACTTCATATTAAAAGAAAGAGTAAAGAAAATCACTTACGAAGCACAGATAATTCACGACAGAAAACTCGATTTAAAATAAAGAAAATCCACTAAAAAGTGTTTACAACAATTATAAGAGAATGAAGAACACAATACTTAGTTTTTTCCCTCTGAAGGAAAGAAGAAAATCTCTCCACCAAAGTCTCCCACCGATCCATGCACCGCTTGTATATCCCTTACATAAATATGTCAAAATCCCTCACTAATCTCTTCATAAGATGTAGAAATCTACATCTTCAACACTCTAAAATGAGTCTAAAATGACTAAGGGGGAAGAAAGAGAGAGAGAGAGAGAGATAGATAGAGAGAGAGACCGCCTTGACGTAGAATTGGTCCCTATTTATAGAGCTTCGAAAATGACCAAGGGTTGCTTTAGACACCTCTTCAAAATTCAGTCCAGATTCAACGAATCTTCTAGAAACAAATTCTGGCGCTAGGCGCTAGATCATTTATGTTAAGGGTCGCACCCCTTCACTTAGGAGACGCACCTGTTCATTTAAAAACCACTCCAATGTATCTAGATTCATTGTATTACTTGCTGACATGAAGGATTTCGTCCAGAGGCTTCTAGAATGCTTTGGAACCACCCAAAACCGTCCAATAACCATCCATAACCATCCATAACCGCCCCTATACGGGTTATGGTGCTTAGGCCTTGATTTTGGCGCCTAGGCACCATTTTCTCGTCGTCACTAGCGCCTATGCACTGGGTTTGGCTCCTAGGCGCCACCCTGTACGTAGCTCCACTGTTTTGCTCTGTTTGGCTCCGTTTCAACTCCGTTTCGCCCCCTTTTAGTTGCGTTGTGTTCCTAACATCTTCGCCAACAAGATAAACATAAAAATAAACTTTCTAAAAAGTATAATTTCAATCAAAAACATGTGAGAAATATAAAAGAAATGGAGCATAGAAAGACATCGATATGTGCCAAGTCAGAATTTTCTTCCTTGCTCATTTTGGCTCAAAATTGCATAGTTTTTGCTTCATTTTCTCTAAAATCATATTTTTATACTTGAAGACAAAAATATATAAAATACCTTCCTTTAAAGTGTAATATCATTAAAAATGTGCATAAAATGAGCTTGAAATTTACACTGAAAAATATATAATTTTTAAGTGGATCAAACTCCAAGAACTTCCAGTTGTCATAAATAAGAGTAGGAAATGTAAATTTGTACCATTTCTAAAGAGTTTGCTGAGAGATTTTGAGAGATATGTGTAAGGAATGGTATGAGCATTACATTGATCAGCATGAGACTTTGTTGAAAGGGTTTTCATCTTTATTTCAGAGGGAAAAAGCTAATTATTGTGTTCTTCATTATCTTATAATTATTTTAAATACTTTCTAGTGAATTTACTTTGATTTGGTGAAGTTTTCTATTGTGTTTTATCCATGCTTCATGAGTAGCTTTCTATACTCTTTTCTTTTGATACAAAGTAATGGAATGAGTAGGAAAACTTATTTTAAGATGGAATAATTTTTATTTCCATGTTATGTGTAATATCTCCTTTGCTTAATTTACATAAATTACTAGCCATAAGTAATATTAAAATATGTTGTAAGTAAAACTAAGACTCGAGAGAGCAGTGATCTCACAACTTGAGTGCACTCGCATTGACCAGTTGACTATGGTGAAGTAGTTTAGGCGACAACACAAATTTTAAGGAATTATATTTCATGATCTGATTCTATTAGGAGCTTATAGGTTACAACTAGTTGTGTAAAACTGATAGAATACCATGCATACATATACACTCGAGAGAGGGTAGGTATACACATGTACCTTATTGGCACATAATTATTATATAATTCTATCAATTCATTTACTGCTTATGTCATTATCTTCATTTTACTATTCTTTTGTAATGAATTGGATGAATGTTTAGGACTTTAGATTTCCTTACAAATACTATTATTTCATTAATGTACTGATATTTCACTTGAACTTCATTTACATTATAATTTTGGCATGTTGTAATGTCAAAATTTATTTTAATTGCATTAGGAAATGGAAGGGCGGTATAATTCTCAACTACATGATACCAAATTGATTTTATGGGTGAGAAGCTAGTCTAGATATTCAATGCAATGTTAGGGAAATATTCAATGATGAGCGTACAATTGGTGATTATAGGGTGGCAGGCTAGAACGTTAACCAATTTGTTCTAAAGTTTGAGACCTAAGGCTTGGTTAGTCCTATAGAGATAGCACAATGAGTAATCTGGAGGTGAGAGGCTAGAACCTACCTAACATAACCATATCAATTAGGTGCTCAGTATTAGATTAGTCAATGTTGTTTATCCATTCGGAATAGGGTAAAAAGTATGTTTGCTCCTATTATCATTGGCTAAATAAAATTCTAAGAATTTAATTCCTACACATTATTTTGGTCACCACATCAAAATGTTTTTTTTAACATCTCAAAAATTCTCCAAATTAATTTATCTGGTTAGGTTTATCTTTAGACTTTGGTTTGTATTTAAGAGTAGTTGATAGAAAAAATCATTAATCATCTAACCATAGACCTGGCAGTAGTAGACTAGAATTGGCCTAAGAGATTCTTACCTTACTTCTGCGTGAGATCGATACTTTGGTCTTAAAAGAAAAGCCTAAATTACTCGAAACAATACATGAACTTGCATAGTACCTGACCCAAGGAAACAATGTTAAGATTTTCATGCCTATTTTATACTGATTTTGATGATATTGCACTTTAAAGAAGGGTATTTTTGGTGTTTTTCTGTAAATATGAGAAATTGAGGACAATGAAGCAAAAATATGCAAAAAGGAGCGAATTTAGAGCAAAAAGGACCAAATTATGCACATTTGATCTATGGCGCTGACGACGAGGTTGATGGCGCCGATGGCGTGATTTTTTAGAGAGTTCATAATATATTTTAAGGAGGACCGCCGACGGCAGAGGTTGAGGCCGCTGACAGCGGGGCCGGTCCATGGCTAAGTTTCTAGAAGGCCGCCGATGGTGAAGCTCGAGGCCGGCGACGACGGGATCGATGGATCTTTCACAAAATACATCGAATGATGATGATTTTCAAAGAGGTGCTTGGAAAACCCTTGGAGACTCTTCAACTACTTTAAAAAGAACAAGTTTAGGCCGAAAAAGTTTCATATTGGAGTCCTCTAAAAGTCACTTAGTCTCCATTGTTATTATTTGTGAGTGTTAAATAGTGATTTCAGATAGAGATATTGGTGAGGAATTTGATCCATTTAAAAAAACCCATTTTTTATGCCTTATTTATGATTCAATTCTTAAGGATATTATGCTTTAATGAAAGGTATTTTTATGTTTTTGGATGTAGGTGATAAAAAAGAGTTCAAGAAGGAAAAAGGAGCGAAAATAGAGCTAAAAGAGCAATGTTGTCAAAATTGTAGGTCTGGAGCCTAGGCGCCAAAATCCGGCGCCTAAGCGCCAGTTCTATACAGAGGCAGACAAGATTTTTGACGACTTTGGGCAGTTATTTTGACTGTGTTAAGCGGTTATTAAAGCTTCTGGAAGACTGGAAGTTACTCCTAATATATAGGACATGTGATACAATGCATCTGGACGCAGGGAAACGATTTTAATCGCGAAGAGGTGCGACCTAAAGCGAAGAGGTGCGAAGACCTGGTCAAGGAGTCCGGCGCCTAGGCGCGACAGTTACATTCTAGAAGATACATTGTATTTGGATGAATTTTGAAGAGGTGCCTTAAGAAACCCCTGGTCAAATTCAGAGCTCTATAAATAGGAGCCCATTCTATAGAGAAAATCACACCCTATAGTCCCTTTCACCCCTTCTAACATCCTTTAGTCCCCATGCACTATATAGCCATCAAATCATTTTAGGGAGCCACCTTCTTTATTATTTAGTGAGTTAATTTTGAGTGTTAAGTGTGAGATTATTAGTTTTGTTGCTTTTGAAGTCTTTCATCATTGCATCGGAGTCAGTAGGAGTCAGCAGATCACTTGAAGGAGCATTCCAGATAAGTAATTGTAACTTATTTCAAAGTTTTATAAATATGTTTTGTTGTGTGAATTCAATGTGTTCTGAGTAGTTAGTTTTTTTTCTCCTTTCAACTATGAAAAGATAATAAAATAAGTAAACTTTGATGGAGAATTTAACTTAAAATATTTATAAAAATTGTGATGATATTAATACTTGATCTTAGTTTACTTTTTAAACTGGTGTTGACCTCATTTTTGGTGAGGTCTTTTCTTTCCTCTTAGTGCTTAGGATCTAGCCATAAAATTTCTCCTTAACTATCCTAGAATACTGGAGATGTAACCCACCATTTAGAAATTCAAGCCAAATCTTAGTTCTCTTTGAAATCCTACATAGATGATTATTAACTCCAAATCACTTGGAAGGTTGGGACCAATGTGTGGGAAGACAAGAATGAATTCCTATAGGATGTTTAAGCCTTAGGACTACCCGGGTGGCCTGGTCTTGTTGAGGTCTGGCTTGCACACACTGCACTCTCACACCCATCCTGAACCCTAAACCATCCCTACCCAATCTTGACTCCTGGTTCATTGGAGCACTCATGTGGTTAAGTCCAAACCCCTAGCCCTTGGCTAAGTGGGTTAAGAAAAACCTATGAGATGTTCAAAATGGACATTTCTTGGTCCATGGTTCACTCTAAGATTTTCCACCCTCTCAACCATAATCAAATTCCATTTGGCCAAAATTCATGGTTTTGACATTGGGTCCTCAAACCTACCTAAAATTACCTAAATTGCCCCTACAACCACCAAAACTCTCCCAAATTTTCCTAAAAATTACCCAAAATTCCCAAATATCCTAAAAATCAACTTAAAACAATTCCCACTTCATAAATCCATAAAAAATACCCAAATACCCTCCAAGTAATCTTCAAATACCCTAAATACCCCTTTTGGCCAAAAATTCTAAAAATTCCAAAAATTCCCAGAAAATTCCAAAAAATCTCAAATATTCCTAATTTATTTTATTCAACTACACTATAAGCTAATTTTGCCAATTTAACCCAATTTTATCTGAACCCCCAATTTGACCCATTTTAAACCAAATGGACCTAATGTCAAACCAAATCAACCCATTTGACCTTAATTTTGACCAATTTCAAATCTAAACTTTAATTCAACGTCCCCACCACCAATCTAAACCAATTCCAAGTCCAAATTTATTCAAATTTTAGTTCAATTCCATTTGAAATCCAAATCCCCAATTTTACCAAATTAATCCAAATTCCTCAATTAACCTAATGTCAACTCTTTCCCCCCAAATTTCAATTGTAAAACTTCCATGGTACCCCATGAAACCCATGAAATATTCAATTATCCCAATTTGAGCCCAAAGCATAGCTTAAACCCATTTGAAAACCAAAAATACCTCATTTTAACCTAAATTGAATCCATGCCATAAATCTACCAAATTGAAATTCCCTCCCAATTGATGTTGGGAACCCTTCAATACATTCCCCTAAACCATTTGAAACTTTCAATTAGGTCTAAACCTCACCTTAACCCAACTTGGACCCAACTTGATCCAACCTTGCTCAAATTAACGAAAATCCCAAAACCCATCAAATTGACCATTCAATTGAACTCAAAACCTTTCCATGTCTCCATAAAAGTTCTTCATGGTAATCATTTACACAATGTTACTCAAGAAACTTGAACCCAAATTAAACCCAAACTCAAGTTAGCCCAACCTAAACCCAAGTGAGCCAAATTGAACCTATGGCCTAACCTAACCAAATTTAACTAAATGTGGCTAAACCAACTCTTCCACAACCACCATTTGAACCCTAGGAATGACCCTAGATCCACCTAGCCCAAGTTAAATGAGCCATGGACCAAGGGTCCCCCATTTTAGGGGATCTCTTCCCTTAAATGGTTAAATCCTCTTTTGCCTCATCCCAAATCTCCCCATAACTCATTAATCACCATTAAACCCTACCACCTGACCCACCTGACCTGAGGCTAGCTCCCTTGTCCTTGACGGCCGACCTAGTTGTCGAAGGGGGTCAAAACCGAGAATCACCACCTACCTAAGCTCTCCCAAACCTACCCTCCACCCAAGTAACTAAATACACCCATCAATTGAGCCCTGGCTCAGCCTTATGGGCCTGGCCATATAAGCACCATTTCTCGGCCATGAGAAGGTTGTTGAAAGGTGTTGAAAAATTTCCTCACGAAAACTCCCCAAATCACTCCCAGAGTTCCTCCCAGACAAGAGAAGCTCAATTCCATTGTCCTCCTGCCTTGAACCCTACTGGCGGAGCTTAATTTCTCAGGACAAAATCAGGCCAGAAACAGGACATCTCTAAAACCTCCACAGAAACCAATTTAACTTCTTCCACACCTTCACCAGAGGTAGAGAGGAAGTTCCCCAGTGAATGCCCCCTCACCAGACCAGCCATTTGTTCTATCGGCCAGAGTTTGAAATCGGGCTTGAAAGAAGTCATACTTATGCATTCCAACAGAGCAAGAGCTTCAATCCGTAGCCTCCTGGGACTCCAACAAATGTGCCGAGCACATCCAATCAAGACTTCACCTCTTAGACCAAGGTATGGAAACTCTTCTTGCTCCGAGCTTCTAACGAGTCTCCATTTAGTTTGATTCAATTTCCATGTGCATTAGCAGTATAGATATGTAGCCCTAGTCTACACGAGCATGTTGGAAGAAACCACAATTGATTTGGTTGAGTATCAAGCGAGATATTAGGTCTAGAAGGTGGACGGCTCTCGGGTTGAACCAGACGGGGGCGATGACCAGCAGCCGTCGGATTGCACGTGTAATGGATGGACGACTAACATCAAGCTGGACAGAAGGATGGAATGAAACCGCGAACCGCGTGGCTTCCGAGTCAGATGGCGGCGCCGAATCAAATCCTGCCGCGTGGAGCTTCGACCCGTCGTATGTTGAGGTGGCTCCGCGTGGATAAGTAGGAAAATAGGGTCTTTTTTGAATTATTTAAATACTCTGACCTTTAAAAATACATATCTTTGTGTAGAAAAATCACAAAGTTAAAACAAAATTACCCTCTTGCTCAGTGAACAGAGGAGAACAATGTGGAAAACAAATCAAGTTATTTGGTTAATTATTTATTTTTTAAGGATTTTTATACTAATTTAAGTATTTTAAATACTATTCCCACACATAATTTGCCATGGCATAAGACCATAGGGCTTTTGCAGCCTCTGATCTTAGAAACATTCACTGAATTTTCCAAGGCTAGAGGCTATCCCCACAGCAAGTTATCTATTTTCCAAGTTTTTATGTTTGTTTTGGTATTTTATTTCCAGAAATTAGCATACTGTTTGGAAAATTCTAGGAAACTTAGGATATTCCTTATGAATAGAATAACTTGGGATAATTATGGCATGACTTAAAATGTTGTAAATAATCCTAATGGCTTACTTGACCCAAAACTAACTTTGAATTAAATAGAAAAAACTAAAATTAAAAATAACTTGAAGTCACTTCTCCACTAATCTTTAGGGTCAGAGGAACCCCCATAAAAATGTTTAGAATTAATTAAAATGGTTTAATGCATTAAATGGATTTTTTAAATAACATAGCCAAAATTAACTTTTAAAATTCATAAAACTTAAAATATATCTAAAAAATTCACCAAAGTGGTTTTGGGGCCTCTCTGATGTCAGAGGAGTCTAAGAAAATTAAAATTGTATTTTTTTCTAAAAACTTCATTTTTAACCTAACTTTTAATATTTTAATAATTTAAAAATTATAAAAAACAAAAATAATTAAAATTCATAAAAATGTCATATTTGGTCCCCTAATCACTTAGGAATCAACAAAATATTTTTCCTAAGCCCCAAAATAAAGATATTGAATTTTAAAGGCTTAAGGCAATTTTTAATATTAAAAAATGAATTTTCTAACCATTTCACTAAAATAATTCTAAAAATTCAAACAAAAATAAAAAAAATGTAAAATTTGTTTCTCTGAGCTCCTTGGGATCAGAGAGATTTATGAAAAACATAAAACACATTTTTCAACTTTAATTTTATTTTATAATTAATTAATACCTCAAAAATTAAAATAATTATAATAAATAAAGTATATTTCAAAAAATCACCAAAATTGGTCCAAGTGATCCTCTAGTTAATAGAAACCTTCATAAGTTTCTTAAGGACAGAAACTTCCTCTTGATCATGTTATGAAATATTCATTGAAAATACATATTTTTATTAAAATAATTATATAAACTAAATTAAAAATAGGAAAATCACATTTTCTCTAATGTCTTAACTAACATATGAGTAAGGTGACATAAAAATTTCAAGTTCATTTGAGCTTAATTTGATAAGTTATGAGATGAATAAGCTTAAGAGGGCATTAAGGTAATTAAAAGGCTTTAACCCTAATTAATGTTTAGGCTTAACCAGAGGGATGGGTAAAGTATTTGATCATAGTCATTCCATTTGGATGATTAAAACTAAAATATTTAAAGGGTAGAAACCCATTAACCACCTCGAATATTTAAAAGAGAAGCCTTAATTAATCAAATCTTTATACTTTGGAAGTTAATTACGAAATGAATTATCAAGGTTAAGGGATGTTAAATGTAGGAAGATTCTAATCCTTTAAATTGAATCCCTAATCAATAGTTTGATCAAACCTTATTTAAATATCAATTAATGGAACTCAAAGGCGACAAATGAAACTAATAAAGAAAAGACAATCTAAAAATTTTTAGAATTAAACTAAAAGCTTGAAATACTAAAATCAAATCAAATTAAGAAAAATCAAATTAAAACAAACTTAAACTGTCAAGACTAATTTGAAGTTGTTGGAAAATCAAAAACAAATTTAAAACATTAAAGTTAATTTAGCACGATTTGTAATTAAAAAGGTTATAATTAAAATTAAATCAGTTTAAAATATTCAAAATGAACCTAAAAAGTTAAGACTATTTGAAATAATAAAATTTAAATAAATTAAACAACTTGAACACTATTCCAAACTTAAAAAATAAATAAATAAATAATTTGAAACATCTAAAAAAAGATCAACTAAAATTTTATGACTAAATCACTTTGAACCATCAACTCAGAATTAAGGATGGTTAAAATCTTTAATGACCTAATTTGCCGCTTTCATTATTAAAACTCTTCAATGGAGCATCAAATGAAACTGTCACCTTACTCATAAGATAATCAAACATCCTAATTCAGTGAGCATGAGTAGTCTGGGAGATCGATTCAACACCACAATGAAACTAAATAAACTCGAAATAACCCCTAAAATGTTTAAGAAGATGTTCAGAATTTAGTTCCAAGCACTTCTCTAACTTGATGGGATGTTTTAAAAGAACACTGAGACTTCATTGTTCTTTGATGAAGAAAATCATCCTTAACAAAACACAAGAACCTAGACGTCATATGAACCAACTAGCAATAGGATTAGGATTTTGGTAGACAACCAAAACCTTCCCTTAGCTTTACCTAGGTACTTGCTGCAAATATATAAATGTTGTAACATGTGTTTTAAGTGCAGGTGAAAATGATGGGAGTGCTCACCAGGTATGCATTTAAGTTTATTGCAATTTACATTCTGCAATTTAATAAATGTCTTACTTCCCCGCATTTACAAATGCATGAAAATGATCGAATCCAACATGTTTAAACAACTCAAAATTTAATCACCAACAAAATAAAATTTAATCACTAACAAAACAAAATTGCAATCACAACTAAAATTAAAACGACTCGTTGGATGATCGGGAATCCCTCGGATGATATAACCCACGTGTTGCTAATGAGATTTCCCACGGTCTAAATGAAAGTGTGGAACTCATTCAGTTGAGTTTAGAAAATTCATTTGGACTAAGTGAATCCGATGAAACTAGCGGTGCTGGGATGACGAAACTGTGGGATCTTAATCGGTTCCGCTTAATCAACTTTAAGATTCATTTTAATTAAAATACTAAGCCATCTCAATTTTCAACTTTTCAAAACCAAAACACTATTCCCATCTCTTGAGTGTCACCTTCTAAAACCAAACCTCTGCAACAACAAGAAGCTTGGAGCACAGTGGGCAGCACGGCCATCTTCATCAGCAAAACTTGTGTCTACTTCAACAAAACCTTTCTTAGAATTAAATAACCGAGCCAAGGATTTCGAGGTAGTTTGCCTAGTGCAACATGAATCCTCAACTTTTTATTAGGCATTTGCATAATCATATTATGCAAATTAAGCCCTAACCGGTCTTAGAACTCTGAGGTAGTCGTTTGGTACGACATAAACCCTCACATCTTCGAGGTTATTTGTATGATTATGTCATATAAATATAAGTCCTAATTAACTAAAATTGGCAGGATTGAAACATTAAAGAAACTCTTAAATTGAAACTGAACCATAGGATAGTTTGGGAAGTTGCCAGGATTCCACCTGGATCCTCAACTTCTCCTACTTCTCTTCCTTTGGACTCTTAAAATAACTGTTCTAAATTTGATCTATTCCTTATTGAAATTTCCAAAATCCAATCTTTTGAAACCTTGAACTTTGAAATTCTTGAGAGCAAAACCACTAATCATTATCTAGAGTTTTGTTAAATGATTCTCATCATTTAAGATGTAATTAACTATAGGGGCTTGCCCTTATAGGGAACTTTAAGAACCCAGGTAATATAAACCCTACTTAATTCCTTTATATTAAGCAGGGGAACTTGTCGGCTTATAAAATTGGTTAGCAGACCAAACGGAAGTAAAAAATCTTCTAGTTTTTTTAATTGAGCCCCATCATCAAGCAGTGTGTCTATTCTTCGGGATAGATACACGGTTTGTGGTGCGGTGCTCGTTTATATACACTATTTGGGATGTGAGATGGGTTTGATCTCATATCTTAAAATTTTCAAACTTAAAATTATTTTCAAAAATCAAATGCTACTTTCTAAATTACATATACATTTAAATTAAATTTAAAATCTAAAAAAATTTCGCTAACAAATTCTTTAGGCGACACCTTTTAAAATACAACACACAATATATGAAAATAAGCCGACAACTTCTGGCGACTTCGCTGGGACTAGTTCCTCTCTCCATTCTGATCAGATCGTTTTGCTTTCATAAATCGGTAGTGAATCCATGTCCCTTATGGATCAAACTATCATTCTTTCTGTTGACATACCATGTCCATTTCTGTCTTGAATGGGTATAGCCAACTCTCTTGGATTTTGGAGCCATTGTTTAGACACCCCTAAACAGAGAGGCTCCAGAATCATTCTACCACTTAAAGGTGGGGTGGACCCCCAGTAGGTGTTAGCTTAGGAGCGGTTCCTTGAGTTGAGAAGTATTACGAGACTTTCTCTTCCTTTCCAATTCTGGATTGGATCCCTTAACTTTTATATATCCTTCCTCCTTTAATTATTTCATTCCTAACAAACAAACTTTTGATAAACAAACTTTTCTTAAAACTACAAATACACAAATAAGACAGAATCCAAAATACCTTATAAATAAAACTAAGAAAATGAAAAAAATAAGTGAAAATGTGTTCGGACTCTCTTTCGGAGAAATCCTTTTTTCGTCCTGGAAAGTTTTTTGTGACGAAAGGAAGAATAATTTGGAACTGACGTTCAGAATCTACCCTGTAGAAGATGTCTACACTAAGGCTGATTTTCTCCTTCACCAACGGAATGGACTTAGCTGTCTACAAGGACGAGCTGCCTAACGATGCGATCGATTGCTTCGGACAAGAATTTGACAACACGGGCATTAAGTTCGCAGATGTTACTCTCTTCGCGCTGATGGCCAAAGTACCAGAGGCCATGAAACTCATAATTGAGTTCAATCTGAACTCGACCCAAGAGTTTCCTCCCCTACAGAGGGTCCTAGTTGAGAGAAATACCACTGTTCATAGGAGGTTAGCTGCTACCCCGAGGACTGTTATCTCTACCCCCACCGGTCTGATCATCATTGCACCTACCCCGGCACCCACCAAACGAAAGGGAAGGAAGCCCAAGTCAGTGATGAGCCTATTACCGAGAAGGGTTCAAATTTTGCTGCAATACCGTCTATCTTCGAGATAGGGTCAAGTTCGAGATTTATACCCTTAACCCATACGCAAAGAAGGAATGAGAACAGAAAGATCGCCAAGATCAGAAAGACCAGGACCGCTGAGGTTGCCTTTCTTGAAGAGATTCCTGAAGAAGAAGAACTACCTGAGATCACACCGCTGTTAGAGGAGAGTAGGTTCCTCCCTCTCTCTGCTACATCAAATGAGGAAGATACTCGAAGAATCGCCGCTGCGTTACCATTACCTGCATACTACAGTGATTGTAAGAGGAAGAAGATCAAGACTACACCGCTTACCCTATTGCGAGCCGTAGTGGAGAAGTTAACCAGAAAGGAGGGATGCCCCGTGTCAGAGATTCTGAGGAGAATGGGACGAGTACCAGTTAGATCATGCCTCGAACCACGAGTAGACCCCGTCACTGCCATAGAAAGGCCAAAGAAGAAAGTACGAGCTAGCGAGAGAAGTTCTCCTGTTGTTGTATCAGGTCACCATATTAGGGAACACACCACCTATCAACGTGCAGCCGACAGACCATCTGGTCCTAGGCCTCCTACTGCAAGAAGGATGGTGTGGCAACCTATTATTGCTGAATTCATACCGACAAAGTGCTCCAGAAAGAGAAGTCTCGTCAAAGAGCCCGAATCTAAGGAAAGTGTTGCGGCTCTAAAGGAAACTCCTGAATATCAAGTTCAACAGTCATCGCCCGACAATCGCGAGACTGTTTGGAAAAGACCGCTTGAGGCTGCCATAGGGAAGCTAAGAACTGACATCCAACAGTTGGCAAGAGAAAGAAAAGAAGGACTGAGAAATGAAGTGGATTCGTCAGAGTTCATGGATGAAGAGTTTGTCGAGATCAACATGGTCGAGACTCAGGCATCGTCAGCTTTACATGAGCTCCATCAACTTCAGTGGGAGACGATCCAGAAGCACTGAAACTACATCTGCTGGAAAAGGACGATATCATCTATCGAATGGAAAAGAAGATGGAAGAGATGGCGGCCGCCTTAGCCACACTCCAGAGTCAGCCTCAACCTCAGAAGGAAACACCTCTGGAAATCATTCACATTGCAGATGGAGGAAAAGAAATTACGTCCATCAACAGAGAAGAACAACTAAAGAAGGATTCAGCACAAAGTATAATTCCCAAAAAGGATATTAAGAACATGGTGGAACAGTAGGTGCGAGAAGCCTTAGCCCAGTCTAAGAGTGGAGCATCTATTCTGTTGGGTAGAACTTACCCTGAAGAGTTTGATGTCATCCAATACCCGAAGGGCTTCGTACCACCTCTGTTTAAGAACTTTGTGAAACGGGAAACCCCTAGCAGTATGTTGCACGCTTCCGTGCTAGTTGCTGCAATGTCGGTGGGAGTGACGCTTTGTTATTTCGTCAGTTCATCAGTAGCTTATCATGGATCGCCTTCGATAGGTACGCATAACTTCTAAATGGTTCGGTCAAGACTTTTTTAGAATTGGAGAACCTCTTCATCAAACAATTTGCTGGGGCTCAGCACCACATTACTATCTGTGATCTAGTGGTGGAGCAACAGAAACCGAATGAAACTTTGGTGGACTACATACTTCGATGATGGAACTTAAGTATGAAGTGTGAACCACAGCTTCAGAAACAGCATGCGGTCGGTATCTTGTTGAAGAGTATCCATGGCCCGATAGCACTTCTCCTCAAAGGATTCATAATTAAGACTTTTGAGAAGTTGCTTAGGAGTTTGCTAGGGCTCGACACCACATCACTATCTGTGATCTAGTGGTGGAGCAACAGAAACCGAACGAAACTTTAGTGGATTACATACTTCGATGGAGGAACTTAAATATGAAGTGTGAACCACAGCTTCAGGAACAGCATATGGTCGGTATCTTGCTGAAGAGTATCCATGGCTCGATAGCACTTCTGCTCAAAGGATTCACAATTAAGACTTTTGAGAAGTTGCTTAGCAAGGTTTGGTCAAGACCTTTTTAGAACTGGAGAACCTCTTCGTCAAACGGTTTGCTGGGGCTCGACACCACATCACTATATGTGATCTAGTAGTGGAGCAACAGAAACCGAACAAAACTTTGGTGGATTACATACTTCGATGGAGGAACTTAAATATGAAGTGTGAACCACAGCTTCAGGAATAACATGCGGTCGGTATCTTGCTGAAGAGTATCGATGGCCAGATAGCACTTCTCCTCAAAGGATTCACAATTAAGACTTTTGAGAAGTTGCTTAGCTAGGCCGGGAGCTTGCAGGAGGAGGCAAAACAGCTGAGTTTCGTCGAGAAGGCCGATAAGCAGAAGCCAATGAAAGCATTCGAGAAGAAATCTAAATTCGTCGCGGTAGTAGATAAAGGTAAGCAGCCAGTGCAGATACAGCCAGAGCGGCCACAGCCAAGCTATCAACCACCGCAAAAGACTTATCAACAACCTCAACAGAGCTATCAGCAGCCTTGATAGAGCTATCAGTCGCCTCAGCAACATGATCAACCGCCGCCTCGCCCATCATGGGCCCTGAAGGAGCTTTTGAATAAGGAATACCCCTTCAAGACTGAAGCGGTGGCAAAGATGTTTCGCAGTTTGAATAAGACGCCTGACTTTCAGCTACTAGAGCCTAGGAGGCCAGAGGAAGTCGATAAGAAGGATCATCCGAATTACTGCCCCTACCATAGGATGCTCGGACACAGGATAGAAGACTGCTTCACCTTCAAGAATTGGCTCGAGGATAATCTTCGGAAGGGGAACATAACGATCCCGTAGGAATACATGAAGGAGCCCCAAAAAGGAGGTTCCATCAATGTTATTTCAACGGATCCTATTATTCCGATAGACCCGTACACGAATGACGATGGATGGAGTAGTGTCTGTACAAAGTCTTTGAAGAAAATTTTGGATTACATCTAAACTGCTTCGGTGCGCGCTTCAATTCAGAGTTCGAAACCTGCTAAGCCGATACTATCGCTTGCATTTGAAGAACCGCCGAGAAGGAGGAGAAGATTGTGAAAGAAGAGAAGACCGAGGCTCCGCCTAGGGGCTGCTTTTCGTCGGATGGTTATTTCTAATTTGAGGAAGAAATCCCTCGGACCTCTGACTCTGTATGATTATATGTCCACCCCTGTGGGGTACTATAATGATAAGAGTTATGGTGTTGGGTACGTTTTGATTATTTCTGACGATTATGTAACTAATGACAACAAACCTAATCCGGATCTCGATTTTGATACAAATAACAATTCTCAAATCATATAAAACCTGGATGACCAAGATGAAGGAGAGATATTCACAAGAATGGCTACGAAAGCTTAAGAAGTGACGGGTCCATTTGTGAATTCTGAGGAGCTCCGATCATAATAGAATTAGAGCTGTCAGATTCCGAAGCAACTTCAGAAGAGCCAGTTGTTCCAATTCAAGAGGAGACACCGGCAGATTCAACACCAATTATGGAAGAAATAGCATAAGTTAATTTAAGAAGCGGAAAGCTTTTACCCCCAAGAGTGGAACCGAAGGATAAAGGAAAGCAGGTGGTTGCTCAGGAAGAGCCAACCCCAGCAAAAGAATTGCCCATTCAGGAAGAAATTGAAGAGCCTGGTAACAAAGTGGATTATAACGTGCTAGCCCATCTTAGGAAGCTACCAGCCAAACTAAGCTTCTACGACGCTCTGATCCTGTCAAAGGAGATGAGGGAAACTCTGATCAAGGCCTTACTTGATCCAGAAATTTGTTTAGCTCAAATGACCGGTAATTCCTTAGACAAGGTTTGCTCGTTAAAAGAACAGCGCGGTGTTACTTTCACTGACAATGATTTACTGCTCGGGATAGCCGATCACAATCAACCTTTGTACATCTCAGTCACCATTGGAAAGTTTACGCTCTCCATGATGTTAGTTGATCCGGGTGCATCGATCAATATAATGAATCTTCGAATGTTAGCATATTTGGAAATTGATTCCCAGGTCCTCGAAGTAGACAAATATGTTACTGAGAGACTTCAACCAGAAAGGAGAAAGAGCTCTTGGATCGATAACACTATCAATGAGGATCGGTGATTTGGCAAGGACAACTACAAAATTCCACATAATTGATTTTGAGACATCGTTCAATGCTCAACTGGGTTAGCCGTGGATCCATGAAAACTAGATGGTACTATCATCTCTGCACCAGTGCATAAAATATTATGAAGGAGGGGAAGAGCAGTGTATCAAAGGTGACTTGCAGCCGTTTTTCCTACACGAGATTGGAAATCACGAAGATGCAGCCTACTACGTGCCTCTGAAGAAAACAGTCTTCTCCAGAATATCCATACCAAATAAAGCTAAAAAAGTTTGAGACAATGAAGAACATGAAATTCTAGTTCAACAGTTACTCACCACTCCCTTATGGCGAGATGGTGAAGGTTTCTCCAGAACTCGGACCCGAGATCGAGGTCGGGGATGAGGTCGAGGCCGGGGATGAGGTCGAGGAAGAAATGGTGGAACAATTGAACAAAAGAAACCAGTCATTGATGTTGATTGAGAGAATAGTTCTGAAGAAGAAGAAATTAAGAAAGAAGCAATGAAAATAAATCAAAAGAAACCCCAGTTCAAGATCTCTCTCGAGGATGAAAAGAATGAAGAATACAAATCAATGTACGAGAAGATTAACCACTATGTACATACTATAACCCTAACCTCGATCTATCCTAATAAGGTTGAGGGTATGGTGGTCAAGGAAGTGCATGGTGGTGGTGCTAAGCCGATCAAGTTTTACCATGGTGCTTCTTCTTCCAATGTTGAAAATGATGTAAAATTTGACGATGTTGCTTCATCTGAATTAATGGAATTGCCTTTTGAGTGGTATTCTCTCCGTGTTCAAAATTTGATTCAGCGTGGTATCTTACCTAAGAAGTGGTCAAAAGGTCAATCACAGTGCTTTGAAAAATTATGGAATAGTACCAGTCGACCTCCCAATTCAAAGCATGGTCTCAGATTTGGTATAGTAGCGCCAGCTGATGATGCAGAATTTAGCTTGGTTGTCACTTGCGAGCCTAATGAAGACTGCCTGGATGCTTCAGATGATCTCGAGGATCTACCAATTGGAGATGCTCTGCCAGAATTTGAAGAAGAAATTAAATCTATAATAGATGAGTTAATAGAAGTTAACTTAGGTACTAGTGAAGAGCCTAGACTGAACTTTGTTAGCTCCTTACTCAATAAAGAAGACTTTGAAAGTATGATCAAGCTACTAATGGAATTAAATGACTGTTTTGCTTGGAGTTACAATGAAATGCCAGGATTAACTCCAGAAGTTGCAGTTCACAAGCTTGGGGTGGATCACACTGCCATTCCAGTCAGACAAGCTCCGAGAAGAATGCATATAGAGATTGAAAAACAAGTTATAGGTGAAGTTAAGAAGCTCATCGACGCTAAATTTGTCCATGAAGAACAATATCCAACTTGGTTAGCCAATGTGGTACTAGTTAGAAAGAAGAATGGTCAGATCAGAATCTACGTGGATTTCAGAGATTTGAACAAAGGTTACCTAAAGGAAGATTTCCAACTACCGATTCCAGAATTGATGATCGACATCGCTTCGACACACAAAATCTTCTCTTTCATGAATGGATCATCAGGATACAATCAAATAAAGATGGCACCAAAAGATGAGAAGCTCACAGCCTTCAGAACGCAAATTGGAATGCACTGCTACATAGTAATGCCTTTCGGATTGAAGAACGCAGGAGCAACATACCAAAGAGCAATGATGAGGATCTTTGATGATCTCATTCACAACCGAGTCGAGTGCTTCATGGATGATGATGTCATCAAGAGCAAACTGAAGGAAGATCACTTGTATGATTTGAGGATTGTTTTCGGGCAATTAAGACAATTTATCCTTAAGATGAATCCCTTGAAATGTGCCTTCGATGTCGCCTCCGGGAAATTCTTAGGATTTGTTATCCGACATCGTTAAATTGAAATCGATCCAGAGAAGATTAAAGCTATCTTAGAAATGCCGCCTCCTAAAACTTTGAAACAACTACGATCCTTTCAAGGGAAGTTGGCATATCTTCGATGCTTTATCTCGAATTTGTCAGGTAGGTGTCAACCCTTCTCTGCATTGGTTAAAAAGGATGCCAAATTATTTGGGAAGAAAAATTCCAGCGGGCCTTTGAAGACATTAAACAGTATTTAATGACACCTTCTGTCTTAGCAACCTTAGTCTCGGGTCAACCGTTGATATTTTATACCGCGGCTTTAGACGACTCCCTCGGACCCTGCTAGCCTAGGTCAATGATGAGGGTAAAGAAAATGCTCTCTACTAGTTAAGTCATCGTCCGATGGAAGTAAAGTATCCTCCAATTGAGAAGCATTGTTTGGCCCTAATCTTCGCCGCTCAAAAGCTCAGGCATTACATGCTTTCTCATAAGGTCAAACTTATTTCGAAGTTTAATCTGTTGTAATATTTGATGACCCGTCCGATGCTTTCTGGCAGACATGCCAGGTGGTCAATGATACTATTGCAATTTGATATAACCTTCGTTCCTCATCGTGCCGTAAAGGGACAAGTCCTAGCAGTCTTCCTCACAGCGCACTCTCTACCAGCAGAATCGCCTCTCAACTACGACTTGCCCGATGAGCAGATAATGAGCCTATAAGACCCCGATGATGGACGTTGGAAACTGTACTTCGACGGAGCATCCTCAGTACAAAAAGATAAAGAATTGCAAATGATAGTTCCCGGTAAAGAAGGAATCGAATTAATATTTATAACACAGGAGCGGGGGATGTTAAGGTACTCTTACCATTTAATAAAACCGTGCACAAACAATGAAGCAAAATTTGAAGCCCTTGTAAAGGGACTGGAGTTAGCCACTCAGATGGGTATAACTGATATCAACATCTACGGAGATTTTCAGTTGATCATTCAACAGGTCGCCGAACAATACAGAATTCTGAAACCAAGACTCGAGCAGTACTTTCAGTATGCAATGAAGTTGCTGAAGCAGGTTCCGAATGTAATAATCTACAAGATTCCTAGAAGAGAAAATGCTCTCGCATACGCGCTAGCCCGCCTTGCAAAAGAGTTTGCCTGCTTACAGGATGAGTCAGTTGAAATGTTAGTTCAGGGATGACAAGTCCTATCTCAGCTCGACATGGATGCAATGCACAAGTTAAAAAAAGAAGAAGAATCAGTTGCAACAGTAACAGAAACTACAGAAGATTAGCGGCAGCCATTAATAGACTACCTACAAATAGGAAACCTACCGGACAATAAGTTAGTAGCCCATCAGATTAAGAAAAGAACTTTTTCATACACATTAGTAAACAATACCTTATACAGAAGGTCTTTCGATCAGATGTGGCTAAGTTTCCTGAGTGGGTCCGACGCTCGTGAAATTGTTAATGAAGTGCACTCAGGATTTTGTGGCGCTCAACACTCAGGTCAGAAGATAAAAATGAAGATTAAACGACTAGGGTATTACTTGCCATCGATGATGAGCGAATGCATGAAAGTTTTCAAAAGTTGTCACCAGTGCCAAGTGCATGGAGTGGTTCTACACCAACATCCAAATGTGCTACATCCGACAATCGCGTCGTGGCCATTTGAATGTTGGTACATAGACATTGTGGGTCCGATAGAACCGCCTTTCTCGAGAGGACATCGTTTCATCCTTGCAGCTACAAATTACTTTTCCAAGTAGGCAGAAGAAGTACCGATCAGAGAAGTGAAAGCACATCACATACTACAGTTCTTTAGAAATCAAATCGTCCACCGTTTCGGGGTACCGCACATAATTGTCTCAGATAACGGGTCAGCATTCAGAAGTACGTAGATCAAAAGTTTTGTTAGAAGGCACGTGATTGACTTGCACTATTCAACGATCTACTGCCCAAGAGCAAACGGCTTGGCCGAGGCTTTTAATAAAACTATCGTCCAAATTTTAAAGAAAACTTTGGATGACAACAAGAGAAATTGGCACGATAAGTTGTTAGAAGCCTTATGGGCCTACAGAACGACCTTTAGAAATTCTACTCAGTCTACGCCTTACGCTCTAGTGTACGGGTCCGAGGCTGTTTTACCCTTGGAGTTTCAGCTTCCATCGCATAGAATTGCGGTCACAAAACTGATGTTGTGAACCCTTCAATACATTCCCTTAAACCATTTGAAACTTTCAATTGGGTCTAAACCTCACATTAACCCAACTTGGACCCAACTTGATCCAACCTTGCCCAAATTAACCAAAATCCCAAAACCCATCAAATTAATATTTTAATTGAACTCAAAACCTTTCCATGTCTTTATGAAAGTTCTTCATGGCAATCATTTACACAATTTTTCTCAAGACACTTGAACCCAAATCAAACCCAAACTCAAGTTAGCCCAACTTAAACCCAAGTGAGCCAAATTGAACCTATGGCCTAACCTAACCAAATTGAACCAAATGTGGCTAAACCAACTCTTCCATAGCCACCATTTGAACCCTATGAACTACCCAAGATCCACCTAGCCCAAGCTAAATGAGCCATGGACCAAGGGTCCCCCATTTTATGGGATCTCTTCCCTTAAATGGTTAAGTCTCCTTTTGCCTCATCCCAAATCTGCCCATAACTGATTAATCACCATTAAACCATGCCACTTGACCCCCTTGATCTGAGGCCAGCTCCTTTATCCTTTCCTACCGGCCTAGTCACTGGAGCGGGTCAAAACCGAGAGCCACCACCTACTTAAGCTCACCCAAACTTACCTAGCTGGCCACCTCAGCCAAGTTAAACCTTGGAGCCTCTCTAGCCTCCACCTAAGCAACTAAATACACCCATCAATTGAGCCCTGAATCAGCCCTATGGCCTTGGCCATATAAGCATCATTTCTCGGCTCTAAGAAGGTTTTTGAAAGGTGTTGAAAAATTTCCTTATGAAACCTCCCCAAATCACTCCTCGAGCTCCTCCCAGATAAGGGAAGCTCAGTTCCACTATCCTCCTGCCCTGAACCCCACTGGCTGAGCTTAGTTTCTCAGCCAAAATCAGGCAAAAAACAGGACATCTCTGAAACCTCCACAGAAACAAAATTAACTTCTTCCACACCTTCACTAGAGGTAGAGAGGAAGTTCCCCAGTGAAAGCCCCCTCACCAGACCAGCCATTTATTCTATCGGCCAGAGTTTGAAATCAGGCTTGGACGAAGAGATACCTAGGCATTCCACCAGAGCAAGAGCTTTAATCCGTAGCCTCCTGGGACTCCAACGAATGTGTCGAGCACATCCAATCAAAGCTTCACCTCTTGGACCAAGGTATGGAAACTTCTCTTACTCCCGAGCTTCTAGCGATTCTCCATTTATTTTGATTCCATTTTAATGCGCATTAGTAGTATAGATGTGTAGCCCTAGTCTAGACGAGCATGTAGGAAGAAACCACACTCAAATTGGTTGAGTATCGAGCGAGATATTAGGTCTAGAAGGTGGACGGCTCTCGGGTTGAAATAAACGGGGACGATGGCCAGCAGCCGTCGGATTGCGCATATAACAGATGGACGGCCAGGATCAAGCTGAACGAAAGGATGGAACGGAACCGCGAGCCCCATGGCTACTGAGTCAGATGGCGGCGCCGAATCAAATCCCACCGAGTGGAGCTTCGACATGTCTTATGTTGAGGTGGCGCCGTGTGGATAAGTAGGAAAATAGGGTATTTTCTGAATTATTTAAAAACTCTGACATTTAAAATCTATATCTTTATGTAGAAAAAGCACAAAATTAAAAAAAATACCCTCTTGCTCAGTGAACAGAGGAGAACAATATAAAAAAAATCAAGTTATTTGGTTAAGTATTTATTTTTTAATGATTTTAATACTGATTTGAGTATTTTAATTCTCCATTCACACACATAATTCACCATGGCATGAGACCATAGGGCTTTTATAGCCTCTGATCTTGGGGACATTCCCTAAATTTTCCAAGGCCAGAGGCTATCCCCACAACAAGTTATCTATTTTCCAAGTTTTTATGCCTTTTTTAGTATTTTAATTCCAGTAATTAGCATACTATTTGTAAAATTCTAAGAAAATTAGGATAGGTTCCCAATGACCAGAGGAACTTGGGATAATTATGGCATGGCTTAAAATGTTGTAAATAATCCTAATGGCTTACCTGACCCAAAACCAACTTTGAATTAATTAGAACAAACTAAAAATCAAAATAACTTGAAGTCACTTCTCCGCTGATCTTTAGGATCAAAGGAACCGCCATAAAAAAAATTTGGAATTAATTAAAATGATTTAACCCATTAAATGGATTTTTTAAATAACATAGCCAAAATTAACTTTAAAAATTCATAAAACTTAAAATTTATCTCAAAAATTTAGCAAAATGGTTTTGGGGCTCTATGATATTAGAGGATTCTAGGAAAATTAAAATTGAATTTTTTCTAAAAACTTCATTTTTAACCTAACTTTAAATATTTTAATAATTAAAAAATTATAAAAACACAAAAATATTAAAATTCAAAAAAATATCATATTTGGTCTCCTAATCACTTAGGAATCAACCAAATACTTTTCCTAAACCCCAAAATAAAGATATTGAATTTTAAAGGCTTAAGACAATTTTTAATATTAAAAAAATGAATTTTCCAACCATTTGACTAAAATAATTCTAAAAATTCAAAAAAAAAATAAAAATATATAAAATTTGTTTCACTGAGATCCTTGGGATCAGAGAGATTTATGAAAAATGTAAAACCCATTTTTCAACTTTAATTTTATTTTATAATTAGTTAATGCCTCAAAAATTAAAATAATTATAATAAATAAAGTATATTTCAAAAAATCACCAAAATTGGTCCAAGTGATCCTCTAGTCAATAGGAACTTCCCATAATTTTCCTAAGGACAGAAACTTCTTCTTGATCATGTTATGAAATTTTCATTGAAAATCCCTATTTTAATTAAAATAATTATATATTAAAAATAAGAAAATCACATTTTCTCCTCTAATGTCTTAATTGACATATGAGTAAGGTGACATAAAAATTTTAAGTTCATTTGAGCTTAATTTGATGAGTTATGAGATGAATAAGCTTAAGAGGGCATTAAGGTAATTAAAAGGCTTTAACCCTAATTAATGTTTAGGCTTAACTAGAGGGAGGGGTAAAATATTTGATCATAATCTTTCCATTTGGATGATTGGAAATAAAATAGTTAAGGGGTAGAAACCCATTAACCACATAAAATATTTAAAAGAGAAGCCTTAATTAATCAAATCATTAAACTTTGGAAGTTAATTAAGAAATGAATTATTAAGGTTAAGGGATGTTGAATGTAGGAAGATTCTAATCCTTTAAATTGAATCTCTAATCAATAGTTTGATCAAACCTTTTTTAAATATAAATTAATTGAACTCAAAGACGACAATTGAAACTAAAAAAGAAAAGATAATCTAAAAATTTTTATAATTAAACTAAAAGCTTGAACAATAAAATCAATTCAAATTAAGAAAAATCAAATTAAAACAAACTTAAAATGTCAAGACTAATTTGAAGTTGTTGGAAAATCAACACAAATTTAAAACATTAACGTTAATTTAGCATGATTTGTAATTTAAAAAATTATAATTAAAATTAAATCAGTTTAAAATATTCAAAATGAACTTAAAAAGTTAAGACTATTTGAAATAATAAAATTTAAATAAATTAAACAACTTGAACACTATTCCAAACTTACAAAAATAATAATAATTTGAAGCATCTAAAAAAAGATCAACTAAAATTTTATGACTAAATCACTTTGAACCATCAACTCAGAATTAAGGATGGTTAAAATCTTTAATGAACTAATTTGCCCCTAAATGCTTTCATTATTAAAACTCTTAATTGGAGCATCAAATGAAACTGTCAACTTACTCATAGGATAGTAAAACATCCTAATTCACTGAGCAAGAGCAGTCTAGGTGATCGATTCATCACCACAGTGAAACTAACTAAACTCAAAATAATACATAAAATGTTTAAGAAGATGTTCAGAATTTAGTTCCGAGCACTTCTCTAACTTGATGGGATGTTTTAGAAGAACAGTGAGACTTCATTGTTCTTTGATGAAGAAAATCATCCTTAACAAAACACAAGAACCTATACGTCATCGGAACCAACTAGCAATAGGATTAGGATTTTGGAAGACAACCAGAACCTTCTCTTAGCTTTACCAAGGTACTTGCTGCAAATATATAAACGTCATAACATGTGGTTTAAGTGAAAGTGAAAATGACGGGAGTGACCATCTGGTATGCATTTAAGTTTATTGCAATTTACATTCTGCAATTTATTAAATGTCTTACTTCCCTGCATTTTCAAATGCATGAAAATGATCGAACCCAGCATGTTTAAACAACTCAAAATTTAATCACCAATAAAACAAAATTGCAGTCACAACTAAAATTAAAACGACTCGTTGGATGATCGGGAATCCCTCGGATGATGTAACCCACGTGTTGCTAATGAGATTTCCCACGGTCTAAATGAAAGTGTGGAACTCATTCAGTTGAGTTTAACAAATTCATTTGGACTAAGTGAATCCGATGAAAATAGCGGTGCCGGGATGACAGATCCGTGGGATCTTAATCGGCTCTACTTAATCAACTTTAAGATTTGTTTTAATTAAAATACTAAGCCATCTCAATTTTCAACTTTTCTAAACCAAAACACTATTCTCTTCTCTTGATTGTCACCTTCTAAAACCAAACCTCTGCAGCAACAAGGAGCTTGGAGCACAGTGGGCAGCACGGCCATCTTCATCAGCAAAACTTGTGTATACTTCAACAAAACCTTTCTTAAAATTAAATGACCGAGCCATAAGATTTTGAGGTAGTTTGCCTAGTGCAACATAAATCCTCAACTTTTCGTTAGGAATTTGCATAATCATATTATGTAAATTAAGCCCTAACTGGTCTTATGACTCCAAGGTAGTCGTTTGGTACGACATAAACCCTCACATCATCGAGGCTATTTATATGATTTTGTCATATAAATATAAGTCCTAATTAACTAAGATTGACAGGATTGAAACATTAAATAAACTCTTAAATTGAAGCCAAACCATAGGATAGTTTGGGAAGTTTCCAAGATTCCTCCTGGATCCTCAACTTCTCCTACTTCTCTTCCTTTGGACTCTCAAAACCACTGTTCTAAATTTGATTTATTCCCTATTGAAATTTCCAAAATCCAATCCTTTGAAACCTTGAACTTTCAAATTTTTGAGAGCAAAACCACTGATCATTATAGAGAGTTTTCTTAAATGATTTCCGTCATTTAAGATGTAATTAACTATAGAGGCTTGCCCTTATAGGGAACCTTAAGAACCCAAGTAATATAAACCCTACTTATTTCCTTTATATTAAGCAGGGGAACTTGTCGTATAAAATTGGTTTGCAGACCAAACATATGTCACAAATCTTCTAGTTTATTTAATCGAGCCCCATCATCAAGCAGTGTGTCTATTCTTCGGGATAAATACACAGTTTGTGGTGCGGTGCTCATTTATATAAACTATTTGGAATGTGAGATGGGCTTGATCTCATATTTAAAATTTTTAAACTTAAAATTATTTTTAAAATTCAAATGTTACTTTCTAAATTATATATATATTTAAATTAAATTTAAAATATAAAGAAAATTTCTCCGCAACTCCTGTAAGAGACCCCTTTTAAAATACAACACATAACCTATAAAAATATGCCGACAAGTGGCCATTTAAATTGTTAAAACCTGTTGAAGAATTCTGAGACCTATCCGGAGATGAGTTCTTAACTAGTAGATATCAAATCCTTAGGTAATCGCAGGCTATACGCGGGTTATTTAAGGTGAAGTGTAAATAAATAGAAAGATATGATTTATTGGGCATAGAATTCATTAGTTTTTAGAGTGACAAACTAAATTTTAATAATTTGATTTATAGAAAGGGAACGGGTCACTGGTAGGACCGACCATAGCCACCCTTGGACATCTAGTAGTGTGAGCCTAGATTAACCCATCCTACTAATAAAATATCATGAACCGATCTATAGATTAATCAATGTTCTTTATGTCTAGACCAAAGGGTAAAGAATAAATATGCTTCTATTTGGCACAATACCATAATCTAAATTCTCCATAAATGGTAATTATTCTAAAAAAATTAGATTAATTGAAAAGGAGAAAGTTGTTTTATTTATACTTGCATTAATATTTATTTTAGCATTGCTTACTTACATTTAGTATAAATTTAATTAAATCTAAAATCAAAACTTTAAAAAGAAATAAAAATAAAATTTATTTTTAAATTAAAAAATCTAAAAATATTACTTAATATTCTAAAACTCGTCCCTGTGATATCTATAACCAGGACTCCACTAGAGCTCTGTATTACTTGATACGATACGTATACTTGCATTTGAAATTGTGACTTTTACAAATTATAAAAGTCTAAATATAAATTCATAAACTCTTTCATAAGTAAAATCGCATCAAGTGTTTGAAACCACTGTTAGTGATTAAATCTTCTAGCAGAGGTATCAACTTCTTACAAGGGAAAGTATATATAAGCCCCCTTCAGGCTAAGTCACGCATCAAGTTTTTGGTGCCTTTGTCGGGGAAAGTAAGGAAAATAAGTAAGAAAGTTAAAAGACATTTTTTCAAATTAAATATAATTTATACACTTTTATTTCTTTAAAAAATAATATATATATATATATAATAAAAATAAAAATACAAAAAGATTTTAATTTTATGCGTAGTTCTAGATCGAAAGGATTATTACCTTTTGATTTTGAATTAGAAAGAACGGTTAAAAGAATTAAAAAGGAAAACAAATTAAAAAATATTAGGAAATGGCTAACATACATAACAATAATCAAAATCCAATTGAAATCAATGAACAAAATATTTATAAATAATTAAGGGATTATTCAAACCCTACAGCTGATGAACTTCATATTAGTATTCAAATGCCAACTGTAGATGCTAATTCTTTTGAGCTTAAACCTTCTATTATTCAAATGGTTCAAAATAATCAATTTGGAGGAACACCAAATGAGGATCCAAATTTACACCTTGCTAGTTTTTTAGAACTTTATGCTACCTTTAAATATAATAATATTTCTGATGATGCTATTAGGCTTAGACTCTTTCCATTTTCCTTAAAAGATAAAGCAAAGATGTGGCTTAATTCATTAGGAACTTGTTCTATTAAAACTTGGGTAGATATGGCACAAAAATTCCTTGCTAAATATTTTTCTCCTTCTAAAACTGCTAAATTAAGAATTGATATAACTTCATTTAACAATTTGATGGAGAAACAATTTATGAAGCTTGAGAAAGATTTAAATAACTATTAAGAAAATGTCCTCATCATTCTTTGCCAAATTGGTTAATTATTCAAACATTTTATAATGGACTTATTGGATCACTTAGATTTATTATTGATGCTGCTGCTGGTGGTTCTTTAATGGCTAAGATATTTGGAGAAGCTTATACTTTAATTGAAGAAATGGCTAATGATAATTTTCAATGGCCTTCTGAAAGGGTTAATCCTAAAAGAATGACAAGTACTCAAGATAATAAAACCTTTTCTATTTTAGCTTCACAAGTGGCTGCAATATCTAAGAAATTAGATAATTTTGCTATTAATATATCGCATGTAAGTAATGATAATTCTGCAAATACTGATGATTCTTAAACAATGGAAATTTTGCAAGCTATTGCTAGTAAAACTAATAAACCTTATTCTAATTATTATAATCCTGGCTAAAAAAATCATCCTAATTTTAATTAGAATAATGGACATCAATAAGGGAGTAATAATCAAGTTAATCCAAATTGGAACAATCAAAGAAATTCAAACTTTAGACCAACTTACCCTCCAGGTTTTAATAATCAGCAGAAAAAGTTATCTATAGAAGAACTGATCTTGCAGCTAAGTAATCAGCTACAAAGTCAAAACACTGCTATTCATAATATTGAGAATCAGATGGCTCAATTTGCAAATTTTATTAATTACAGACCTCAAGTAACACTACCTTGCAATGTCGAAACTAATCCTAAAGAAACTGGAAAAGAACATGAACAAACAAAAGTTGTACAACTTAGAAGTTGAAAGGAATTAAAAGAGAAAATTCGAAATGAAATTGAAAAAGAGAGAGAGGTAGAAGAAATTGAAAAACCTAAAGATACTCTTTCTCCAAGTAAAGATCAGACTGTAATTCCTATTAAAGTGGAAGTTGAAAGACCACCACCACCTTTTCCTCAAAGATTAAAACAGCAGAAGCTTGACCATCAATTTTCTAAGTTCTTTGAGATTTTTAAGAAACTTAGCATCAACATTCCTTTTGTTGAAGCGTTGGAACAAAAGTCAAGCTATGCAAAATTTATGAAGGATATTTTAAGTAAGAAAAGAAAGTTTGAAGCTTATGAAACTGTTGCATTAAGTGAAGAATGTAGTGTAATAATTCAAAAAAACTACCTCAGAAACTTAAAGATCTTGGACGTTTCACTATACCATGTGCTATTGCAAGAAACTTTTGTGGAATAGCCTTATGTGATTTTGGAGCAAGTATTAATCTCATGCCATTTTCAATCTTTCGAAGGTTAGGTTTTGGAGAGATTTCTTCCACCATTGTAACCGTTCAATTAGCTGATCGATCTATCACTTATCCTAAAGGAGTTATAGAGGATGTTCTTGTTAAGGTAGATAAATTTATCTTTCCTGTGGATTTCATTGTGCTAGAAATGGAAGAAGATAAAGAAATACATATTATTTTATGGAGACAATTCTTAGCTACCAGTCGTGTTATGATTGAAGTGCGAAAAGGAGAATTAACAGTGAGAGTTAATGATCAAGAGATAACATTTAATATTCTGAAATCAATGAGGTATCCTGATAAAGAAAAATGCTATCGAATGGATGTTTTTGATTATATAATTGAAAAACATTATCAAGAAAAATTTAAGGTCATTTCTGAAGATAAAAACGATGAATTTGTGTTATATTATGAGTCATTAACTAAAGAAATTGAAAAAGTAAATGAAGAAAAATTATCTGAAGAAACTCATTATATTCATGAAAACTAGGAAATTTTAGACACAACTAAAAATGATATACTTTTACCCTCAATTGAAAAAGCTCCTGAACTGGAATTAAAAATGTTACCTGCACATTTAAAGTATGCATTTCTTGGAAATTCATTAACTTTACCTGTAATTATATCTTCAGAACTAAGCAAAGATTAAGAAGAAAAATTATAGGAGTTTTAAATAATTATAAGAAAGCTTTTGGTTGGACTATTGCAGATATAAAAGGAATAAGTCCTTCAATTTGTATGCATAGGATTTTAATGGAAAATTGTAAATCCACCGTTGAACCTCAAAGAAGATTGAATCCAGTTATAAAAGAGGTTGTAAAGAAAGAGATTTTGAAATGGTTAGATGCTGGAATTATTTAACCTAGTTTGGATAGCCAATAGGTGAGTCCTATTCACTGCGTTTTGAAGAAAGTAGGAGTAACTGTTATTATTAATGATAAAAATGAATTAATCCCAAAAAGACACATTACTAGATGGCGAATTTGTATAGCTTATCGAAAATTAAATAACACCACTATAAAGGATCATTTTCCTTTACCTTTCCTGGATCAGATGTTGGATAAATTAGCTGGACACTCATATTTCTGTTTTCTGGATGGATATTCTGGTTATCATCAATTACATGTTGCTCCTGAGGACCAAGAGAAAATAACATTTACAAGTCCTTATGGAACATTTGCTTTTAGAAGAATGCCTTTCGGTTTATGCAATGCATCTGTAACTTTTCAAAGATGTATGATGTCAATATTTTGTGATCTAATCGGTAAAGGAATTGAAGTATTTATGGATGATTTTTCAGTATTTGGAACTTCTTTTGAGTTTTGCTTGGAAAATATAAGGAAAGTTTTGAAGAGATGTGAAGAAAAAAATTTAGTTCTAAATTGGGAAAAATGTCAATTTCTGGTTACAGAAGGAATCGTACTTGGACATAAAATTTCACAAATAGGAATGGAAGTTGATCACGAAAAAGTGAAAATTATTGCTGAACTTCAACCACCTAACACCGTTACTGATGTGAGAAGTTTTCTTGGTCATGCTGGATTTTATAGGAGATATATAAAGGATTTTTCTAAAATTGCTAAACCTCTTTGCCATTTATTGGAAAAAGAAACTAAATTTGAATTTAATGAAGATTGTTTGAATGCGTTCAATATTTTAAAAGAAAAATTAATTACTACAACTGTCATTGTTGCACCTGATTGGAATAAACCTTTTGAATTAATGTGTGATGCAAGTGATTATGCAATTGGAGCTGTATTGGGACAAAAATATAAGAAAATTTTTAAAGTTATATACTATGCTAGCAAAACTCTTAATGAAACTCAAATAAATTACACTGCTACTGAAAAAGAGCTTTTAGCTATAGTATATGCCTTTTATAAATTTAGACCATATCTTCTTAGAACAAAATGTATCGTACATACTGATCATTCTGTTATTAAGTATTTAATATCTAAGAAGGATGCTAAACCTAGATTGATCAGATGGGTTTTAATTTTACAAGAATTTGATTTTGAGATTGCAAACAGAAAAGGAACTGACAACCAAATTGCTGAACATTTATCGAGACTCAAAATAATAATGAGAAGATTTATGAAGAAAATAAAAATGAGAAATTCTTTAATGAATAGTCATATGTTATTCAAGGATTACAAATGCCTTGGTATGCAGATATAGTTAACTATTTGGTTAGCAATATTTTACCATATGGGTTGAATAGCAAATATATTAAGAAATTCAAGAATGATTTTAAATTATATATTTAGGAAGATCCTCATTTATTTAAAATAGGAAGAGATTCTATAATTCGAAGATGTGTACCTTATGAAGAAACTTTTGCAATTATTCAAAAATATCACGATTTTGAATTTGGAGGACACTTTGCAGTGGAGAAAACTGCATTTAAAATTTTAAATTCTGGATTTTATTGGCCTACTTTATTTAAAGTTGTTGGACATTATGTGAAAACTTGTGATCGATGTCAAAGAATGGGGAATATATCCAGAAAAGATGAAATGTCTCTAAACTTTATATTAGAAATTGAAATTTTTGATGTATGGGGTTTAGACTTTATGGGACATTTCATACCATCATCTCAAATCTCCCAAAGATCCTCAACCTTATTTTAATGGTTTTATTGTTGTTAGTATGGAGAGATTGTTTAGTCGATTAGAAAAGATTGAAGCGGAATATCAAAGCATTGGGAATCACTTGCATGAGATGTATCATTAAATTGAGCATGTGGAATGGCAATCAAAACTTCAATTTGATCATATGACAGCCTATCAAGATGCTCAAGTAGAAATGTATAAGAAGAACAAGTGGATCGATGAAAAGGCAGCTTTGGAATTTCTAAGGGTGTTGGTTTTCTATCCATTTGGTCCTAGCGAACTTCATTGCGAAAGAAATGGTAATTGAAGATCGGTGTTAAATATATCTCTTATGTGTTCTAGGTGTGATTGAGTCAAGTTCTAGTGTGTCGATTATCTAATTTGTGTGTGTTTGCTTTATTGTTCAATGTGTGTTGTTGGATTTGGAATTTGCTTTGAATTTATGTTGTTTGTGTTTTTTATAGAATGATTAACCTTGTTATAATCTTGTTCTGGACTTTATTAAGTTTGGAATGAAAATTATGAATTGAAGTTGAAGAGTTTAGTTAAATTTCATGTTTGAAATGTGGATCTTAATTATCATTTTAAATTGACTTTGGAAATGTTTGGAGGATATAAATTGGATTAATACTCTTATAAGAGTAATTAGGAGTCAAATTTGACAAGTTTTTGTGGAAAATATAAAATTTAAATTGAATTTTTGGAAAGGCGAGTCTGGCGCCTAGGCGCCATAATTCGGCGCCTAGGGGCCGGTTTGGCCTGAACCCGAAACTTCATCTTCTTAAACACCCCCACGCCATTTTTGACGCCTAAGCTTCCCTTTCCTCTGGTTTTCGTGAAAAGAGACCATTGAGATCCCATTTTAGGCCGGATTTTCAAGTTTTTGAGCTTGAAATCACTCGATTTCTTCATCCTAAGGTCAGATATACATTCTTAACCAATTATTTTTTATTTTCACCATGAATTTTACTCACATTTAAGAAAACCAAAACTTAGAGAAAAATTTTGATTTTTAGAATTAAATCCATGGATTTTTAAGCTCTTTCAAGTTTGAGAAGCTTAAATTAGTATATCTTTTGTGATCCTATGAATTTATTTTGTGTTTTTATTTCACGTTTAGATGGCACCTAGATCTAAGCGAGGGAAGAAACGAGAAAATTTTGATCGTAGCAAGTTTGTCACTACCACTGCACATTTCTGGTACAATGATTTTGCTACGACTAGGAAGTTTATCTCGGAGCGAAGTTTTTACAATCCGGGAGGAAGAATTGAGGAAATGATCATTGCACTCAACTGGCAACGATTTTGTTATTTTACTGATGTTGTTGTTATCCCTGTGCTTAGGAGGTTTTATGTCAATTTCGTGGATGCTGAAGAGTACGAGATTTTCGTTAAAGGAGTTGGAGTACGATTCAATCTCGAGCGTATCAACATTTTCTATGGCCTGTCGCCGAACATAGAGTGTAATTACTCCAGATTATCTCCATCTGAGGGAAATTTATATGTGATTGTTGCTTACTTGACTGATGGTACTGGAGCTTGGAAGATCCGGAACGGAAAAAAGGGTAAATTTTCCATCTTCTAAGCTTAATGTTGTTTCAAAGGCATGACACTACTTTATTTTTGCTCGTCTCCATCCATCCAATCATTTGAGTGAGGTTACCAAGGATAGATCTATCCTCAACTATTGTATACAAGAAAAGAAGCTTATTGATGTAGGAAGTATCATTTATGATTTCGTAGAGACAACTGCTCGCTCTAGCACTTCTATTGGACTTGGATTTCCATCTTTGATATATTCTTTGTGTGAAAGTGTTGGAGTAGTTGCTGAGCTTTCTGAGGAAAAGCTCAAGTCTACAAAGCCCATAAGGAGAGAAAGCGTCAGTATCTATGATCGACTTCGAGGTAAGAGTTCTACTGCACCTTCTAATTCATTACCTGCTTCTTGTAGAGCTTCTACTTCTAGACCTTCTACTTCTACTGCTAAGCCATCATCTAGTTTCTTGGATTCCATGCATGATCAGTTTATCGAGCAGGAGAATGAGTTATTTATAACTCATTGTAGAGTAGATACGATCGATAAGAAGATCGATCATCTTTTTGAGTATACCCAAAGGAAGAGTGATTATGATGCTGAGTATTTTGAGTCTTTAGTTAGATTCCTGAAGGGTGAGCATGATGTTCAGTGTCATACCTGTCTTAGATTTTCACCGTATGTTGATCCGAAGGATATGGAATTTTCTTTTGGATATGATGATGACGAGGCTACAAATAGTGATTAGCAACCAGATTTACCTTTTGAGATGTGTAATTCTGTTTTTAGTTTATTTCTTGTTTGTTACTATTGATTAATGTGATTGCATTGTTGTTTGTTAGTGTCAATTTGCTTAAGTAACTTTGTGTGAAATTTTGATATTGAGATTGTTATACAGCATCTGCTGTGATATGTGTTAAAGACTGAAATATGGATGAATTTTTATTTCCTATGATAAAAGTTTATTTCTATTTCAGCCTACTGTTTAGTATTCATGGATAGTTAGTAGTTTTGCATGTTTTAATTAAAAAAAAAAATTTTGCAAAAACAAATAACTCCTACTCTGCAAACGTTTCTATATATGCTTAATTATTTCTGTTATATTCCTATTAAAACACGTGTAGGATTATAAATGATTTTTTTCTTTCTACATTATCACTGTACCTAAATAAATTCCGGTTTATTTCTTTCTCTCATGCTTTAGAAAGTTTTATGATTCAATTATATACTAAAGCTAAAGTTTGGGGGAAGGGAAAACATTTTTCAATATTAAATATTATTTGTCCTTAATAAACTAATATTTTCTTTAAAAATATTAACATAACATAAGGAATGAAAATTTTATTTAAGATAACTTAAATTTTTGGAATTTATAAATAATTTAATAGACTTAACTAAAATTTCAATAATTTTGATTGATTTTAAGAATAGAATTATTTAACTTAAAGAATAATAAGATTAAGAATTTTTCTATTTATAATAAAGAGAATTGTATTTTAGAAATACTAAGGAATCAAGATTGTTACCTGAAAAAGAAAATATTGAAATAATTTTTGAAAAATACTTATTAATAATGTTATATTTATTAAGAAAAAATGTTTAAGTTTTTAAATATAAGTTAAAGAGAGTGAAGTTCAAAATCATTAACAGGCTATCCAAAAATAGTAATCCTCACTTTAAAATAAAAAATTAAAAAAAACAACTGAGGAAAAGCTTGAGAAAATGCCTAATCAAAAATTGGCTTCACTTGAATTATCTTATAGGAAGAAAATTGATTACATTTTTAACTTAATTTATATGAACAAATAATTTTATTAGAAAAATGTTTCATGAAAGTCTTTTTCTTGTAAGTATTCTATGTGACCTTAATATGATAAATTACAATTATTCTTGAAATAAATGAAAATTTGACATCTTATGATTTGGTAGTTAAGTATTCTTTAAATTCTTAAAATTAACCTTAATTAGTGAAATTTGGTTAATGATTTGCTAAAACATTTATTAAACCAAAAATTACAAGGAATCTTAAATATTCAAACTTCATTCCAAATGTTATATATTTGATGTAATTCAATGGTTACATGAGGACAAGTAACGTTTAATTTTGGGGAAATTTGATCCACTTTTAAAAAACACATTTTTATGTCTTATTTATAATTCAATTCTTAAGGATATTATGCTTTAATGAAAATTATTTTTATGTTTTTGGATGTAGGTGATAAAAAAAGAGTTCAAGATGGAAAAAGGAGAAAAAAGGAGCAAAAATGGAGCTAAAAGAACAAAGTTGTCGAAATTGTAGGCCTAGCGCCTAGGCGCCAGAATCCGGTGCCTAAGCGCCAGTTCGATACAGACGCAGACAAGATTTTTTACGACTTTGGGCAGTTATTTTGATGGTGTTAAGCGGTTATTAAAGCTTATGGAAGACTGGAAGTTACTTCTAATATATAGGACATGTGATACAATGCATCTTGACGCAGGGAAACGGTTTTAATCCCGAAGAGGTGCGACCCAAAGTGAAAAGGTGCGAAGACCTAGTCAAGGAGTCCGGCGCCTTGGTGCCAGATTCCAGTGCCTAGGCGCTACAGTTACCTTCTAGAAGATACATATTTGGAAAAATTTTGAAGAGGTTCCTTAAGCAACTCCTGATCAAATTCAGAGCTCTACAAATAGAAGCCCATTCTACAGAGAAAATTGCACGTTATAGTCCCTTTCACCCCATCTATCATCCTTTAGTCCCCAAGAATTATATAGCCATGAAATCATTTTAGGGAGCCACCTTCTTTATTATTTAGTGAGTTTATTTTGAGTGTTAAGTGTGAGATTATTAGTGTTGTTGCTCTTGAAGTCTTTCATCATTGCATTGGAGTCAATAGGAGTCAGCAGATCACTTGATGGAACATTCCAGATAAGTAATTGTAACTTGTTTCAAAGTTTTATAAATATGTTTTGTTGTGTGAATTCAATGTGTTCTGAGTAGTTAGTTTTGTTTCTACTTTCAAATATGAAAAGATAATAAAATAATTAAACTTTGATGGAGAATTTAACTTAAAATATTTATAAAAATTGTGATGATATTAATAGTTGATCTTAGTTTACTTTTTAAACTGGCCATTTAAATTGTTAAAACTTGTTGAAGAATTCTGAGACCTATCCGGAGATGAGTTCTTAACTAGTAGTATCACATGAATCCTTAGGTAATAACAGGCTATACGCGGGTTATTTAAGGTGAAGTGCAAATAAATAGGAAGATATGATTTATTGGGCGTAGAATTCATTAGTTTTTAGAGTGACAGATTAAATTCTAATAACTTAATTTATAGAAAGGGAATGGGTCACTGGTAGGGCCGACCATAGCCAACCTTGGACATCTAGTAGTGTGAGCCTAGATTAACCCATTATACTAATAAAACATCCTGAACCGATCTATAGATTAGTCAATGTTCTTTATGCCTGGACCAAAGGGTAAAGAATATGAATGCTTCTATTTGGCACAATACCATAATCTAAATTCTCCATAAATGGTAATTATTATAAAAATCTTGGATTAGTTGAAAAGGAGAAAGTTGTTTTATTTATACCTGCATTAATATTTATTTTAGCGTTTGCTTACTTACATTTAGTATAAATTTCATTAAATCTAAAATCAAAACTTTAAAAAGAAATAAAAATAAAAATTATTTTTAATTTGAAAAATCTAAAAATATTACTTAATATTCTAAAAATCTTCCCTGTGGGATTGATAACCAGGACTCCACTAGAGTCATGTATTACTTGATACGATATGTATACTTGCGTTTAAAATTGTGACTTTTACAAATTGTAAAAATCTAAATAAAAATTCATAAACTCTTTCATAAGTAAAATCACATCAAGTGTTTGAAGCCACTATCAGTGATTAAATCTTCTAATAGAGGTATCAAATTCTTACATTTGAAAGTATATATAAGCCCCTTCAGGCTAAGTCACGCATCAAAATTCTTCGAAGGATTTTAAGAGTGGAAGGGAAGTGAGAGATCTCTTCTTTATTGTTGTTTCGAAGGAGAATTTCACGTACTCTAAAGAAAGGAAGAGATTCAGAGGAACTTCAAGGAGTTTGCTTAGGGAGGAATTTATGATAAGTTGTGTTTATTTACATTAGTTTGTAGAACTTTACTTTTATATATGAAATCCAAGTTTTATTGTATCCTCTCCATGAAATCTGAGTAGGTTTTCTGTCTTTCTCCTTGTTTTGATATTTTTGTGAAATGGTAAATAGAAATAGTGTGCTGTAAAAGTTTAAAAAAGTTGTGATAATCTTTTACTTAGATCTTAATTTTCTTTCAATCTGGCCAATTGAATAGTTAAAATATGTGAGTTTAATAACTATAATAAATATTACATCCGAGATTCAGGGAGGTTAAAGTCCTTGAAAGTAGGGTGCAAATAAATAGGGAAATAATATTCATCAGGTGTAGAATTAGAGATTTTAGAGTGATAGGCTAAAATCTTATCATTTGGGTGCTGAAGTGTAGATGTTAGCCCTCAGGCGAGGGGAACGTTGGAGCTGCGAAGTGAGAGCCAGTATCCTCTCAGTCTAACCGCAGATTCAGTAACCAAGCATAAGATTAGTCAATGTTCTTTATGCCTGGACCAAAGGGTAAAGAATAGATATGCTCCTTGACCCTCGATCCGCAGCAATGCTCCAAAAACATGGTTTGCAATCACCAAAGAATGCAGTAATTTATGCTATCAAAAATATGTTATAGCCAATACTTTGACTCAAATAATAATAGCGGCTAGTGTATATAAATATAATTTTATGGAAAATATTTTACACACTAGAGGTACTACGCAAGTATACGTATCACTTCAAGTAATATAGGACTTTAAATAAAGACCCTGTCGGCATTATTTTTAGGTTGTGTTGTACTTTGAAAAGGGGTCGCCAAATAGAAATTGTGTGATGAATTTTAGATTATAAATTTAATTTAAATATATATAATTTGGAAGGTAGCATTTGATTTTTGAAAATAATTTTAAGTTTGAAAATTTTAAGATATGAAATTAAACCGATCTCACATCCCGAATAGTTTATATAAACGAGCATCACACCACAAACTATGTATCTATCCCGAAGAATAGAAACACTGCTTGATGATGGGGCTCGATTAAATAAACTAGAAGATTTGTGACATCCATTTGGTTTGCAAACCAATTTTATAAGCCGACAAGTTCCCCTGCTTAATATAAAGAAATTAAGCAAGGTTTATATTACCTTGGTTCTTAAAGTTCCCTATAAGGGCAAGCCCCTATAGTTAATTACATCTTAAATGACAGGAATCATTTAAGAAAACTCTCGATAATGATCAGTGGTTTTGCTCTCAAGAATTTCAAAGTTTAAGGTTTTCAAACAATTGGATTTTGGAAATTCCAAAAGGGATTAGCTCGAATTTGGAACAGTTTATTTTAGGAATCCAATGGAGGAGAAGTAGGAGAAGCTGAGGATCCAAGAAGAATCTCGGCAACTTCCCAAACTATCCTATTGTTTGGCTTCAATTTGAGAGTTTATTTAATGTTGTAATCTTGCCAATTTTGATTAATTAGGACTTATATTTGTATGACATGATCATACAAATAGCCTCGAAGATGTGAGGGTTTGTGTCGTATCGAACGACTAACTCGGAATCCTAAAACTGGTTAGGGCTTAATTTACATAACATGATTATGCAAATGTCTAACGAAGAGTTGAGGATTTATGTTGCACTAGGCAAATTACCTCGAAATCCTATGGCTTTGTTATTTAAACTAGGAAAAGGTTTTGCTGAAGTAGACACAAGTTTTGCTGACGAAGATGGTCGTGCTGCCCACCATGCTCCGAGCTCCTTGTTGTTGCAGAGGTTTAGTTTTATAAGGTGAAAATCAGGAGATAAGAGAAGTGTTTTGGTTTAGAGAAATCTTAAAGTTCAAATGGTCTTTAATGTTTTAATTAAAACAAATCTTAAAGTTTATTAAATAGAACCGATTAAGATCCTACGGTTCCGTCATCCCGGCATCGTTATTTTCATCAAATTCACTTAGTCCAGATGAATTTGCTAAACTCAACTGAATGAGTTCCACACTTTCATTTAGACCGTGGGAAATCCTGTTAGCAACACGTAGGTTAATCATCCGAGGTATTCTCGATCATTCAACGAGACGTTTTAATTTAGTTAAAGTTGTGGTTTTGTTGTTCTGTTTGTGTTATTTTATATTTTAAATGTTGTGGTGGTGAATTTTATCTTGTTGTAACTTTTAATTTAGTTTTGGGTTTCAATTTTGTGGCTATCCTAAAGGTTTCAGTTTTCATGCAACAACCCTGTTTATCATGCAAGAAAAGTAAAGCGTAGTGCAAGTAAATAAGTTGCAATAAAGTAAATTGCAATAAAGTAAAAGCATACCTGGAGGGTCTTCTCGTCATTCCAAGCTACACTTAAAACTCATGTTAGAACATTTAAATATTTGCAACAAGTACCTAGGTAAAGCTAAGGGAATGGTTTTGGTTGTCTACCAAGATCATAATCCTACTGCTAGTCAATTCCTATGACGTCTAGGTTCTTTATATTTTGTTTAAGGATGATTTTCTTCATCAAAGGACAATCAAGTTCAGTTGTTCTTCTAAAACATCTCATTATATTGAGGAAGTGCTTAGAACGAGTTCTAAACATCTTTTCAATACTTCTGAGATTAGTTCGAGTCTAAATGAATTTATTGTAGAGATGAATCAATCATCCAGAAATTTTTAGTTAAGTTTTAACTCTTGATCAGTGAACTTAGGACATTTGATTATCCCATGAATGAAGTGACATCTCACTTGATGCTCCATTTAAGAGTTATAATGATAAAAGTCTTTAGGGGCAAATCAATTTATTAAGAATTTTAACAATTTAAAATTAGAATTGTTTTGGGACATCGTATATCAAAATTAGTATGGAAGTCGATCTTACAATATTGAAGTGATCTCTAATTTACCTTGGCTGACCAATGTAAGGGGAATTAGAACTTTTCTAGGACATGCTGTATTTTACAGGCGTTATATTAAGACTTTTCGAAAAATTTGAAGCCTTTATGCTGTTTACTGGAAAAAGATGTAATTTTTAATCTTGATGATAAATACCTAAAAGCTTTTGAAACTTTAAAAGAAAAATTAATCACTATGCCTATTATAGTTTCACCTTATTGGGAAAAATCTTTTGAATTAATGTGTAATGCTAGTGGTTATTCTATTGGTGTTGTTTTAGGTCAGAAATATGATAATATTTTCAAAGTGATTTACTATGCTAGTAAAACTCTTAATGAAACTCAAATTAATTATACCACTACTGAGAAAGAGTTATTAGCTATAATATTTACCTTTGATAAATTTAGATCATATTTAATTGGAACTAAATGTGTGGTGCATACTAATTATTCTGCTATTAAGTATTTAATGAAGAAGAAGGATGCAACACAAAGACTGATTAGATGGATTCTTCTTTTGCAAAAAATTGATTTCTAGATAGTAGATAGGAAGGGTGCTGATAATCAAATTGCTGATCATCTGTCCAGGCTTAAAACTAAAAAATCTATCTGCGATGCTGAAGAAATAAATGAAAATTTTAGTGATGAAAAATTGTTTGCTGTTAATGAGCGGTGTGTTCCATGGTATGCTGACATTGTAAACTTTATTGTCAATGATATTTTACCCTATGGTTTGACATACAAGGAGAGGAAGAAATTTCTATCTGAAGCTAAGACTTATTTTTTGGATGACCCATTTTTATATAAACAAGGAAATGATTTAATTATTCGAAGATGTGTGCCTTTAGATGAAACTTATGAAATTATTCAAAAACGTCATAATTATAATTTTACGGGACATTTTGAAGTTGATAAAACTGCATATAAAATCTTATAATCTGGATTTTATTGGCCCACAATTTTTAAGGATGTTAATGTTTATATTAAAAATTGTGATCAATGTTAACGTATAAGCAATATTTCTAGAAGAAATGAGATGCCCTTCAATTATATATTAGAAGTTGAAATATTTGACATTTGAGGATTAGATTTCATAAGACCATTTATACCATCTTTCAGAAATACATACATTTTTATAGTAATAAACTATGTATCTAAATTGATAGAAGTTGTTGTTTTACCTCGATGTGATGCTCAAAGTGTTGCAAAGTTTTTAAATAGGAATAAATTCTACATATTTGGAATACCAAGAGTAATGATAACTGAAGGGGGAAGTCATTTTAGAAATGCGATTATGGAAAAGTTAGTAAAGAAATATCAAATTAACCATTGCATTGCTACTGCTTATCATCCACAAACAAGTGGTTTGGTCGAATTATCCAATCAAGAAATTAAAAGAATATTGGAAAAGACTGTTAATCCAAATAGAAAGGATTGGTCAATCAAGTTTATTCATATGGAGCTATGGATATTCAAGATCCTAAGACTGAAAAAATATTTAAAGTGAACGGTCATAGACTTAAACCTTACATTTCAGTCAATCAATCTAAACCTGATAAGAATCTGATTTTGGGTCACTCAGCATAAGCTCTGGGTATGTTAGTCTGTTGAAGTTAAACCAAGTGTTTTGTGGGAGGTAAGCCATATTTATCGGTGTATTTTGCTTTATGTTTGCTTCGTGTGCTTTTATTTGGTTTAATTTGAAAAATATGGTAGCATTTTAGAGTTTTTTATGTTATAGTGGTGTTTATTTAACCTTATTTGATGCTTTTGAGGTGTTAGAATTAAGATTTTGATGTTTGGCAGAACTGTGCAAAAATGTGCACTGGCGGCTATGCGTCGCTGGTTGGCGCATAGGTGTCACAGTTATAAAAACGTGAAAAATGAGGTTCTAAAAGCCAAAATCTTGGGTGAGTAGTTTTTGGAGTTATTAAGGATTTTTAACATATCTAGGGTCAGTTTTGGGCCTTCCCAAGTATATAAAAAGGCCTTATATTTATGAGATACTTGCCCCAGTTCTTATTTTCATTCCTGAGTCTAAATGAGAGTATTTTAAGTGCAAAAATGTCTTCTTGGGAGAGCGAATTTAAGAAGAAAGAGGATGCTGACCCACTGAAAATATGTTAAAATTTTCATGATTAGTTATATTGATTTTGATGATATTACACTTTAAAGAAGGGTATTTTTGATGATTTGTGGACATTGGAGCAAAAATATGCAAAAAAGAGCTAATTTGGAGCAAAATGGATCGAAAATATGAAAATTTGATCTAGGATGCCGACGGTGAGATCGACGGCGCTGACGGTGAGATCGACGGCACTGATGGCGAGATCGACAGCGCCGAAGGCAAGATCAACGGCGCCGACGGCGAGATCAACGGCACTGATAGCTAGATCGACGGCACCGATGGTGGAATTTTCCCGAGAGTTCAGAATATATTACAAGGAAGCCCGCCGAAGGCAAGATCGAGGCCACCGACAGCGGGCCTTATACAAAAGGGTCCAAGGCTAAGTATTCTAGAAGGATGCCGACAGGGAGCTCGAGGCCGCAAACGGTGAGCTTGAGGCCGCCGACGGCGGGAAAGTCGATTCTCTCATAAGGTGCATTGAATGTGGAATATTTTTTAAGGGATGCTTGGCATACTCTTGGAAACCCTTCAACTACTTAAAAAAAACAATTTGGGGCCGAAATAAGGGTCCACTAGCGTCTATTTGTGTCCACCACGTGTACATCTAGTCCACTAAAAAGTCAAGTGTGTGAGTCTAGTGAGTCCAAAGAGTTTCTAAAGTTTTAGTTAGTGAGTTCAGATTAATTATATTTGTGAGGGATTCTTCGAGAGATTGTAGGAGTGGAAGGGAAGTGAGAGATTTCTTCCTCATTACCGTTTCGAAGGAGAATTCTGCGTACTATAAAGAAAGGAAGAGATTCAGAGGAACTTCAAGGAGTTTGCTTGGGGAGGAATTTAAGATATGTTGTATTTACTTAATTTAGTTTGTAGAACTTTGCTTTTATATATGAAATCCAAGATTTATCGTATCCTATCCATGAAATCTGAGTAGTTTTTCTGTCTTTCTCCTTATTTTGATATTTTTGTGAAATGATAATTTGAATTAGTGTGCCAAAAAAATTATAAAAGAAGTTCTGATAATCTTTTCACTTCAATCTTAATTTACTTTCAATCTAGCCAAACGATTAGTTAAAATATGTTGAGTTTAACAACTAAAGTGAAGATTACATCCGAGATTCATGGAGGTCAAAGTCCTTGAAAGTAGGGTGCAAATAAATAAGGAAATAATATTCATCGGGCATATAATTGGAGATTTTATAGTGACAGACTAAAATCCTCAATTCGGTCCTATCGTTTGGGTGCTGAAGTGTAGATGTTAGCCCTCAGGCGAGGGGAACATGGGAGCTCCGAAGTGAGAGCCAGTATCCTCCCAGCCTAGCCGTAGATTCAATAACCAAGCATAGGATAAGTCAATGTTCTTTATGCCTGGACCAAAGGGTAAAGAATAGGTATGTTACTATTTGTCACAACACAGTTTTTAAACTAATTCTAATTATCCATTCACTTAAATTTCTTAACAAAGGAGAAGGATTCTTGCTTATATATTTGAACTTCACTTTATTAGTAGATTTAGTTATCTGTTAGTAGAACTAGTTTATTAAAACTTCAATTTTATTATCGATTGCATATTAGTGAAAGATAGACAATTTAGATTTCCAAGTTGTGATTCTGAATTGGTTTCTAGAATCCTAGTTTGTAGCCTCTAAAATATTCCCTGTGAGATCGATATCCAGGACTCCACTAGAGCCCCATATAACTTGAGCGATACGTATACTTGCGTTGAATAGTAACTCTGCAATTATAAAATATAATATATACTTGTTACAAAAATTAAAATTACGCTAAGTGCGTGGAGTGGTTCAGATGCCAACAAGAAGAAGTTTATTTATAATAGTGCGCAAGAGTTATATAATGGATTTCTAGCTGTGAGTATCCAAGGAATACCAGAAAAGATTATGAAGATCGAGGACGATGTGGAGTCTATTGATGCAAAGGTAAATGAAAATAATGCTCATTTAGCGCATATTTGATGACAACTCAAAATGTAATTTAGTCATACAAGTCATGTGGAAGAAGCGAATAGAGCGATGTTGCTGAAGAACAAATGGATAGAAGATAAAGATGTAAATACTTTTAATCATCGCCCATTTTATAAGATTTACATTTCAGATGGTTCAAATGGAACTAATGGTGGTTCTGGATATATTCCACCTAATGATTGAAATTAAATTATGTGTGGTCTTGTGGTTTGATTATGTGTGTTTAGTGTTTTAAGTGTGTAATTTTAGTTAAAATTTGTGTTTGTTGCACTTTACATATGTTTGTTACATCTCAATGGTGTAAGTTAGTGTCTAATTACATGTGTTTGAACTTAGGTATTAGAGAATTTCATCCAAAGTGTTTGGATAGAAATTTGTAGTTTGTATTAAGTGTGTTTTAATATTTAATGAAATATAAGTTTGTGTTTGTGTGAAATTTGTGTGGAATCATTGGAGAATAAAGAGTACTTTTCGAGTATTCAAAGAGTTAATAGAGAGAAATAATTATTTGAAGTGATTGAAGGTGATTAACTCGGATTTTTTATGGAATTAACATAATTGTCAAAATTTGGGCACTGGTGCCTAAGCGCCAATCCGACGGTGCATAATTGCCAGATTTGGCGGCTAAGTGATGTATGCCTCGCGCATAGGCATCGGTTCGTTAAAATCGATTTTCTGCAGTAAAAAACACGAAAATTGCCATTTTTAACACCCCCATCACCTTCAACCTCTCGATTTCGCGAAATAGGAGCCTAGGGAATCACTATTTCGATCATTTTAGAGCCGATTTCGTCAAAATTTGTTGGATTTGAATTCCTTGAGGTATGATCACTACTCCTAAGTAAAATTTTATTGATTTTCACCATGTATTTTGAGTAGATTATTGAAAAATCCAAAAATCACTATTCATGGTGAAAATTGAGAAAAGCATAAGAAATTGTTTGGATTTAGTGGAGTTTGCCTTTGGAAGTTGAGTTAACAAGTTTAGTTTAAGTTTGTAATTTATAGTGATTTTTTGTGAATTTTTAGAGATAGCTCTAAAGTCAAAACGCTCGAAAGAAAAAGCAAAATTTGATTCTGACAAATTTGTCAGTTCTAAAGCAGAGAATCGTTACGTCGATGCACTCTCATCGCGGAAATTGATTCCAGAACAAGTTTTTAGTAAGCCGGGAGGAGAGATTAAGGAGATGATTGCTAGAAGGAATTGAGAAAGATACTATTGCTTCCTCATTGTTGCAGTTTTTTCTATGGTGAGAGAGTTCTATGCTAACTTGCCAGGAACAAAAGATAATTTGGCGATGGTTTGGGGCAATAAGTGGATTTTTCTTCTGCAGTAATTAATACATTTTACCAATTACCTCCTGCGATGTTTTATTTTTATGTGAATTATCATCCTTCAGATGGAGAGTTAGATGAGATTGTGGCCTTTCCTACTGATGGAAGAGATCTATAGAAGATTACAAATGAAAGGAGAGTGAATTTTCAAGCCTCTAAATTGAATGGCACCTCAAAGGCATGGCATTACTTTATCTGATCTAAGCTTTTGCCTTCAAGTCATGTCAGTGAAGTTACAAGGGAGAGAGCTGTTCTGAACCATTGTATTCGACAGAGAAAGCCTTTAGATATTGGGACTATTATTTGTTATTATATTTGGAACTGTGCTAGAGCTGCTACTACTGTAGGTATGGGATTTCCATCTCTGATTTATTCACTTTGTAAGCAGTTTGGTATTAAGTCTAAAACATGGGAAGAGGTTCTTTATCCACTTAGACCTATTACTACTGTAAATGTGAATACATACATTGTACATTCAGTATTTGGCTGGAAAGGAGGATCTGTTAGAGCTTCCAGTGCTTCTGCTTCTACTTCTTCTAATTCTCGTGCTTCTACTGCACATGCATCATCTTCTAGAGATTCACAAACTGGATTATTATAGAAAATTTTAAAGTAGGTGAGTCTTACTAGAGAGCGTGTTAGGGATGGTAAGATTGAAAGTATTGAAAGGTATATTGTAGAACATGATGAATATGATGAGAATTATCAGCAGTACATGAACAGAGTGATTAGAGGAGATCACAGTTTTGAGATGCCCCCTCATCCTTTTTATATACCATATGTGTCATCTAGAGACTGGAACGAAGATGATGATGATGAGGATGATGATTAGGATTGTTGTGTTGAGTTTGTGATGTTTTTTTGTGATTTTCTTATGTGATGTAATGCTTTTATTTTATAATTTCATATGTGATGTAATGTATTTTGTTATGGAATCTAATGTTGGGTATATTATAGTTGGACTATTTCTATTATGCACATTCAGATGTTTATGTGTTGGATTGATGTATTATGATGTAATATGTGATGTGTTTGCGATAGTAAATGCTTTTATGTGTTTCTAGTGTTTATGTTTTTAGTAGTGCCTAATTTAATTCCTATAAATATTAGAAAAATTTAGAACACTATTAACAACCAATATTTATATAGCATGTTTAAACTTTTCAAAATTTGCTACCATTTATTTTATAGTATGTTGTGATTTTTGTTGGTGTGTATTTGCTTTAAAAATCTTCACTATTATAGAAGTTCTTTGAAATTTTGAAATTTATATTTTATTTAAAACAGAAAAACTGAATTTGATTTCTTTTTACTCCTTATTTTTAAACTGGTACACCTGCATATTTAGAATATTAAGATTCTTGCTAGCATGTTATTCTAGTTTTTTAATTCTTACCCATTTATCATTTAATCTTAACTAAAAATTAAAGTTTTGGGGGAATTTAAAAAATGAAATTTTAAAAACTAAAATTTTATTTGTTCTCAAGAATACTTAAATAAAATTTGATTTTTGATTGAAAACAATTATGTATATGAAGTTATATTTATAGAAGCAAAATTTTGAATATAGAAATGAGTAAGAGAATTTTGTTAAAATTTATAGTAATGATGAAAAATTTTAATTCAAAATTTTCTTAATAAAGTAACGTTAAAAATAGTTAAACTATCTTTAGTAAGAAGTGTTGTATTTTTGGATAAATAGAAGATTTGAATTTTTATTTTTCAAAGCTTAAATTTTTTTTATTGAGAAAAAATTTTCAACACTATTATTATGATTTTTAAGTGATGTATATATATCAGACCTTTATTTTAAATGAAAGGGTGGAATTCAAAATCATTAAAAGCCTATCCAGATATAATAATCCTTACCTTATAAACAAAAAAGAGAAGAGAAAAAAAAAAGAAGAAGAAAAAGAAAAAGAAAAAGAAAAAGGAGAAAAATAGTATGTAAAAGGAAGGAGAAGCTTGAGGATTTAAGCGCCTAATCAAAAATTGATTCCATACCCAAAGTTTAAAATATAAGTTTTGAGAAAATCTAAATATTATGGTTATAATATAGTAAGTAAAATTATTTTCAAATGAAAATTTTTAAGTGAAGAAGATGAAATGTTTGAATCCTATATTTTGAAAAATCTACAAGTATTTATTAATTATATAGGAACTAATATTTTTCATTATCATTTACTTAAGAATCTTCTAAACTTTAAGTTGATCTCATTTACTAAAATTTTTTTCTAAATTGGACTATTTCATTTCTAGAACAAAATTTTGAAATCTTCCTAAAGAAACTCATTTACATAATTTGCTTGTTAAGATTTTCTATGTGGTTAAGTGTCACTTGAGGACAAGTAACATTTTAAGTTTGAGGGATTTTGATATACCTAAAATATATAGTGTTTTTAAATACATTTTTATACCTATTTTTTATGGTATTGCACTTTAATGGAAGGTATTTTTGTGTTTTTCTTGTAGGTATGATTAAAATGAGTGATTATGATGAAAGGAGCAATAAAGGATCAAATTTGGAGCAAAAATTGAAATGTACGAAAAATTGGCCGTTAGCGTCTAAGCGCCGGACCTTGGCGCATAAACACCACATTAAAAGTGACGAATTTTATTTAATTTTGGCACAAATTTGAAGGGGTTTTTGAAGTATCCTTTGGTTTAAACTTCACTAACTTCCCATCAGCGCCAAAACTCATTTAAAATTTAATTGGATGGATGCATTCTTGATGGATACATTGAATCTGGACATATTTTGGAGAGACACAAAGGCACATTTTGGAAAATTTTAAAAAGAAGACTTGAAGATCAGAAAAATGGTTTTTGTTGGAGGCTGTGATTAGTTTTAAGAGTCAAGTTTATGTTAGAGAGTTATTGAGAGCACACATTTCCACTTCACCACTTTTATTATCAATTTTATCTAGTTTTTTTGAAGAGTAGAATAGAGATTTGGAGTCAACAGAGTTGGGCGCCAACTTCTATTGTATCTTGTTAAGGGAAAACAAATTTTCAAAGGAACTTCAAAAGTCTTGTGGAGAGGATTTTTAGATAAGTGTTTAAATTTGTTTTACTTTTGGTTTTAAAGTAAGACTTATTGTGTTTTCACTATGATTTCTACTTTCAAATCAAGTTGTGATTGTGTTTTCTCCAAGGATTCTGAGTAGTTTTCTTTTTCTTTTTCCTTTTAAATGATGAAGTAATTGAATTATGGAAGGAAGTTATGTGAAGTATAGGATTTAAATGTTGGAAGAAGTTGTGATGATTCACTACCTTGCACTTCATTTACTTCTTGATTTGGCCAATTAAGATGTTAAAATTTGTTGGGAGATTATGTAAGATCCATTGCGGTATTGTCTCAATCAACAATTGGAAAGAATCACATGCAATTTTATGGATGAGAATTGTAGTCCATACGATTGAGTGAAAATAAATAGGAAAACATGCTTATAATGAGGAGTAAAATTAGAGGACTTTAGAGTGACAGGCTAAAGCCCCCTAATTTGGTTTGATGTGAAAAGTTTTGTTATGAGATGTTAGCCCCCAGGTGGAGGGAATCGAGGGAACTCTAGAGTGAGAGCTAGTATCTTCCCTGCCTAACCCATCTACAAGATTTCAAAGCATCAATATAACCAATGTTCTTAGAAGGCCTCCAATGCAATAAACTTTCACCCTTTTTGGATGGGTCATACATGGTAATTCTTATGATCAAGGAAGGAACTTTTAGTATGAAATACCCATATGGAAAGACCCTTCCCTGTACTTTGAATGCAAAAAAAATTGTAAAGATATTTTATTAATCTGCACAATTATGCTACTTTTGTCTTTGTTTGTCTTTGTTGATGTTCATTTATTGCTTCATGTATGTGTTTACTTTTATTTGCTTCCTAATTTTTATGCATTGATGTTGATTAAGTATAATTGTGACTAAAATTTTGGGCCACATTGCAAGCTCATGTCTTTACTGAGAAGCTATAAATTAAATAACAACAATAAAAGTTACCAAAAATTATTTTGGAATATACCTGTAATAATATTCTCAAGAAAGAAAGTATTGTCCATCTATACCTATCTCTAAAATTAAGAAACTAAACATTTTTTGGCATCACTTCCCATGCTTAATCGATTCCAGTGGATCTCTATTTGATCTTTTCTAGTACATGCTATGATTGTCAAGAAGAAAGTTTCATTAAATAACCTATGATATCATAAATTTATTGTGGATTCCACTGTACCTTTTTCATTGCAAACTACGTCATCGAGTAGAGGATTTGATTAAACAGCCTAGGATAAGTTAAGAATCCTTGGTATATTTCCTTTAATTTCTTCCATTAATGATTATGGTCTTTGAGCTAGTGCTTTGATTAAGAACTTAGGATGAGTCATTCATTTTTAATAAAGGGCATTTTCATCCATCTCTAAAAACACAACCCATGAAAAGTCAACATTAATCAAGTAACTCAAAAAAAAAAAAAAAATTGTAACTCTAAACTTAATTTGCCATATTCAAATCAAAGATTACACTGAAATATGAAAGGTAGCTTCGAAAACTGTCAAAATATCCATGAACTTGTGGACTGATGGAAAAACTACTAGCTGTATCACAAACATATCGTGTAAACCGTGACATACCCAGACAGAGCAAAATAAGCACAATTGGATGCGGTTGAAATTCTAACCACCACGTCTTCAAAAAAAGGAACCTTTTTTCGTAAACGTATTAACACATCTTTCATAATTGTTGATACCATCTCGTCAAAATTCTAAAACATTTTAAGATCTAAAAGAGGCAAGAATTCCTTAGATAATGGAATCTCAATGGATGATCAAGAATAGGAAAATTCCACCAAAAATTTTAACAACAACTCAAATGAGACATTGATGTTAGACAAAAGTAGCCTAGATGATGATGAAACAATATCCTATAAGGGACTCCAAAATCAAGCAACAACAACCCATTAGGTGAGTTAATAGTAGCATGAAAGGGACATTAATGTTGGGAAACAACAACCTAAACAGGATTTTGAAATTGGGTAATAGTGAGGCAAAAGTAACTTGAAAGGGACTTAGATGTTGTGAAACAACTTCCTAGAAGGTATTGCTACAACAATCTGAAAGGGAATCTGACCTGTGAAAGAGTGGTGTGCCTACTCGTTCTTCTATTAAAAACTTTTTGTGCCATAAATAAAAAATTTAAAATAATTAATTAAAAAATCTCTTTGTTGGAGCGCATATGTGTAGACACACCCACACAATACGAGCACAATACAACACACAAACATTCTTCCATGTAGATGTGCATAATGACATGAGTGAACGTGCTTACACCTCACACACTGCCACATGCTTCATCATGTGGGGACACAATGCATCTCTACTAACTCAAAGTGCTTGTTCTACCGACTCACAACTTTTGAACTGGTTCGTATGCTCCTTCTCATGCCCCAACAATTGTACCAACTCATTATTGTGCTCACCATTGCATTTTTTCTTTGGTTTGTACTCGCTTGTGAAAGCTTCTACATTCTAAATGCAAAATTATACTTATTTTGCTTGTATGAACACACATATGAGCTTTGTGCATTCGTCACTACTTCTCAAGATGATTACCATTTCCCCAAGGTTGCTACCATATCAAGAGTAACATTGTCTGGCCGCCACCATCATCTTCAAACCGCAACCACCCAACTGTCACTCATGGGAAAACAACAACCTGGCCTAACTTCGCGGAGTAACTCAACAGATCAAAAAAATTCAAAGTATGAATTTTTGAAATATTTAATCTTAGCTAGAATAAATAACATTGCTTGATTATAAGGGTGCAACTATCTATCCTAAAAACACTTTTTATTATCCAGCATGAATCTCAAGTTAATTTTGGGCAAGAAATATTTTAAATTGAAATTAAAGATCATTTAATGCTCTAACTTTTGCAAGTTTATAGACAAATAGACAATCTCAACAAGATGAACAAGATGATACAAAATTGGTTCGATTTGAATCCAATAATGATAATATCCAGCCATTAAAATACTTTTTGAGGTTTTAGATCATCAATTAAATGGTCAAATGAACTCAAAATTTGACAAAAGAGAAATTAGTGAGCCTAAGCTTTTTTAATTCAGTGGTCATTAAGACACTCAAATCATTTAAATATCTTATGTGATCAAGAGGAATCAATATGTCTTCTGATCATGTACTTGAGGAATTTATTTGACAACTCTTACCCTTGAGACTATAAATTGACAACTCCCTCTCTTAACTTGAGAGGGGAGAAGAAGAGATATAGAGCCTCTTGTGGACTTAAAGCTCGATGACAACTTGTGGCCTCCGTGGCCAGCTACCACCATAGACAACTGCCTCTCGGTCACTGTCGAACATCACCGGCTGCCGCTGCTCGCCACTTATCTCAAATACAGTCATAACATGTAATGTTGTTCTTAAGACCCGACAATAATTTCCACCCTCCGTAGTTACGGACAATCTTCAATCACTGCCCGTTCACCATTGTTGACCACTTCTGCCTGTCGTCGTTGGCAATCCTTGCTTACTAAAGATGTATCTAACCTACGACCATATCATGTAACACAGTATTGAAAATCCATAGATATTTTCTGACGACTATTTCTTCCGACGGCCTTATCAAACAATAATTTTTTTTCGTACTCCTGAAGTTTATCTACACATTGCATATGGATAAGTGTTCTAACAGAAACCGTTTGCTTTTGGCTCATTAAATAACTTGAGTTTGATTCATTCGTTGGCAAGTTATTCGAATAAGAATAATTTTTTTGAGCTCAATTTATAATTGAACCGAACATAAACAAATATTTACTTATTTGTGTTCAACTCGTATTGACTTAAAATAGTTAAATAATTTAATAATAATATTTATTTATATCCATAAAATAAAATTTCTTTATAATCTATTTTAAAGTAATGCATATAAAATATTTGGGTGGTTCAAATGCAAAGATTAAACTTTATGTGTTAGATTTGTAAATAGATAAGAATTGGCTGGTATATATTTAAATGCTCAAAAGAAAAAAGCAAGCATATGCCCAAATCCTATCTCACGGCTCCACTCTTCACTTATATTTGTTTAAGTATCATATATGTAAATATGTAGGAACTAGCTGCTCTGTACGTAAATGCCAAAAAATTATAAAAAAATAATAAAACAAAAACAAAGTCACAGTCTAATTTCTTTTTAATGTTTAATCCCACATATGTGGGATAGATTTCTTATCCACCTTAAAGGTGCCTCAATAAAGGAAACTCCATCTATTGAGCACTGTAGCCGCCTAGCTCACTTGTATGTTTTAGCTGTTGAGCTCCACATTCGAGTTGAACACAAACTTGAATCGAGCCGAGTTCAAATATGTTATTCACAAGCTATTTCAAACATGAGTCGAACACGAAAATCAAATTTAACGAGGCAAATACGAACAAGTCTTGGGCTCGCTGAAGCTCGGCTTATTCACAACCCTAGTTATATATGAGTAAAATTGTAACCCTACTCTCTTATTCGTGAGAAATAGTTTATTCTCGTACTTCATGGTGGATTACTTTGAGTGGGCTAAGCCCTGTATTTTTTTTCTTTTTTGGCTTTCTTTACGAAAGAATTTTGATGCATTTTCTTCCTACATTTTTGTTATCTTTCTATGTGCTAGGTCTTCCTGCAAAGTTAAAATGCTAATTAATCACTCTATTATCACAAGTTTTGTGCGTGCAACAACCATATTCAAACGATTCATCTTTATTATTAGCAATATTTTTATTTGGACATATTTTATTCAATTAGATAAAATTTAAATTTCTTTACAAACAAATTTGATCATTCTGCCTAAAGATGGAAAAATTGATAACATAAGATAAGTTTAAGTAAATCCATGAGGATGGCCTTTTTATCTTAAACTACCTTGATCATATCATGACTAGAAGGGGAACTGTAATAGAGTAAGTGAAAGGAAGAAGATATTCTAGAGCATCAATATTTTGCTTGACTGGCTGCTTATCTTCTTGCTCTAGATCTCATTAGTCGATTCTCTCTCTCTCTCTGTCTCTCTCTCTCTCTCTCTCTCACTAAATTACCAAACCCTCTCCAACTCCCTTTTGTTGAACCCCCTCATGTTGGGTCAACTCAAAGTCCCGATAATTTAATATTTGATGATTTACTTCAAATCGCTGATCTCGGTCTCTCTTCATGTAACCTCTCTTTTTTGGATTACTTAATCCAAGAAGCATATATTGAATGTTTATTTCAAATGTATAAAACTACTGGTAGGACGGTAGATATTCTAAAACTAGTGGCAGAGTAGTAACTATGAGCGATTAAATTATGAAAAGGTGCGAACTATTATATATCTCAGGTTTATTGTTTAGTAATGATGATATAGATATGGATGTTTTTAGTAGAATTCAGCTTGGTTGTTGAAGTGGAGGAATGCATCAGGCTTAGTGTGTGATAGAGAAGTACCGTTTAGACCTAAAGGAAAAATTTTTAGAATGGTGGTGAGACCTACAATGCTTTATGATATGGAATGTTGGTCATTGAAAGAGAAATATAAAATAAAGTGTTGCTGAGATGAGAGTGCTTAGGTGGATGAGTGGCTTTACACTTAAAGACAGAATGTGAAACAAAGCTATCTGTGAAAGGGTTGGGTGCAGCTGCAATGACAGACAAGATTAAAGAGAATCGTCTTAGATGGTATTGGTCATTAAACGCCGACCATCTGATGATCAAGTTAAGAATTGGACTTATGTTAAGAATGACAGAGATATACCTAAAATGGCTTTGGCTTATTGTATAAAAAATGATATTAATTTATTAGAATTAAATGAAAATATGACACTCATCAAGACAAAATGGAAAAAGGAAGCATGTTGCCGACCCTACTGAGTTGGATAAAGGCTTACTATTATTGTTACTCCTGTACAAACCCAGTTGCAATGGGAGCAGCTATGGTTGATGGAAAGATTCTTTATTTATTTTTCTGCAACTTTATATAAGTGCTGGGACAAAATTGCTATTTCAGTTTTGTTCAGTGGAGTACTTGAAATTGCTGTGCTCTATTATTGTGATTTTATTCCTCATCTGTGTATTGCGTTGAATAAACTAATCATGCAATGCAGTATCATTTAAACATGGAATCATCAGGAGTCCTACTTCCTGTGAAAGTCAATGCAGTCAATAAAAAAGGACTCTTGCATTTGTGCAACAATCTAACACAACAAATGAAGGGATATAAGTAATTGCTCCTATGAATTCCATTCTTATGGACGGTGCTTTTATTTGTAAAAATTACGTGAGATGCTTCTACCTCAGGTGAATAGCTGGCTAAGAAATTCATAGAATGAAATCTATAAGTTTTCTACTTTTTTTTTAGTTTTAAAATGATAATAAGTTTGTTTATGCTGAATGTGAGGGCACTTGTGTTTTCTGATCACATATAATTGGAACCTTGCAGTCGAATTTTTTTAAATACTAGTCAATATTTTAGCCACAATAATTAGTTCCATATAAAACTTTGATGGGACAATAACATAAAGCATAGATTTTATTGATACTTAAAACAATGAATGATAAAACTATTTTTATTGATGAAGTAAAGATCTAAATTTGGCAGTTGATTCCTACATGAATTACTGTGGAAGGACCAGCTCTATAATTCGGTATGTTAGCTGGCTAGAAAAGTTAATATTTACAATGTAAACAATATTGAAGCATAAATTGGCTTGGTCGTGAATCGACTCAATAATTTAGCTACTACACATTTGACAAGCTTGGGTGGTCAAGTTTGAATATGAAGGTTAATCTATAAAAAAAAATGAGATGAATTAATAATTGTTACAAATAGACTTTTTCTTAGTCAAAGATTGTATATCAAAAAATCCCTCTTATGTTCATATGTAAGTGTCCTAGGAACAAGTCAAAATTCCCACGGGAGCAAAGCATACTACCGAGCCTACCTGCTAAAGTAGCAAAATCAAGCCCAACTTTCAAAGTTGCAAGACTCATGTCTTTCAGCGATAGGGGCAGCCTAGTCGCTTAGAGAGCTAAAACTATTGGAAAAATGGTCTTCAATATTAGCGAAGGCGAAGGTCCATCCATCATTAAAAGTATTGTCTTACTTCCACATGACGATCCTTTCACTTAGACACCATGGATGAGAGTCATACAGTACTAAAGATTGTTTATTATTTTTTCTCCTTGTAGAAAAAAGAAAAGTGAGGTGGCTCTTCTCTCTCTCTCTCTACAAAAAACATTGTAAGTCAGAAAACCTCCAACGAGCCTGAGATTCCGACTCACCGAAGGCTCCAATTCAATAGATAATCATTGAGAACTTCTTCAAGCCTTACGCGCTTCACTCTCTTCCACCTTTTATGTACAAAAAAATAATAATAAATAAATAAATATTCACCAGTTTGTATATACTTACGAGAAATATGGGATCTAACATCCTAAAAGAGGATGTGAGCATAGAGTTCATACTCAGAATATGCAAAAAGATCCTTTTCATATAAGGTGAGATGCAAGACTATAATGAATTTTACCAAAGAATTTGTGATGCAACAGATCAATGAATAGACGGATCATAAGTTTTCAAAAGTGTGCATGACACAATAGAAACTTCTAGATCTCATTCTTGAACCAAGCTCAAAACTCACACTCGATCATCAAGATTCATGACTCATCAACAAGATCCAATAAGGCGAGGGCAATCTATATATAACCTACCAACAGGCAGACCAAGAGGAGGTCTTGGCCCAAACCCTGAACAAGAAGGAGCAAAAAGGAATGCTTTTGATCATCCCGAAGAAAGAGAGAATGTTGCAGCTCTGACTGGAGATGAAAAAAAGAGAATGAAAAGAGAAGATTTACTTCGAAACTTTCAGATGAAGAAACCAAGAGAAGAAGATAAAAATGGAGATTTGTAGAGAACACCTTTTCATAAGAATTTATGAAATTAGAGGCATCAAGGAAGTTTAAAGTTCCATCTATAAAATCTTAAAAGGTATGATCTGACTTTACTGACAACCTGGCTTCATTCGAGTGAATTGGATGCTTGCTCATAATAAATGAAGCTTTAAAGTATCATTTGTTCTTTATGAAATTGAGGAGAAAAGCTTTGTGTTGGTTCAACCACATGCTTGTAAGGGTGATCAACTCTTTCAAAGAATTCAAGCATATGTTATTTCTCAATCTCTAACATACAAAAGCCATAAAAAAAATCTTTGGCTCTCCTAAAGATCCATAAAGAATCTATGGAGAGCCTTAAAAGCTTCATTACCCATTTTCAATGGGAGATGCTGGATGTAATAGATCTCTCAAGAACCATTGCCCTCATTGTTTTAGCAAGAGGCCTCTATGAGAGGATGTTTTGGTGTGAACTAGGCTTATAGAAGCCAAAAGCTTTGGATTTACTCCTGGAGCTTCCAAATAGTTACATATCTTTTGAGGAGTACAACTATCACCTTAGTTCCCCCAACCATATGAATATTGGGAGAAGCTTTAAAACCAAGATTGTGATCTTTATCAGAAGGCAAAAGATCATTTCAAGAAGAAGAAAACCTAGTATGTTTTTGGTCGACATTTTCACTTTCAACAAAACAACAAAAAAAAAGTATTGTTAGGAAAAGGACAAAAAAGGATTAAGAGTTACTTCGATTTCCTTTACTAAATTCATACATCGTAGAGTTTCAATGGCTAAAACTATGGAGGCCATCAAAAATAAAAATTTATTCTAAAAGCTCTTTCCCATGAAAGTGAGGACTCACATGTGTGATCCCAACTAATACTACACATATCATCAAAATCATAGTCACAACACTGAAGAATGCTGACATCTTCGTGGCCTAATCATATATTTGATGAAAGCAAGAAAGCTAAAAGTATTCATGATTGCTGAATTTTGTTTCCACCAACTGGACAAAGCACCCTCTGAAGGTATTAGTAAGGAACCCACTTTGGCAAGGTTGAATCAATTTGCGGGCATCATACCAGCTATTTTTGATGGTGATGGACCTGAGGCCTCATGAATGGATAGTTTGAAATGTCTGAGGATATGATAGGTTTATTTAGCCACTTTACCCTACCACATTATACTAATTCACCCTCATGTCACTTTCTCAGATTCCATTCTACCAGTTGGGAGAAATTCTTTCAACTTTTCCATCCTGGTCACCACCATCATCAAGGATTACCAAATCAACAACATTATGATTGACACTATCATCATAAATGTTCCGTTTAAAGGTACTTTCAATAAAGTGAGCATAAAAGCTAACCAGCTTGCCCTTACTTATGAATTACTTTTTGGATTCTCTAAAGAGAGAAAGAAAACTTGTGGAGTAATGGCCCTCCCAACAAAGTGACTAGGGGGGTGCATAGAATGCCAATTCATAGAAATAACATATTTCATCAACTTCAATGCTATCAACCTGTATAGTGTCATCTTCGGTAAATCGGTGTTGATTGTCTTTAGGCATGTTACATTCACATACCATATCAATGTCAAATTTCCAATCAAAAGAAAAAAGATCACCATTTGGTGGGACCAAAGTCTTGCCCCAAACCAAAAACTTACAAGGTGTGGAGAATTTAAAGGTAGATCTTCGTTGACTTAGAAACAATAAAGACAGTGGTATTAAAGCTATTGAATACCCATAATATGTACCTATTTTGGATTAATAAATTGGAATAAATTTCCTACATGTGTGCCAGTTTCATCACATAACACAAAGATCAACTTCACATGACCTTGAGGAGTCATCTAGAAGTCCTTGCATGGACTCCTGATGAAATGGCTAAGGTTAATATTGACATCTAATATCAATGACTAAATGTCAACACATGATCCAAATTCCTCAAAAAAAGGAGTTATCATTAATAACCTAGCTTAATCTATTCAATGAAAAGTAGAGATTAAATGTCAACTTCATTTACGGCGCAATTCTCTGATTGATTTGTCAATGTGGTAATGGTGAGGAAAGTAAATGTTTACTAGAGGATGTGGGTTAACTAACCAACTTGAAAGTATCTTTCTCAAAAGATAGCCATACGCTGTTGTGAATTGATGCATTGGTTAATTTGGAAGTAGGACATTCGATCATGAGTTAAATATATGCCTTATCTAGGTATCATTAGATAATAATTCACCTAGTCGATGTAGAAAAAAATGCCTTCATGACCAAAGAGCCAATTTATTAATACAATCTGATGCCCTTTGGCTTAAAAAATATTGGAGCAACCTATTAAAGGTTGATGGATGTAATTTTTATAAATCAAAATGAAAGAACTGTGATCTCCTAATGAAAAGAAAATCATTGGAGTAGCATTTACAAGATAGCAAAGAAACTTTCTATTTCGAGGAAGTTGAACCTTAGGCTTAATCCTTTAAAATGCATCTTTTGAGCTAGCACTAAAAATTTCCTTGGATACTTGCTTTAACCTAAAAAATTAAACCATAATTCTAAGAAGAACCAAGCTATATTGGATATGCCATCACCAAAGAACGTCAAAGAAAAGCAAGCCTTGACTTGATGGATTAAGGGATTCAATAGTTTCATCAAAATATGGAGATCATTGTACCCTTTTCTCATATCCATAAAAAATTCCATCCAGCTCGCTTGGACTGAGGAGTGTGATCAAGCTTTCGAGAAACTAAATACTTTGTTATCATCATTTCTTCTACTCTAGAGTATCATAATAGGAGAAGAGTTATAGATATATTTGGGAGTTCATAGAGATGCCATAACTTTAATACTCATTCATTAAGAAAATAGAAAATAATTTCCTCTCAACTACGTGAGAAAAGCACTTCAAGAAGTTGAATGAAAGTACATAATAGTGGAGAAACTTTTTCTGGCACTCATCGTATCAATGAAAAAGTGATGCCCTTGTTTATAAGTTGTTGAACTCATTTTTACTTACTTGTGCTTTATTCTATTCCATCTCTTTCTAAAGCATACAATCTTGCCTTAGGGATTCCTTAGTGGGTTTTTTAGATGATTAGTGATTGAACCAACACTAAACCAGAACATCAAATATAAAATTTACCCAAAATTCAAAATTCGAATACCAATACTAAGCTAGAACCTATAAAATTCAAATGAAACATTCAAATTTACGCAAAATTGAAATTAAAATCAAAACTCATTAGAACTTAAAAAATGAAATTAAAAATTTGATTTAAATTCAACAAAGTAAAATTAAAGTCAAGAAAATTTAATTACAAAATCCATAAAAATAAAATTCACCAAAGCAAGAGCACAAAAATAAATTTCCAAGATATAAAAAACAAAATCATTAAATTCAAATCAAAGCTAGAAGTCCAAATTCACTAAAGGTCAAACTAAGCAAAGTAAAAAATTAAAATTAAACAAAACTCACCTAATTTTTAAAATTAAAACCCAATTAAAATTACAAAATTAAAACCAAATCAACAGACAATTAAATTAAGAAAAAAACATAAATTGAAATCAACAAGTGAGAACAGAGTCGGAGAACATTAAATTTAAATAGAATCATCATGTCGACCTAAAATCAAATATCATCTAATAAAATCTTAAAATGTAAATATCAATTAAACTTAATATCAAAGAAAATAAATTCACAAAAGTCAAAAAAAATAAAAATTAAATCAAATTAAAATTTTTAAATTCCTAAAATCATGAGAATTAAATTAAACAAAGTCAAAATTAAATCAAACTAAACCCGCACATTAAAAAAATAAATTTAAATTCACTAAAATCATTGTTATTTCTAACTTTTAGTTATTTTTTATTGTACTGGACATTGTGTTATGCATTTTTCTATTAAAGTGATTTCTGGACTTTTTAGTTTTCACTGCACCGCTGTTTTCTTTTTGATCAGTTCATATATATACTGCTTGTGTGTGATAGTAACTCTTTACTTTTACTTTTAATGCTAAACCTATTTTTGATATTTGCTTACTACAACACATACCTTTTTTTGTTTCTTGTAAATAAATTATTTTCATGTTTAGAACCATGAGATAGATAATTTTGTTAAAATTTTCTCTCTTCATGCTTGTTTTGTACTATAATGTTTTACACTATTTAAAAATTCAATTTTGGGGGAGGGAGAAAAACTTTTAAAAACAAAACTTTATTTGTCCTCAATAAACTATATTTAAAAATTTATTCTAACATAACATGTGGTATGTGGTGTTATCATTAGAAAACTATATTTTTTAATTCTATGAATGTTATAGTAAACTTAAGTAAAATTTTTTAGTAATTAAGTGTAGTACTAAAGTTAAGATATTTGGAATAAAAGTATATGATTATGCTTTTAATATTCAAGGTAGGAAAAATACTATTATTAAAACCCTAAGAATCTTAGATTTACACTTTAAAAAGAAAAAATTAAGACTATGAAAAATCATTTTTGTACTAATACACATTTTCAAGTAAATAAATGTGAGATGTTTTTAAAATTTAAAAAGATAATAGTGAAGATTCAAAATCATTAAAGACTATCATAATATAATAATTCTCACATAAAAAGAAAAAAAATGATTGAAAATGATATTGAAAGAAAAAATAAAAGCAAAATCAAAAGAAAAAGATAATTAAAAAATATATGTGGGGAGAAGCTTGAGAAGATGCCTAATTAAAAATTGGTTTCACTTGAATTATCTTAAAGGAAGAAATTTACTTACACTTCTAAACTTATTCTTAATTTTAAAAGTATTAGTTAAATCTTTACTAGCAAAGTTCTCATATAATTCTATCTTTTATTTCTTCTAAGATTCCTAAGTCTGACAAATTATAATTATTTTTGAAATGAATAGAAAATCAGAATTACTAACTTAAGTGTCAGATACTCTTATACTCTAGTTCTATCATGAGTTATTGAAACTTTTTCTATTTTCACTATCATATTTACGGAACAAAAGTATAGTAAACTTTAATGAAATCTACTACCATAAGTTAAAGCATTTATTTTACAAAATAGAAGAGTTACTTAAGGACAAGTAAAATTTATGTTTGGGGAATTGAGACACTCTAAAATGTGCTACATTTATATATACATTTTATGCTCGTTTTTAAGTATTTACTCTTTAATGAAAGGAATATTGTGTTTTTTTTTATTACATGTGCAAGAGATGGAGTTTAAGAGAAAATAATAGCTGAAACATAGCAAAAAGGGGTCAAATAGAACAAATGGAGCAAAGGAGCAAAAATTGACAGCGCCAGGTAGTTAAAATAAGCTTCTAAAAGGTTGACACCAAGACACCAAGGTTGGGCACCTAGGCACTAATGTGCCTCCGGTATGTGCTATTCTTCAGTGTGTTTTATGTTCGTATATAGAAGCACACACAAGAGGTTCTACCAAAGTATACGTATCATTCAAGTAATACAAGGCTCTAATGGAGTCTTGTTGATCGATCCCATAGGGAAGCGTGGTAAGAAATCTCTTAGGCTAATTTTAGTCTACTACTATTAGATCTTAGTTTGAAAGGTCAATCAAAGTGGTTTTTCTAACAAATACTTCTAAAGGTAAGTCTTATGTTTAAAAAAACTAATAACTACTCCTAAAAGAAAATATTAATTCTAAAGATAACCCTTTCTGGATGAATTGGTTTAGAGAATTTTGAGATGTTAAAAACTACTATTCTTATGTAGTGAATTGGATAATGTATAGGAATGAAATACATTAAATATTGTATGTGTCAAATAGGAGAAATCCTATTCTTTACCCTCTACCGAGTGCATAAAGAACATTGACTAATCCAGTGCTTGGTCCCTAAATCCATGGTTAGGCTTGGAGGATACTGGCATTCACTCCAAAGTTCCCATTTCCCCTTGCCTGAGAGCTAAAATCTTGCTTTAGTTTCCAAACACTTGGACCAATTTGGGATTTTAGTCTGTCACCCAAAAATGTCCAATTTTTTATCCATCAAAGTATATTTCCCTATTTCTTTGCACTCAACCCTCATGGACTACTAACTCATCCATGGAATCTGAACATGGTTCCACTTTGTTGAGAATTACATAGCCCTCTCAGGTCTTAATGCAATTACAATGAATATTAACACTACAAAGAGCTCTTATTGTATTGTAATTGAAGTGCAAGTAAAAACCATCACATTTATAATTAAAACTTCTTCTAGCATGCATCCCAATATCCTAAAGATGAATCCTACTCATTGAAAAAGAAAAGTAAACGAAAATAACGACATAATCTTCTCATGCCACTATTTCCAAATAAGAAGAAAGAGTAAGAGAAACACATCACAATGCACGAAGAAAACACAACAAAAAACTTCATTACAATAAAGAAAATTCACTAGAGAAATGTTTACAAATTCACAAGATAATGAAGAACATAATACATAGCTTTTTCCCCTTGAAAGAAAGATGAAGATCACTCTAATAATGTCTCCCGCCGATCCATGTAATGCTAGAATAATCCCTTACAAATTCTCTCAAAATCCCCTCACGAATCTCTCCAAAAAGGTAGAAATCTAAATTTCTACTCATATTCTAAGATCTTTAAACATTCTCTATGTTTTTACACTCACACACACCACTTTTTCTATCATAAAATCACTCTCTTTCAATGTAGGGATGAATTTCCCAAGAGTTTCCTCAAGAAACCTTCCAAAAAGAGTCCAAATTTATTGTATATGGGCAAATAACCATCCCTGGCACAGTCAACACCATTTTTAGGTGCTTTCAATACCCAAACTCTTCCTTCTCTAAACTCTGGTGCCGTCGGTGACACTTTGCAGCAGCTCCACCGTTTAGCTCCATTTTGCTCCATTTCAACATGTTTCATTGTATTCCTAACATCTTTACCTATAAGATAAGAATAAAAACAAACTTTATTTAAAGTATAATATCATTCAAAAACATGTAAGAAGCATAAAACTGATTAAGAATAGAAAGATATATCAAAATGTGCTGGGTCAAAATTTTTTTCTTGCTCGTTTTTGCTCCAATTTGCATCATTTTTGCTTCTTTTTTCCCCAAAAGTCCATTGCTTATACCTAAAACTAAAAACATACAAAATACATTCCTTTAAAGTGCAATATCATTAAAATTAAGAATAAAATGTATATGAAAAATCATGCATTTTTTAGGCTTGTCAAGCACAAGAAATGATTTTTAGATTTGTGCAATTAATTTGGATGAATTTTGAAGAGATGCTCGAAGTGAATTTTTGTTATATGAGGAGCTCTATTTAAGGAGGCCATTAACTGGTCAAAGTAGAGAATTCTTTTGGTGCGTGAGTGTAGAGAGGCCGTGAGTCTTAATGTGGCATGCGTGTGTGTCTATAAGTGAGAGTTTATTTAGTGTGTATTTTGGTGTGTCTACTGGAGTAAGAAGTCATTAAAGGAACTTCAAAGGATTTGCTTGTGGAGAAGTCTCAGATAAGTACTTTATATTTTTGTTTGAGTTTTTTTTATTATTGTGTAAACTTGTATTCTCCTATAAAATCATATTTTGTGTGTTATCCCCATGAATTCTGAATAATTTTCTTTTTCTTTCTCCTTACAATAAGAAGTAATCATGTGCAGGATTATAATTGTTTAAAATTTTTCTTATTTCATACTTGTGATGATTCATTACTTCGTTCTTCATTACATCTTCAATCTGGCTAATTGGAATGTTAAAATTTATTGTAATTACATAACCAACACGGATGGCTATGTATTCCTCAACTAGTAAGAATCACATTAATTTTGTGGGTGAGAAGGAATCCCATGGGTTAATGCAAAAAGATATGGAGATAAGTTTTAATGGGGATAGAATTATTGTTTTTAGGGTGAGAGGATAAAATCTTACAAATCTGATCTAGAATTTGGAACTTAAGGACCGGTTAGTCCTATAGAGAGGGCATAGTGGGTAATCTAGAGGTGAGAGGCTAGAACCTATCTAGAATGACCTTATATTTAAGAACATAACTTTAGATTAACTAGAGTTCTTTATGCACACAGGAGAGGGTAGAGAATAGGTTTGCTCTTATTTATCAACAAACTACATTTAAACCTTTAAACATTTGATTCCTACAGTGATTATGATCACTTTGCAAGGAGAAAGACCTTTTACATAAATTAAACTCTTCTTCATAAAACGAGTTTAGAAATATCGCACATTCTTTAAGTCTTAAAATAGAATTAGTAGACATTAGTATTCAACATTTTACAAACATTGTTGAATTATTTCCAAAATACTTTGTTTGCAGTTTAAATAAAGTTATTATAAGTAAAAAGATCTTCACCTTCACTGTAGGATTGATACTGGGGTTTTTAAGGAAAACTCTATATTACTTGAAATGATACATGCACTTAAATAATAATGTATTAATCAAAACTCTAAATTCTATGATATATCCATTTTGCTTATTAACCGCTAAATATAAATTGGGTAAAGTTTTTTGTCATCTTTTAGAAACTAAATAATCGCATAAGTGTGGGTTGGGACGGTTAGCTACTCATGTACGGAACTTGAGCAATGTGGGTGTCTTATATAGGTAGAATTAACATTTTGGAAGCGTTCATGAACTTAGTTTCATCATCTGAGGTCGTTTGGATATATTCGCTGATATGAACCAATTTAAGCCAGTTTCATGCATAGCGTGGTAATGAGATCTGTTGATTTGCTCAAAAATTTCCAACATATAAAATGTTGATCGGCCTTCACATAAGCAATGGCAAAAACTAGGAAAATGATCCCGATAGTAGGCCCTTCAACACATGTTGCAGGGTCTCAAATTGATGTCTTACATTACATGAATCAACACATGAATCAAGCATGATTTCATAGTGCTCGAGCAGCGATCCTATATTAGCGACATCAAAAATTGATGCCAATAAAGAACTCCCAAATAGTGTGCTACAAATTTAAGGCACAGTGTACTTCTTGGATGAAGTTTAATATTTTATCAAGACCAGATCGGTCGTGTAACCGAAATGGCCAAGTGACTAAAAGGAGCTATGTTCCCTAATAAGGGAAACTTTGAGAGTTATATCCAACCATATAGGGTGAGAAGAAATGTGGATGTGACATACATCGAACTCAAAAGGTGGGTTCAAATGTCGTAGAGGCATGACTCGATGGGTGGACCATAAGTTGTAGAGGCATGCCCATGAAAGCATGACTAGAGGCTGTAGAGGCATGACCAAAGAAATGGTCTTGGGGCCATAAAGGCATGTCTCAAAGGGGTGGTTAAGGGTCCATTAAGGGCATGGCCACGAAAGTAGGTCTAGGGCCATAGAGGAATGACCAAGGAATGGGTTGAGGGGTCGTAAAGGCATGAACCAACATGATGGTCTAGAAACCGTAGTGACTTAACCATGAAATGAAGGTCTAGGAGCCTTAGAGGCATGACCCACAACAAAGGATCCAGAGGCAGTAGAGGCATGAACACAAAAGATAGGTCTAGGGGCCGTAGAGGAATAACCCACAATGGTGATCCTGAGGCCGTAGTTGCATGACCATGAAGGTAGGTCCAGAGGCCATAGAAGCAAGACCCACAATAATGATCTGAAGGTCAACAAGGCATAACAATGAGTGTGATCAAGGTATTAAAACCTCAAATGTCAGCATTGCATCGATGAATACTACTGTAGGGCCTTACACTGCTCTTTGAGAGGTATGTAGGTTGGCTAGGGAACCACCTTCTACTTTAATGAGGAATTTCATAGAGCCCTACATCACTCATTAAGCAACAACATGATAACTATAACCAGAAAAAATGCCAATGGCCTTACATAACTCCAAAGTGCTAGTCTGTATTGAGCAGTTAAGAAGGAGAGCAAAGAGGCTCTAATTCCCTTGCAAAGTGACTGAGGTGAGTAACTGATCTACTAAAAATTTGATAGCCTTTTACTATTCATTTCATACCAGTTTTTGATGATATTTCACTTTAAAGAAAGATATTTTTCATGATTTCCTGTAGGTACAATTATTTTAGGCTTTGGAGCAAAAAGAAGAAAAAAGGAGAAAATTTGGAGCGAAAAAAGATAAAAGTACATTTTAATGAACTACCGCTGAACAGCACTGTTACCAGCACCGGACAATGCCAGTTTATAGAGAGTTACGACGTTTTGGCGGAATAATGTGTCGAATGGCATTCCTACCAGCACCGATTCGAGCCCTTTCCCGAATTCAAACTAGCTTCAATGTATTTGGCCGAATTTTGAAAGGTTGCTTGAGGAAACTCTTGGGAATTCAGTTTTTGACCGAATTTAAACACTTTTGCAACCAAATTCGAAAGGGGGGGAAGAAAGGAAGAGAAGAGTTTAAAGTTTAGAGAGAGTTTATTTCCATTTTGTGTAGGAAGTTAGGTTTTATATTTTCTCTTCTAAGGAGTGTGGGAGAAGAGGGAAAGTGAGAGATTTCTTCTTCCTTACTCATTTAAAGAGAGAATTGTGTGTTGTTATGAAGAAAGAAGATGAGTCAAAGGAATTCCTTGAGATTCACTTGGAGAATAGTTTGAGATAAGTTGTGTTTACTTTACTATGTTTGTATGACGTTATTTTTATATATAAAATCAATGTTTTTTCATCTTTTCCTTAAGATTCTTGAGTAGAATTCTTTGTCTTTCTCATTTTCATGTGATGTGTTGATGTTGTAAAATGGAAATAATGCGGTGATTTATTACGGAGAATATGTGATGACCTTTTCACTTAGAACTTCATTTACTTTTTTATCTGGCCAATTGAATTGTTAAAACTTGTTGGGAAACGTATGTTTCGAAAGGATTATGAGTTCCACAACCATAGTGAAGGTCACATTCAATGTTCATGAATGAGAGACGTAGTTCATGGGGATTGAGTGCAAATAAATAGGGAAATATACTTTGATGGGCCTAGAATTGGAGATTTCAGAGTGATAGGCTGAAATCTTCAATTAGGTCCTAATGTTTAGAAACTGAAGTGAGAGTTAGCCTTTGGGTGAAGGGAAATGAGAGCCAGTATCCTCCCAGCCTAACCACAGATTTGAGGACTAAACTTAGGATTAGCCAATGTTCTTTATACAATGATATATGGGTAAAGAATCGAAATGCTCCTATTTGACACAATACATTTGTATCACTGATCTATGTCACAATAATCATCACATTATGATTGGAAGGAGAAAGACTCTTTCTTCCAATACGTACTTTGTTATAAATTTAGTCTTGAGTTAGTTTAACTTGCTGGAGTTTAGAACGTGCTTTGATATATATAGTAATTGAATCTGTTTTTCTTTACTTTAAGAATTAAACGCCTTACAATTGTGCTGTGATTCAATTACTGATTTATGTGCTATGCCATAAAATTAAAGCCTCCTCATGGGATCGATAACCAGGATTCCACTAGAGCCCTATATTACTGGACTGATACGTATACTTGTGTTAATTGTGTCTAAATAAATATATATATATATAAATCTGAGTTCATTAATTTTTGCAAATTAAAAAAGTCGCACCAAGTTTTTAGCACTGTTGACAGGGGGCAAGGTAAAAAGTAACTGTTAAAATTTAATTTTTTTAGTATTTGAAATCTTATATTTGAATTGCAAGTCATAATTGTGTATGTCTGTTTATTGTTAGTGTGTTTATTATATTTGCATGAGTAGTATCAGATCTATAGGTTTAGTGCCTTGGGATTCTGAATTAGAGCGTACTATTAGAAAAATTTGAAAACAACAAAAACAATATGCAAATCCTCACAAAATGGTGAACAACTTAAACAATCAAAATGAAAATATACCAAGACCTTTAAGAGATTATGCTAATCCAACAACAGATTAAATTCACTTAACTATTCAAAATCCTGATGTTGCTGCTAATTTATTTGAGCTTAAACCTGATATTATCTAAATGGTATAGAATAATCAATTTGGAGGAACACCTAATGAAGATCCTAACTTACATCTCGCTAGTTTTCTAGAACTATGTGCTACTTTTAAGTATGATAGAGTGTCGAACGATGCTGTTAGGCTTGGACTTTTTCCTTTTTCATTATGAGATAAGGCTAAGGCATGGTTATATTCATTAGCACCTGGATCTATAATAACGTGGGGAGAGCTTTCACAAAAGTTTCTGTCGAAATATTTTCCTCCTTCCAAAACTGCTAAGTTGAGGAATGATATCACATATTTTAGTAAGTTTAATGGAGAATCCATATATGAAGCTTGAGAAGGATTTGAAGATCTTCTGAGGAAGTGTTCACACCATGCTTTACCAGATTGGTTAATAATTCAAACATATTTTAAAAGATTAGTGAGATCTTTGAGATCGATTATTGATGCTGCTGCTAGTGGATCGTTAATGTCAAAACCTTTTAATGAAGCATATTCGTTAATTGAAGAGATGGCTGCTAATAATTTTCAATGGCCCTCTGAGCGGGTAAATCCTAAGAGATTAGCTAGTATTCATCATTCTGAAGTGATAACTATGAAAGTCGCTCAAATTGCTGAACTTTCTAAGAGAAATATATCAATATGGAATGAATTATTCTCCAACACCCCTAGTGTTAGAAGAAAATTCATCAGGACAGATGATAGACTCTCAAATGTCTTATGAAACCTTGAATGTTATACATAATAAAGTCAATAATCCTTATTCGAATTATTATAATCCTAGTTGGAGGAATCACCTGAATTTCAACTGGAATAACAACAACGCTGTTGTTAATCCACAATGGGGAAACAATCCTATGAATCTAGTTGGAAATCTGAACAACCAAGGAAATAACAATTATAGACCTTATCCTCCTAGTTTTAATACTAATCAACGATTTAAGGAAAAGAATTTGTCTACTGAAGATATGAGTCTAAATATGAGTGTTGGGACATTGAAGAACATTGAAAACCAATTTCGACATATCTTTAATGCACTTAATAATAGACCTTCTGGAAATCTGCCTAGCAATGTTGAGATCAACCCAAAAGATCAAAACAAAGAGAAAATTAAGGCTATTCAATTAATGAGTGGAAAAGAATTGGATCCAAGAGTTCAAAAAGAAGTTGAAGTTGAAAGAGAGGAAGTGAACATTGAGAAAGGTTCTAGTAAGACATATCCTGATGAATATCTGCTAGAACCAATAAAGATAACTGTTGAGAAACCACCTCCTCCTTTTCTTCAAAGAGTAAAGAAACAGAACAGGGATAACAAATTTGTAAAATATTTGGAAATTATTAAGAAATTAATGATTAATATTCTCATTGTTGAAGCATTAGAGTAGATGTCTGATTATGCAAAGTTTATGAAGGATATAATTAAAAAGAAAAGAAAGTTTAAAGACCATGAAACTGTTGCACATAGCGGAGAGTGTAGTACAATTATTCAGAAAAAACTTCCTGAAAAACTTAAAGACCCAGGTAGTTTCACTATTCCGTGTGCTATAGGTTAAAAAATTTCGGAAGAGCTTTATGTGATCTTGGAGCTAGTATTAATCTTATGCCTTTATCAACTTTCAAAAGATTGGGAATAAGAGAAATTTCACCTACATCTGTGACTCTTCAACTGGCTGATAATTTTATCACTTATCCTAAAACAGTTGTGGAAGATTTATTAGTAGAGGTGGATAAATTTTTCTTTCTTGTGGACTTTATTGTATTAGATATGAAGGAAGATAAAGAAATTCCAATTATTTTAGGAAGACAATTCCTTGCTACTGGGAGAGCTATGATTGATGTTCAAAAAGAAGAGTTAACTATGAGAGTCAATGACCAAGAGGTAACTTTCAACATTCTGAAATCTATGAAGTACCCTTCAACTGAAAAAGATGATGAGTGCTATCAAATGGAATCTGTGATTAATTGAGAGAAGATCATTTTAAAGAAATATTTGAAGAAAATTTGGAATGTGAGAATGAATATAAAAGTGAAAATGAAGATGATTTGGATGATATGAAGAATGAAAAGTTAGAATTTGTTCAAGAAAATTTTGAAAGATTGGATACTATGGAAAATGGAGATAAAAGTTTAATTTCATCTATCATTAAACCCCCTGAACTTGAGCTGAAAATTCTTCCTAATCATCTAAAGTACATGTTTTTAGGAGAATCATCTACTTTATCAGTCATTGTATCTTCGAATTTAAATGAATATCAAGAAAAAAAATTATTGGAAAATTTAAAATGATACAAAAAGGCTTTTAGTTGGTCCATAGTTGATTTTAAAAGAATCAGTCATTCGATCTGTATGCACAGAATTTTGTTGTATGAACAACACAAACCAAGAGTTGATCCACAAAGGAGACTGAACCCAATAATGAAAGAAGTAGTTAAAAAAGAGATTTTAAAGTGGTCAGATGTTGGATATATATATCCTATTTCTGATAGTGTTTGGGTGAGCCCAATTCATTACGTTCTTAAGAAAGGAGGAGTGACTGTTGACATAAATGATCAAAATGAAATTATACCGACAAGACAAGTCACTAGTTGGTGAAAATGTATTGATTATAGAAAATTAAACGCCTCCACCAGAAAAGATCACTTTCCTTTACCATTTTTAAACCAAATGCTAGACAGACTTGCTGGACACAAGTACTATTACTTTCTAGATGGATATATCGGTTATCACTAAAAACATATTGCCAATGAGGATCAACAGAAGACTATATTTACTAGCCCTTATGGAACTTTTTCTTTTAGAAGAATGCCCTTTGGATTATGTAATGCACCTGCAACATTTCAAAGATGTATGAAATTCATATTTTGCAATTTAATTGATAAAGGAATATAAGTTCTTTTAGATGATTTCTCATTATTTGGAAATTCATTTTATGCATGCCTATGCAACTTAGAAAAAGTTTTAAAGGTATGCGAAAGAACAAATTTAGTCATAAACTGAGAAAAATGGTCAATTTATGGTTGCAGGAGGAATTGTGCTTGGGCATAAAATATTTGAATATGTCATGGAAGTAGATTCTGCGAAAATTAAAGTTATATAAAAATTACTACCTCCAACAACTGTGAAAGAGGTAAGATGTTTTTTGGAACATGAAGGATTCTACAGGCGATATATTAAAGATTTTGCAAAAATTTCTAAGCCTCTATCCCAACTTTTGGAAAAAGATAAAAAAGTTTGATTTTAACGATGAATATTTAAAAGCTTTGGATCTATCGAAGGAAAAACTAATTGCTGCCCCTATAATAGTTTCACTTGATTGGGAGAAACCATTTGAATTACTGTGTGATGCTGGCGATTATGCTATTGGAGTTGTTTTAGGGAAAAGACATGACAAAATGTTTAAAGTTATATACCATGCTAGTAAAACTCTTATTGATGCTCAAATTAATTATACTACTACTGAAAGAGAGTTATTAGCGATTGTATATGCCTTTGAAAAGTTTAGATCTTACTTAATAGGAGCTAAATGTATAGTGTATACTGATCATTCTGCTATTAAATACTTAATACAAAAGAAGGATGCAAAACTAAGACTGATTTGATGGGTACTTTTAATGCAAGAATTTGATTTTGTGATCGTTAATATAAAAGGGGTCGATAATCAAATAGCTGATCATTTATCTAGACTTGAATAACCTAATTTGGATGATTTTGAAAAAGAAATCACTGAAACTTTTCCTGATGAGCAATTATATAATATTATTAAAGGAAATTTACCATGGTATGCTGATATTGTGAACTATATTGTTAGTACTATTTTACCACCTGATTTAACAATGCAACAACAAAAAAATTTAAACAAGATGCTAAATTTTATTTCTGACATGATCCTTATCTGTACAAGCAATGCAAAGATCTTATTATTAGGAAAAACTAATTGATGCCCCTATAATAGTTTCATCTGAATGGGAGAAACCATTTGAATTAATGTACAATGCTAGTGATTATGCTATTAGAGTTATTTTACGGTAAAGACATGACAAAATGTTAAAATTTATATACTATGCTAATAAAACTCTTAGTGATGCTCAAATTAATTACACTACTACTGAAAGAGAGTTATTATCGATTGTATATGCCTTTGAGAAATTTAGATCTTACTTAATAGGAGCTAAATGTATAGTGCATACTGATCGTTCTGCTATTAAATACTCAATGTAAAAGAATGCTGCAAAACCAAGACTGATTTGATAGATACTTTTAATGTAAGATTTGATTTTGAGATCATTAATAGAAAAGGGGTTGATAATCAAATAGTTGATCATTTATCTAGACTTGAACAACCTAATTTGGATGATTTTGAAAAAGAAGTCATTGAAACTTTTCTTGATGAACAGTTATATAATATTATTGAAGGAAATTTATCGTGGTATGCTGATATTGTGAACTACATTGTTAGTAATATTTTACCACCTGATTTAATAATGCAACAGTAGAAAAAATTTAGACATGATGTTCAATTTTATTTTTGGCACGATCCTTATCTGTACAAGTAATGTAAAGATCTTATTATAAGGAGATGTGTGCCTTATGAAGAAACTGAAAAAATTATTCGAGAATGTCATGATTCTGAATTTGGAGGACATTTTAGAATTGATAGAACTACACATAAGATTTTGCAATATCGATTTTATTGGCCTACACTTTTCAAAGATGTTTATAGATTTATCAAAACTTGTTATCAATGTCAGAGAATAGGAAAAATATCTAAAAGAAATGAAATGCCTCTAAATTTTACTTTGGAATTTTAAATTTTTTGTTCACGGAGATTAGATTTTATGGGACCATTTATGCCTTCATTTGGAAATATATATATACTGGTTGTTGTTGATTATGTATCAAAATGGATTGAGGAAATAACTTTACCTACTTGTGATGCTAAATGTTTTTCGAGGTTTAATGAAAAATATTTTCACAAGATATGGAATTCCTAGAGTAATCATCACTGATGGAGGATCCCATTTTAAGAATAAACTGATTCAGAGATTGGTGAAAAAATATAATATTGTGCATAGAATCTCTACAACTTATCATCACCAAATTAATGGTTTAACAGAGGTTTCTAATCGTGAAATAAAATGAATTTTGGAGAAAGTCAATAATCCTGAGAAATTGGATTGGTCTGCTAGATTAGATACTGTTTTATGGGCATACATAACTGCTTATAAAACTCCTATAGGAATGTCTCCTTACAGATTAAAATTTGGAAAAACCTTTCACTTGCCAATTGAATTAGAGTATAAAGCATATTGGGCAATAAAAAAATTGAATTTTAATTTGAAAGATGCTAGAGAGAAGAGATTATTGCAATTGAATGAATTGGAAGAAATCAGAAATGAATCATATGATAATGATAGAATATATAAGGAAAGATAAAAAATATGGCATGATCGGAAGATTGTTAAAAAGGAATTTGAACTAGGACTGTCGGCATATTTGTTAGGTTGTGTGTTTTGAAAAGGGGTCGCCTACAGAAATTGTCGGCGAATTTTTAATTTAATAAATAATTTGAAAAGGTAGTATTTGATTTTAAAAAAAAAATTTAAATTTGAACATTTTAAGATATGAAATCAAACCGATCTCACATCCCAAATAGTTTATACAAACGAGCACCGCACCACAAACCGTGTATCTATCCCGAAGAATAGACACATCGCTCGATGATGGGGCTCGATTAAATAAACTAGGAGATTTGTGACATCCGTTTGGTCCGCAAACCAATTTTATAAGCCGACAAGTTCCCCGCTTAATATAAATGAATTAAGCGGGGTTTATATTACCCGAGTTCTTAAAGTTCCCTATAAGGGCAAGCCCCTATAGTTAATTACATCTTAAGTGACGGGAATCACCTAAGAAAACTCTCGATAATGATCGATGGTTTTGCTCTCAAGAATTTCAAAGTTTAAGGTTTTCAAACAATCGGATTTTGGAAATTTCAATGAGGAATAGCTCAAATTTGGAACAGTTTATTTTAGAGTCCAAAGGAAGAGGAGTAGGGGATGTCACAAACCCGAAGTGAACTTCGATGACTTCCCGTACTATCCTAATGTTAGGCTTTGAATTTCGGGAATTCCTAATGTTTATTTAATGTTTTAATCTCGCCAATTTTAATTAATTAGGGCTTATATTTATATGACAGAATCATACAAATAAGCCTCGAAGATATGAGGGTTTATGCCGTATCGGACGACTACCTCGGAATCCTAAGACCGGTTAGGGCTTAATTTGCTATGCAAATGCCTAACGAAGGGTTGAGGATTTATGTCGCACTAGGCAAACTACCTCGAAGTCCTATGGCTTCGTTATTTAATTCTAGGAAAGTTTTGTCGAAGTAGACTCGGGTTTTCGTCGATGACGATGGCCGTGTCGCCCACCATGCTCCGAGCTCCTTGTTGTTGCATAGGTTCAATTTTAGAAGTCATAAATGAGGGGATGAGAAAAGTGTTTTGGTTTAGAGAAAATCTTAATTTCTAAGTGTTTTCAATATTTTAATTAAAATAAATCTTAAAGTTGATTATAACGACACCGGTTAAGATCCCACGGTTCCATCCTTCCGCATCATTATTTTTATCGGATTCACTTAGTCCGGATGAATTTGCTAAACTCAACCGAATGAGTTCCACACTTTCATTTAGACCGTGGAAATCCCGTTAGCAACACGTAGGTTACATCATCCGAGGTATTCCCGATCATCCAACAGGACGTTTTAATTTAGTTGTAATCGTAGTTTTGTGTTCTGTTTTGTGATTAAATTTCGAGTTGTTTTATATTTTGAAATATTGTGGCGGTGAATTTTATCTTGCAATGACTTTTAACTTAGTTTTGGTTTCAGTTTTAGGGACTATCCTAAAGGTGTGGGTTTTCATGCAACAGATTGTTTATCATGCAAGAAAAGTAAGTGCGATGCGATTGATGAAATTACAATAATGTAAATTGCAAGAAAGTAAATCGCAATAAAATAAAAGCGTACCTGGAGGGTCTTCCCGTCATCCCAAGCTGCACTTAAAACACAATTAGAATATTTAAGCAAGTTCCTAAGTAAAGCTAAGGTAAGGGTTATGGTTTTCTACCAAATTCCTAATCCTATAGCTAGTCATTTCCTATGACGTCTAGATTCCTTATGTTTTTGTTTGAAGACGATTTTCTTCATCAAAGAACAATTAAATTCAATTGTTCTTATAAACATCCTATCATATTGAGAAAGTGTTTAAGAAGAATCTTAAACATCTTTTCAATATTGCTAGAATTGTTTTAAGTCCAAATGAATTTAATTATACAAATGAATTAATCGTCCAAGAATCTCAAGTTTTGTTATCTTGCTCAATGAACTAGGATATTTGAATGTCCTATAAGTGAAGTAACATTTCATTTAATATTCTGTTTAGGAGTTATGATAATTAAAGCTTTTCAGGGTAAATTGGTGTTCAAATGGTTTGTGATTTAGTTTACTTTCCATTAATGGGTTTAAATTTGGAATAGTGTTCAAGTTATTTCATATTTAATTTCCTTCATGCCTTAGGTGATGTCATATTTAATTCAACTTAATTTAATTTAATTTAATTTAATCTATAATTTAATTCAATTCAATTTAATTTAATTTATTTAATTTGATTTTATTTATTTAATTTAATTTCATTTAATTTAATTCAATTTAGTTTTATTTGATGTTAAATTAAATTAATTTGATTTGATTTAATTTTAATTTAATTTGATTTAATTTAATTTAATTTAATTTAATTTAATTTTAATTCATTTAATTTAATTTTTAATTTGGTTTAACTTAATTTAATTTGGTTTTATTTATTTAATTTAATTTAATTTAATTCATTTAATTTAATATAATTTTTTTATTTAATTTAATTTAATTTAATTTAATTTAATTAAAATTTTAATTTTAATTTAATTTAATTTAATTTAATCCAATTTAATTTACTTAATTTAATTTAATTTTTAATTTAATTTTATTTTTAAATTTTAATTGAAATTTTTAAAAGAGTTTAATAATTTAATTTTAGTTTAATGATTAAGTCTTTTAATGTTTTGAATTTGAGTTATCATTTTAATTAAGAATTGAATATTAATGAGATAATTAATTTAGGGATTTTTAAATTAAAGAATAAATCTCTTCCTAATAATATCCCTATTTTAATAATTCCAATTTTATTATTCTTCCAAATTTAATCAATTATTTAATTAAGGTTTAATCATTTTAAATTGCTTAATGGGTTTCTACCCTTTAATTATTTAAATTTCAATCATCCAAATCAGATTAGGATCAAATATTTTACTTGTTAATTTTTTATTAAACCTAAAGTTTTAATTAAGGATTAAAAATTTTAATTACCACTTTACCCTTTAAGCTTAATAATTTCATAACTCACTAAATTGAACTCAAATGAACTTGAAATGTTTATGTAAATTCACTCATATGTCAATAAAGACATGAGAGGAGAAAATGTGATTTTTCTGTATTTAATTTATTTATATAATTATTTTTGGTAGAAAATAGAGATTTCCAAGGAAAATTTAATAACATGACCAAGGGAAAGTTTCTGTCCTTAAGAAAATTAGGGGATATTTCTAATGACCAGAGGACCACTTGGACCAATTTTGGTGATTTTTTGAATTATATTATTTTTATTATAATTATTTTAAATTTTGGAGTGTTAATTAATTTAAAAATAAAATAAATGTTAAAAAATGAATTTTATATTTTTCAAAAATCTCTCTAATATCAAGGAAATCAGAGAATCAAATTTTACAATTTTCTGATTTTTTTATGATTTATTATAAGTATTTTAGTGAAAATGCTAGAAAATACATTTTTTTAATTTTAAAATTACCCTAGAGCTTTAAAATTTAATATCTCACTAAATAGACCTAAGAAAAATATGGAGTTTGTTCCTAAGTGATTAAAATTCAAAATGTGACATTTTTGTGAATTTTATTATTTTTGTGATTTTTATTATTTTTTAATTATTAAAATATTAAAATAATATTAAAAAATCAACTTTTTTAGAAAATTGAAATTTTAATTTTATTAAATTCCCTAATATCAGAGAGACTCCAAAACCAATTTGGTGAATTTTTGAAAGATATTTTGAAAGTTATAAATTTTTAAAGTTTAAAATGACTAAGTGGCTTAATCAACCCATTTAGTAGGGATAACCAAGTCCAATTGGCCTCAAATTTTTATGGTGGGTTCCTCTGATCCTAAAGGTCAGTGGAGAATTGATTTCAAGTCAATTTGATGTATGGTTAGCTCTAATTAATTAGGGATCTATTTTGGGTGTTTAAGCTAATTAGGGTCATTCCAAGTGATTTAACTCAAAATATATTTTTCATAGGGTCCTCTGGTCCTAAGGAACATTACCAAATTTTCTTAGAATTTATTTCATAACATAATAATTATTGGAATTAAAATACCACAAACAGTGACATAAACTTGGAAAATACATAACTCTTTATAGAGATGGCCTATGATCTTGAAAAATTTAGGGAATGTTCCCAAGATCAAAGGCTTCAAAAGCCCTATGGTCTCATGATATGATGAGTTGTATACATGCATGGAGAATTGAATGATTGAAAACACTATTTAATTAATTAAAAATAAAATATGCATCAAATAAATATAAAATTACTTCCACATTATTCTCCTCATTTCAGTGAGCAAGAGGGTATTTTTATTTTATTTTTTTGAGTTTTCTATGAAAAGTTATGAGTTTTTGAAGTTTAGGTTCAAAAATAAATAAAAAAAATGAATTTCCCGCTCAAATGACACGTGTCGCGCTGCTACTGGCTTGCGTGGTTGCTCGTTCACTGATAAAGCCGCCGTCCAACTCCATCGCGCCGTCCGTGGGATACATGCCCGATCGGACGGCCGTCGCTCCTCTTTCTTTGTTCTATTCACTCAAAACCGTCCAACTTCAAACCTCGATATCTCCCTCGATTCTCAACGAAATTTAATGAATTTTTTTTTAAATGATTGTCTAATTGAGTAGCACACATCTATATGGTGATGATATACTTAAAACATGTGAATAAGTACAGAAAATTAAAACATGCTCGGTTGGAGGAGAAAAAAAATTGATACCTTTGTCCAAGAGGTGAGACCTCAATCGGAAATGATTTGATCGAACTTAGAAATGCTTGGAGAAGCTTTGGGAACAATTTGGCATAGTCTCCCCAAGGTAAATCTTGCATCTCCTCCCCTTGGTCATGGAGGTGGGGTTTAAATAAAGAAGGTTATGGTGGAGCTTGGGTGGTCATGAGGGTTGGCTTGGTTCATTCACCAAGGTTTTTTTGCTGAGAAAACTCACATGATCGAGCTTGATCTTGGTGTAATCAATTGGGTTATGCCATGTGTAAAGTCAAGGATTTAAATGGCATGGGTGTAAGGAGCATTTTTGGTCCAATTTGGGTCAATTCATGGTTTTGGCTTGGTTCACTCACCAAGGCTTGATTTGGGCTGATGTGAGATCATTTGGGTCAGCCTCATATGTGTGGTGAAGTCCCCATCCAAGGTGAGGTGGCCAATTTTGGTTAAAGTGTATCATGAATGGGTTAAAAAGGTTTAGTGAAGGCTTAGGAAAGGCTCCCTCTTCTTGCCATAAGTGGCATGGTGAGGTGGAAAGGGCTCCCCATAGCTTGCATATGGCTTATTCATGGCTCCATGACTTCATTTGGCTTCGCTCATGGCTTCGGGAAAAGGTTGGCTCACTTGCATGGAAAAGGGTTATTTAGAATTTTGAAAACTTTGGATTCCATTGATGGGATTTGTCATGATGCTACAAATGGGTTGATTTCATGATGGTTTAAGACTTTGGTCAAATAGGATTATCAAAGGAATGATGAAGAAAAGGTTTCATGTGGGCTTGGTAATGGACTTTGGGCTTTTAAAATTTGGTAAATGTGGGCTTTTAAAATGGTTTAAGGGAATGGGCTTTTTGAATTTTAAAATGGATTTTGGGATGAAATTTTGGTAAAGGCTCGGGCTATATAATTGTTGGGTTTAGCTCATGGATGTGTCATGAGTGACTCAAGCAAATCGGGGGTGATTTGGGTTTGAATTGGGTCGAATTCGGGCTCTTTTGGTGAATGGGCCAATATAGGTCCAAGTGGGCCAAGTTGGGCCAATGTTGGGTTAGGGTTGAAATTGATGTAAAATCAATGTTGAGAAATGTTTATGGGAGTGTTTCAAAGAGGTTTTGACTTTGGTTGGGCTTTGATTTTGGGGTTTGAGCTCATTCTGGGTTAGGTTCGGGTTTAGGTCAAAATTGGGCCTTTTAGCTTTGGGTTGAATTTGAGTGGGATTTGGGTCCAAATTTTGGCCAAATCATGTTAGTGTTTTGCTTGTGGGGATGCTAAAGAGGATTTAGAAAAGATTTGGGGTTAATTGGAGTTGAATTAGGTGAGTTTGGGTTAGGTTTGGGTCATGGGTCAAAATTGGTCTTTAAGGTCAAAAGTGAAATTGGATTCAAATGTCAATAAAATTGGGCTTAAATTTGGTCCAGATTAACATTTGGGATGTTTAATTGAAGTTTAGAATTGAATTGGACCAAAATCGGGGTCAATCGGGTAGTTTGGTTCGACATCGGGTTCACTTGGGTTTAAAATGGGTTAGATTGGGGTTTTGGTAAAAGTGGGGTAAATTGACAAAATAAGCCCATGGTGTAGTTGAACAAAATGAAATTGGGAATATTTGGGATTTTCTGAAATTTTTTGGGAATTTTTGGAATTTTTTGAATTTTTGGGTCAAGAGGGGCATTTTGGTAATTTGGAGGGTATTGGGGGTATTTTTGGAATTTTTTGTATTTTTTGCTGTAAATGATCAATTTGAGTGGTATGGAAATGTTTAAGATCAATTTTGAGGAATTTTGGGTGATTTAAGAATTTTGGAGATTTTGAGCTATTCGAGGCTTTTGGTAGGTTAGGAGGGTCCGGTCCCGTGGGCCAAAACTCGAAATTTTGAAAAAATGAAGATTAATCAAATTTAAGTGACATGAAATCGTTTAGGTTGAGCCATGAAGCCATATTAAGCCCATATGAGCCATGAGAGGACTCATTTTGTGTATTCATTATGTTGTTCCTAACCTCTTAGCCGAGGGCTTAGGGGTTAAGGACCATCCATGTGAATCACCTTCATGAGTCGGGAGGTCAAGTTGGGTATGGGTGTGGTTTTAGGAGATGTGTGAAAGTGTAGTGTATAAGTGTAGTGTGTGTGTAAGTCAGCCCTCACTGCACCAGAGCTACCCAGTAAGGCGCTCCTAAGGCCAAAGAGTCCTATATGAACTCATCCTTTAAACTTCCACATTTGATTTCAACCCTCTAGGTGATTAGGGGCCTACAATCAAGTTTGTGGAGTTTGCAGGGAGTTAAGAAGTGGTTGAGTTTCTAAAGGGGTAGGTTCCATCTCTAGTCCTCTAAGATAGTCAAAGGAAAAGCCTAAGGCTAGATCCTAAGTACTAAAGAGAGAAGAGAAGACCTCCTCAAAAATGAGGTCAACAAGGACAAAAAGTTGTATTATACAATACAAGATTGAAATTATTTCCTGGGAAACTGAAATATACATGGATAGGACCTTTCATTATCATAAAAGTATATCATTTTGGAGCTTCGATTATCGACAATCCTAAATCTGGAAAAATATTTAAAGTTTATGGCCAAAGATTAAAATAATATTATGAAGGCAATAGACCTAATTTTAAAGAGGTTTTAATGTTGGATCAACCTGAATAACTGAAAGTTATGTTGGGCTGACGACGTTAAACCAAGTGCTTTGTGGGAGGCAACCCATAGTTATTAAGTGTTTTCTTTGTCTTATATGTTATTTGTGTTTTTTGTTTCTTAAATAAGTCTTATTCTTCCTTAATTATCATTAATAACATTTAAGAAATGAATCAAATCAAATTTTGGAAAAAATTCGAACGAAGTGAAGTATGGCGAAATTTGAACTAGCGTCAAACGGCGCAGCTATCAGCGCCGCTATTCAGAAAATCATTTCTCATCTTTAAATTCGAGTTTTGGCGGTTCTAGGTGGTAAATCCTCTATTAGAACTCCCAAAAACCACCCCTAGATGTAGGCACTGCCAAAGGAATGAAGTGGAAGACCAAAATTTTTGTCCAATTGGATTCTGTCTCGATGGAAACTCAAAGATTTCAAGTGTTCAATTGTAGAAAGTTTGTAAGTTTTGAGGCGTGACTTGGGGGTTTCTGAACACAAGCACAAACTCCGCGTGGCGGACACTTAGCATAATTTTAATTCTTTTAGTAACAAGTATATAATATATTATTTTAATTGTGGAGTTACCCTTTAATGCATGTATACATATCATTCAAGTAATACAGGGCTCTAATGGATTCCTGGATATCGATCCCACAAGAAATATTTTAGAGGCTATGAACTAAGATTATGGAAATCAATTCAGAATCACAACTAATTCGAAATTCCCTATCTGTCACTAAATGCAATCGACAATAATATTAAGTTTTTAATTAAATTATTTCTACTAACAGATAACTAATTCTACTAAAGTAAAGTTCAAATATATAAACAAGAATCTTTCTCCTTTGTCATGATATTTAAGTGAATAGATAATTAGAATTAGTTTTAAATGGTGTTGTGCCAAAATGGAGCATACCTAATCTTTACCCTATGGTCCAGGCAAAAAGAACTTTGACTAATCTTATGCTTGGTTACTGAATCTGAGGCTAGGCTGGGAGGATACCGGCTCTCACTTTAGAGCTCCCACGTTCCCCTCGCCTAAGGGCTAACATCTACACTTTAGCACCCATACGATAGGACCGAATTGAGGATTTTAGCCTGTCACTCTAAAATCTTTAATTCAACGCCCAATGAATATTATTTCCCTATTTATTTGCACGCTCCTTCCAAAGACTTTGACCTCCCTGAATCTCGGATGTAATCTTAACTATTGTTGTCAAACTCAACAGATTTTAACTTTTCAATATGCCATATTGAAAGTAAATTAAAATATAAGTAAAAGATTATAACAACTTTTTTAAAATTTTATGGCACACTAATTTAATTTATCATTTCACAAAAATATCAAAACAAGGAGAAAGATAGAACAACTACTCAGAATTCATGGAGAAGATGCAATAAAACTTGGATTATATATATAAAAGTAAATTTTTACAAACTAAAGTAAATAAACACAACTTATCTTAAATTTATCCCCAAGCAAACCTTTTGAAGTTCCTCTGATTCTCTTCCTTTCTTTACAATACGCAGAATCCTCCTTTGAAACAGTAATGTAGAATAGATCTCTCACTTCCCTTCTACTCTTACAATCCTTTGCACTCCTTGAACTGACCCCACTGTCGGCGGCCTCGACCTCCGCCGTCGGCAGCCTTCCTTGAAATATTTTCTGAACTCTCAGAAAAATCACGCTATCGGCGTCATTGACCTCGGCGTCGGCGCCCTAGGTCAAAATTTCATAATTTAGTTCTTTTTGCTCCAAATTTTCTCCTTTTTGCATATTTTCACCCCATTGTCCTTAAATCTTTATACCTGCTGAATTACACCAAAAATACTCTTCTTTAAAGTGCAATATCATCAAAATCAGTATAAAATAGGCATGAAATTCTTAACATTTTTTCCTTGGGTCAAAATCCCCCAAACTTAAATATTACTTGTCCTCAAGTAATCTTTAGTCCATCATAAAAGTTATGATTTTTTGTGGTAAAGTTTTAATTCAGAAATACTATAATTTTGATTTAAATAAATATTATAGCAAGAATTCTTAGAAAGATTTTCAAGTAATTAGATTAATTTTGTAGGTATAAGGCAATCTAGTCATCAAATCTAAGAGTTCTAGTCTTCTATTTATTCAAGAATGACTATATCTTGCAATATCAATCCACGTAGAATATTCAGAAGATAGGAACTTCATGAGGGTACTATTAGTAAAGAAACTAATCATAAATATAAGTTCAGAAATGCTTTTAGTTTTCCCTTTAGGTTAATCCAAGTGAAGCCAATTTTTGATAAGGCATTTCCTCAAGCTTCTCCTCACTTACTTTTTTATTCTTTTGGATTGTTTTTCAATCCTATATATTTTTCTTTTCTTTTCAGGGATTGCTTTTCAATCCTTTTCTTTTTCTTTCTTTTTCTTTTTCAAGTGAGGATTACTATATCTAGATAGCCTGTTAATAATTTTGAAATTCACTCTTCTTTTCCTAAATTTGAAACTTTCAAACATTCTTTACCTTATATGGACTTCATATTTTCTACATCATTGAATCCCAATCTTTTCTTTCTCAACTAAATTCATAAGATTCTTAATATTTCAAAATATAGTTTTATTTACTGTAAATAGTTAACTATAGTCTTATCCTTTTATACTAAATATCTTTAACCTATAAAATTATTTTTCATTGCCAAAAGTATTTCCTTGAATTTTCTATAATATTCAGATAAAATCTAAACATAGTTATCTGAATTAAATTTATCACAAAAATCATATTATAATTTTTGAAAATTTGTTATTTGAGAACATATAATAGTTAATATTTTTCTCCCCTCCCCCAAACTTAAAGTCTTCTATAATAAAAATAATACAGGAAAGAAAAATTCTAAATGTAAAATTTATACCTTTGCACTTTAGGCATTTTTGACTCTTTTGAAATTTGCAGGTTCTTTTCAAAATTTCTAAATTTGACTGACCTGTAATATTTAAAAACCTTTCTACACATATAACAATTTAGAAAAATTGCTGGGGTAATGAAATTTTAAAACAGTTATTTAAAACTAAACATTAAATAACAACAAACTAACTACACTACACAGGACATATGCATTTCACAACACAAAATAAACAGTTTACTATTTTAGACTATTCAGTTCACAATTACAATTACTTTCACAAATATCCAGAAATGAAAATGTAAACTGCAAAACAAACACATATCTCGGAAACAAAGCATAGTCCACATAATACAATAAAAATCAAAGTATGACAAGAAAACTAAAACAAACAAAATACATCACATCACATCATTATTAGATATTAAAATCCCATGCATAGTCTTCATCACCCTGGTCAGCAAACAGATTGGGCTGATACTGAGTATAATAGGGGCATTCTGGAAAAATAACATCAGGCTTTCCTCTGCAGTACCTAGCCTAAGCCTCATAATAAGTCATCTTAAAATCAGAGTTCCTCTGAAGATACTCACAATCGTGATTATGTTTTCTCTCTAAACCTTCAATCCTGTGATTAATTCTTTCTCATTTTTCATCTAACTGCTCAAAACTTTTCCTCTGCAGGGTCATGGCATTCATCAAATCATATAAGGTAGGGGGACTAGAGGCAAGAGGGTCATAACTAGTAGAAGGAATGTCTCTACTAGTAGAAGGTGCCTTGATCCTGCTCCCTGATCTCCATTCCTCATGCGATTCATAAGTTTTTATATTCGCTTTACTAATGGGTTTCATCAGATATACCCATTCCTCATCATCTCTTGCTTCAACTCCAGATAGTTGACAAAGTGCATAAATTAGACCAGGATGCCCTAAATATCCACTTGTCTCACTCTTTGTAGTGGACATAATATTTTTATAAATGATTCTCCCCACATTAATGCTTCTGTTGTTCAGAAATTCAGAACAACTCTATCTCTCAAGACTTCACTATGATGGTAAGTGGGTAGCAGAGTCGAACAAATGAAATAATGTCATGCCTTAGCAGTGGCATTCATCATGGACAGTGGAAAGTTAATCCGTTCACGATTTTTAATTTTCCAAATTTTTTTCCCATCAGTGAGAAAGTTAATATCATCGTTCAACGGACCCTCCATTATTCCAAATGTTTCATACTCACTAGAAAAATAGTTGTGAAGCTCGCAAAAAGTGTTAATACGATTAGCATTAAATTCTACAGAAAATCCCCTTACTTGGACAGGCTCGTCCTCCAGTTGAGTCAGATTAGAGTAAAACTCTCTCACAACTTCGATAGTAGCATTATTTGTTGTGTAACAAAAGTTCTCCCATCCTCTCTCTTTGATAACTCGTGCCAGCTCTCCTCCAGGATTTTCGAAAGCTCGATCTTGGATGCATTTCTTACTTTGAAAGATTGAAGTACACCTCGACTGTGCTTTTGCGTTTATAAATCGACTCTCGTCGTGTTTAAGTCTTCTCTTTTTTCTTGGAGCCTTTGTTTCATCTATCAAAATCACATAAATCCAAACTAATTTCCAAAATAATAATACAATGGTTTCCAAAGGGAGTTTAAAGTAATCTAAATTAAGTTCCATGAATTCCTTCCAGGTCTTTTCTCCACATTTTCAAATTTCCCAAAATTTCTTATTATGGAAGAAATTCATGGTGAAAATAAAAAATTTTTATATTGGATTGAAGATCTTACCAAGGGAAGATGAAATCCGGTGTTAGAATTTGTTGTAATCACTCTAAATCTGAGATCTATCAAGCCCTAGGTCGACTTTTCGGGTAAAACGGGGAAGAAGACGTTGAATAGTGGCATTTGACCGGTAAAAATTGTGTTTAAAAGGTAATATTCACGATCTTGCCGTCGGCGGGGTCGTTTGCGCCGTCGGCGGCCTTGAGCGCGCCGTCGGCAAGATTTTCAAAAATTGATCATTTTTCAAATTTTTGCGATTTCGATCAATTTTAAACCTCATCGTCATCCGTTCGATCATTCTAATCATATATTTTAAGTGATTAAGTGATATATTAACACAAATAAACATACACACAACAAAACTTCACAATTATATATTAAATCCAAGTGTTTACAACACACAATACATAACACTCATAAACAGGTATTTTCTCAACCTAAATCCATCTAATCAGCGTCGCAATCCAAACCACAACACTCAAAATGCTGAAATCAAACATTTCAATCATTATCTCATCTATACTAAGATTAAAAGCAAACTACAAAAGCAAACACACAAACAAAGTTCAAATGAAACATAACATAAAGAAACAAATAAGCAAATCAATTCTACTGCTCTTCAGAATATGTGCTGGTTTTTCCTCTGATTTCACCCATTGCTTGAACATGGACGAACAGGTTATAAAAAGGTCAAAATGGGAATTCTTACGTTGAATCTTCATTAATCCATCCCATCTTCTCCATTAAGCGTATCAGACTCGCTTCAAATTTCCAGTATGATAAAAATGTTCTTTCTTCCTCCAATCGATATGATCAAAGAAATCAGACATATTGTTAGCTGTACTCATTAAATTTGTACCTGCTTCTCCAGACTCTTGATTCGGTGTAAGATCATCGGTGTCTTGTCCACTACTAGAGGTTGAATAGGAATAGAATTCTGATCCATGATCACCCCCTTTTTATTCTCCTCATCATTGACAGGGAACATGCAAGTTGGTTCTAAAGGTTTCCAGGGCAACATAATTTTTTCCCAAATCTCGTACGAAACTTGAAACAAACTACATATTGAGAAAATTGTTGAAGGATGTCCAAACACATACTTCACAATTATTGATTCAATATCAATGTGCCATCCCATTTGAATGCAGTAAGTCAAAATTGCACTTTCTTTCGTGACTTTGCTAATTTTCATCATCGGCAATAACTTCACAGAAATGAAAAAGTGTCAATTTTTCAAAACGGGATTTAAAAGTGTTGCAGAAAAACTAACGTACCCATTTTCTATAACTTCCCAGTCATCAGTTTCATCCGTCAAATATTGGTATATTTCATTCATATTGTCTTTGGTTAGCACGAAATTTGAATAATGGCAGACAGGAACATCCTGAAGCATCTATAACTCATTAATTCTTCCAGAATTGATTGTCATCCACCTACCTCACACATAGATGCTTCCTTGGTTAATTTTATGTAAATTGGCATAGAATTCATTAACCGCTGGAATGACTACTGCGATAGTAGTATAGCAAAACACTTCCCATCTTTGCCGCACAATCATTTCATCAATTGGTGACGAAGAATTTCTTAATCCTTGATTGACAAATCCTCTTTCTTTGATTAGCTTTCTATTGGACATCACATTATTGAAAAGTCACTGTGCCTCGGCACTGACAAACTTTCTCCGGTTATAAACTTGAAATCTTGGGTAATCTACTGAATTGGAGGCCATTAAAGAGAAATTGAAAGTGGTTTCCATTACTTTTTAGAATTTGAAGAGTTTAGGAACTGTCCATGGGAGTTTATAAGGGACGAATTCGCTAAAAATTGCCAAAATATGACATTTCGAACTCAAAAAACTGCCCACTCGCCGATCCCGCTGTCGGCGGCCTTAAAGGCGCCGTCGGCGGGCCTTGTACAATTAATTCCAGGGCTCTCGGGAAAATCCTACCGTCGGCGCCCTAGGCAAAAATTTGCACTTTTACGCCGTGGTCAATTACGTTCCAAATTTTCTCTATGGATCCAAATTCTTGATAATCAAAGGTCAAATACAAGTAGTAGAATTCAATATTACTACAAACTAACGACAAACTCAAACAAACACACAACAAATAAAGATAACTATGGGTTGCCTCCCATAAAGCGCTTGGTTAAACGTCGTCAGCCCGACCTATTAAGTTGTATTTAGGTTGACTGAGCATTAAAACCTCTTTAAAATTTGGTCTTTTACCCTCAAAATATGGTTTTAATCTATGTCCAATTACATTAAATCGATTCCCAGTCTTCTGATCTTCAATTTCAATAGCTCCATAAGTGTAAACCTGAGTCACAGTAAAGGGTCCTAACCAACGAGATGTCAATTTCCCAGGAAATAAATTCAATCTTAAATTGTAAAGCAAAGCTTCTTATCCTAGTTCAAAGTTCTTCTGGTTAATTTTCCGATCATGCATTAACTTCAGTTTTTCCTTATAAATTCTATCGTTATCGTAAGATTCATTTCTTAATTCTTCTAATTCATTTAATTGCAATAATCTCTTCTTACTAGCTTTTTTCAAATTATAGTTGAATTCTTTAATTACCCAATATGCTTTATACTCCAATTCTACTAGTAAGTGACATGTTTTTCCATATATAAGTTTTTAAGGAGTCATACCAACAGGAGTTTTATAAGCAGTCTTGTATGCCCATAGTGCAGTATCTAGTCTTGTAGATCAATCTACTCTACTAGGATTTACAGTCTTTTCTAAAATTTGTTTAATCTCACGATTAGAAACTTCAGCTAAACCACTGGTTTGAGGATGATAGGTAGTAGAGAATCTATGAACAATATTAAATTTTTCTGCCAATCTTTGAATGTATTTATTCCTAAAATGGGATCCTTCGTCAGTGATAATCACTCTTGCCATTCTGTATCTTGTGAAAAAGTTTTTCATTAAGAATCTTGAAACACTTTTAGCATCACAACGAGGTAAAGTTTGTGCTTCAATCCACTTTGATACATAATCAACTGCAATTAAAATACATAAGTTCCCAAATGAAGAAATAAATGGTCCCATGAAATCTAATCCCCAAACATCAAAAATTTCCACTTCTAACATAAAATTCAGAGGCATTTCATTTCTTCTAGATATAGTACCTACTTGCTAGCATCTATCACAAGTTTTAATATATCTGTAAACATCTCTAAAAAGAGTAGGCCAATAAAATCTAGCTTACAAAATTTTATGTGCAGTTTTGACAATGCCAAAATATCCTCCAAATTCAGCATGGTGGCATTTTTGCATAATCTATTCTGTTTCTTCATAAAGCACACATCTCCTAAAAATAAGTTCATTACATTGCTTATATAAATATGGTTCATCCCAAAAATATGCTTTTTCATCATGAATGAATTTTATCTGTTGCTGCAGAGTTAGCATAGGTGACAAAATATCGCTTATTATATAGTTAATAATATCAGCATACCAAGGTATTTTTCACTCATTTATATTATAAAGTTTTTCATCAGGGAAACTGTCTGTAATTTCATTGTTGGTATCAGATGATTTTTGATATTCCAGTCTCGACAAATGATCAGTAATTTGATTGTTAGTTCCTTTTCTATCAATCATCACAAAATCAAATTATTGCATTAAAAGTACCCATCTAATTAATCTAGGTTTAGTCTCCTTCTTTTGCATCAGAAATTTAATAGCAGAGTGATCAGTATGCACAATACATTTAGTTCCAATTAAATATGATCTAAATTTGTCAAAAGCATACACAATAGCCAGTAACTCTTTTTTTAGTAACTGTGTAGTTAATTTGAACATCGTTAAGAGTTATACTAGCATAGTATATAACTTTAAAAATTTTATCATATCTTTGACAAAGAACAGCTCCAATAACATAATCACTAGCATTACACATTAATTCAAATGGTTTCTACCAATCAGGTGAAACTATTACAGGTGTTGTGATTAGTTTTTTCTTTAATAACTCAAAGGCATTCAAGCAGTCTTCAGTAAATTCAAATTTCTTGACTTTTTCTAAAAGTTGGCATAGAGGTATGGTAATTTTTGAAAAATCTTTAATATAGCGCCTGTAGAAACCAGCATGTCCAAGGAAACTTCTTACCCCTCTCACTGTAGTAAGAGGTGATAATTTAGCTATTACTTAAATTTTTGCAGGGTCTACTTCCATGCCATTTTCTGAAATTTTATGCCCTAATACAATTCCTCTTGGAACCATAAATTGACATTTCTCCCAATTTAAAACTAAGTTAGTTCTTTCACATAGCTCCAAAACTTTTTCAAGATGATTTAAGAATGCGTCAAATGATGTACCAAACACAGAGAAATCATCCATAAATACTTCTATTCTATTATCAATTAACTTACTAAAAATAGACATCAAACATCTCTGGAATGTTGCAAGTGCATTACATAGTCCAAAAGGCATTCTTCAAAAAGAAAAAGTTCCATAAGGACTAGTAAATGTTGTTTTCTCTTGATCCTTAGGAGCAATAAGTATTTAATGGTAACCGATATATCCATCTAGAAAGCAGTAATACTTGTGTCCGACAAGTCTACCTAACATTTGGTCTAGAAAGGAAGAGGAAAGTGATCTTTTCTGGTGGCTATATTTAATTTTCGATAGTAAATACAAATACGCCATCCAGAAACTTGTTTGATAGATATTAATTCATTATTTTCATTTACTTCAATAGTTACTCCACTTTTCTTAGGAACACAATAAATTGGACTTACCCAATTACTATCTGAAATAGAATATATAATTCCAGCATCTAACCATTTTAAAATCTATTTTTTAACTACATCTTTCATAATAGGATTCAGTCTCCTTTGTGGATCAATTCTTGGTTTATCTTCTTCATTTAATAAAATTCTGTGCATACAAATCAAAGGACTAATTTGTTTAATATTAACTAAAGTTCAACCAAAAGCTTTTTTGTATTTTTTTAATGTATCCATTAATTTTTGTTCTTGAATTTCATTTAAGCCTGAGGATACAATTAATGGTAATGTTGAAAACTCTCCTGAAATACATACTTCAAATGATTTGGAAGATTTTTTAATTCAAGTTCAAGGGGTTTTACAACAGATGAAATTAATGTTTCATTTTCTGGTACTATTAAATTGAGCGTTTCAAATTTCTCTTGAATATAATCAGCTTCATCACTTTCATTTTCATCATAATTATCTTTTTCTATATCTTCTTTTTCTTCATAATTTTCCTTAAAATATTCTCTTTTCAGATAATCACATATATACATTCTAAAACATTGAAGGATATTTCATTGACTTTGAGATGTTAAAGGTTACTTCTTGATCATTTACTCTCATTGTCATTTCTCCTTTTAGAACATCTAACATGGCTCTTCCTGTAGCTAGGAATGGTCTTCCTAAAATAATTGGTATTTCTTTATCTTCTTCCATACCTAAAATGATAAAGTCCAGAAAAAAGATAAACTTATCAACCTTGACCAGAACATCTTCTACAACTCCTTTAGGATGTGTAATAGATCGATCATCTAACTGTAGAGTTACAGAAGTTGGTGAAATATCTCCAATTCCTAACCTTTTAAAAGTTAATAGAGGCATCAAATTTATGCTAGCTCCTAAATCACATAATGCTCGCCCATAAAATATTTCACCAATAGCACACGGGATAGTGAAACTACCAGGTTATTTAAGTTTTACAGGAAGCTTTCTTTGAAATATTGTACTGCACTCTTCCTTGAGTGCAACAGTTTCATGATCAAGTAACTTCCTCTTTTTGTTGAGTATATCCTTCATAAATTTAACATAATCAGGCATTTGTTCCAAAGCTTCAACAAAAGGAATATTTATTAACAATTTTTTCAAAATGTCTAAGAATTTAGCAAATCTTTTTCCTTTATCTTGTTGTTATAGTATTTAAGGAAATGGTGGTGGAGGTTTTTTAACAGTAATTTTCATAGGTTTCAGAGGAAAATCAGGATATAAACTTTCGTTTTCTTTTTTAGTTTCTTCTTTTCCTTTTCAACTACAATTTTTTTTTGAACTCTTGTTTCCAACTCTTTTCCACTTCTCAAGTGAATAGCGTTAATTTTTTCTTTTCCTTGATCTTTAGGATTTACTTCAACATTGCTAGGTAAAGTTCCAACTGGTCTATTTCTTATTGCAGAAGCAATTTGACCTAATTGGTTTTCTATGTTTTTAATAGTAGCTCCTTGACTTTGTAATTGATTACCCATATTCAAAACTAATTCTTCCATAGATAACTTCTTCTCCTTAAATTGTGAATTATTATAAAAACCTGTTGGATTAGAAGGTCTATAATTAGAATTACTCTGGTTGTTTATATTTCCTAATGGGTTTACAAGATTGTTCCCCCACTGAGGATTAATAGGATTTGCATTTCCTCGGTTATTCCAGTTAAAGTTTGGATGATTTTTCCAACCTGGATTATAATAGTTTGAATAAAGAAAAAGGAAAAAGAACCTAGATTTTTCCAACCTGGATTTTACCTTAGCCTTATCCCTTAGCGAAAAAGGAAAAAGTCTAAGTCTAACAGCATCATCAGACACTCTGTCGTACTTAAAAGTAGCACAAAGTTCTAAGAAACTTGCTATATGTAAATTAGGATCTTCATTTGAAGTTCCACCAAATTGATTATTTTGTACCATTTGGATAATTGCAGGTTTAAGCTCAAATGAATTAGCAGCTACATCAGGATTTTGGAGAGTTAAGTGAATTTCATCTAATGTAGGGTTAACATAATCTCTTAGTGGTCTAGATTGATGTTCATTTTCTATTCTTTGGTTGTTTACGTAGTTTTCCATTGTTTCAGAATTTATAGGTTCTTTTCTTAGTTTTTTAATTCTCTTAACAGAGCGTTCTAATTCTGAATCATAGGGTATAAGATTTTCAGAACCAAATTTACGCATACAATCGAAATCAGTACATAGCAAAACAGTTAACTAAATAAGTTGCAATTCTATTAAAAATTTTTCTAACAGTCCTAAATCATCTGTTACTCTAATTATGTTATAGTCCCTAGCAACGACGCCAAATTGACATGGGGGTTTCTGCACACAAGCACAAACTCCACGCAGCGGATTCTTAGCGTAATTTTAATTCTTTTAGTAATAAGCATATAAAATTTTCTTTTAATCGCAGAGTTATCCTTTAACGCAAGTATATGTATCGCTTAAGTAATACAGGGCTCCAGTGGAGTCCTGGATATCGATCCCACTGGTAATATTTTAGAGTCTACGGACTAGGATTATAGAAATCAATTCAGAATCACAACGAAATCAAAATTGCCTATCTGTCACTAATATGCAATAGACAATAATATTAAGTTTTTAATTAAAATAGTTCTACTAAGAGATAACTAAATCTACTAAAATAAAGTTCAAATATATAAGCGAGAATCTTTCTCCTTTGTCAAGATATTTAAGTGAATAGATAATTAGAATTAATTTTAAATGGTGTTGTGCTAAATAGGAGCATACCTATTCTTTACCCTTTGGTCCAGACATAAAGAACATTGACTAATCCTATGCTTGGTTACTAAATCTGCGGCTAGGCTGGGAGGATGCCGGCTCTCACTTCAGAGCTCCCACGTTCCCCTCACTTGAGGGCTAACATCTACACTTCAGCACCCAAACAATAGGATCGAATTGAGAATTTCAACCTGTCACTCTAAAATCTTCAATTCTACGCCCATTGAATATTATTTCCCTATTTATTTGCACCCTCCTTCTAAGGACTTTGACCTCCCCGAATCTCGGATGTAATCTTAACTATAGTTGTCAAACTCAACAGATCTTAACTTTTCAATTGGCTGGATTGAAAGTAAATTAAGATCAAAGTAAATGATTATCACAACTTCTTTAAACTTTTATGGCACACTAATTTAATTTATCATTTCACAAAAATATCAAAACAAGGAGAAAGATAGAACAACAACTCAAAATTCATGGAGAGGATGCAATAAAACTTGGATTTCATATATAAAAGTAAGGTTCTACAAACTAAAGTAAATAAACACAACTTATCTTAAATTCCTCCCCAAGCAAACTCTTTGAAGTTCCTCTGAATCTCTTCCTTTCTTTACAATACGCAGAATTCTCCTTTGAAACGGCAATGCAGAAGAGATCTCTCACTTCCCTTCCACTCTTACAATACTTCGAAGAATTCCTCTCAATATCTCTCTTTGAACTCACTTTTTAACACTCACTAATAACAATGGACACTAGTGGACTCTCTATTGGCCACTAAGTATCTATTACAGACTCTTAGTGACTTTTATAGGACTCCAAAAGGACATTTTTCGACCTAAAATGGTTCTATTTAAGTTGTTGAAGAGTCTCCAAGGGTTTTCCAAGCATCCTTTCAAAAATCATCCACATTCGACATATTTTGTGAAAGAACCGTCCATCCCGCCATTGGTGGCCTTCTAGAAGCACTGCCTTGAACTAACCCGCTGTCGGCAGCCTCGACCTTTACCGTCGGCTGCCTCCCTTGAATTATATTCTGAACTCTCAGGCAAATCACTCCATCAGTGCCTCGATCTCGCCATCGGTGCCCTAGGTAAAATTATCATAATTTAGTCCTTTATGCTCCAAATTTGCTCCTTTTTGCATATTTTCGCTCCATTGTCCTTAAATCTTCATACCTGCAGAAAAACACCAAAAATACCCTTCTTTAAAGTGCAATATCATCAAAATTAGTATAAAATAAGCATAAATTTCTTAGCCTTTTTTCCTTGGGTCAAGGCTCAGCAGTTATTCAACAAAGATATCTCGAAAATGAGGTTAATTAAGGAGCGAGGCTTTGTGAATCGAGGTACGAATTCTCCTACTACTAAAATTATTGCAATTATTGTTCAAAGACTTGGGAAGTATTGTGTTATACTAATACCGTTGTAGTTGTTCCGGTTGTGAAGGAGTTTTATGCAAATTTTTATGGAATTAACCAAGGATCAGTCTATGTGCGAGGGAGGTTTGTCACATTTACTACTGTAAAAATTAATGATTTATACTTGATTAAGAATGTGCCAATCTTCCACTATTCAAATCTTTCCCCGACGAAGGACAATATGAATGATATATACAGATATCTGACGGATGAAAGTAATGAATGAGAGATAAGAGATAACAGGTATGTAAGTTTCTCGACCATATTATTAAATCCTATGTCGAAACACTTAAATTATTTCATATGTGCAAAATTGCTCCCAACAATGAAAATCAGTAAGATAACTTAGGAGTGTGCTATTCTGAATTATTGTATTCAAATGGAAATATCTATTGATGTTGGTTCAATAATCATTAAGTCTGTTTTGGGATTCATCGTTCATGGATAAAAGTATGGGCTTGGAAATACTTCCACCATATTTCTCCTATGCAGTCAATCACAAGTGTCATATGAGAATTGGGAAAGAGTACTTCTACCTTGGAAGCCTATAGACCCAGAAGATGCATATAGTAACCAGGCAGTTGGTGATATGAATGACATGAGAATCATTGAAGATCAACCATCTCAAAGATCAGCACCTATTCCTCCTTACTTTTATGAAATTTTACAGATTATCTTGAAGAAAATCAAGAAATTAGAGAAAGAAGTACAACACCTGATGAATGAAATCAACAATCTTTCTAATTTTTTTGATCATCTGGATTAGAGAATGAAGAAGAACTTTGATCATTATGGATATCTTAAAGGAACTTTAACGCGATTGATGAGAAGAGAATGTTGGATTGAAGAGGATTCTACTGAAGAATTATAGTTTCGTCCATTCTACAATTTATTTGTTCATGCTCAATCAATGGGAGATCTTAGAATTGATGATAGTTCTGAGGAAGAATGAAAACTTGATTATTGTATTTTTTTGTTTGTGTATTGGATTACTTTGCTTTGATTTACTTTATTTGGCTCTAATGTTATATTTGGACATGCTTGTTGTTTTAGTTTTTAACGTTATTGTGTTGTGGTTATGTGTGACGCTGAATTTAAGATTATATGGCTTAATGATGTGTAATGTTTAGTATTATATGCATATATATGACACATGGATTTTATAAATAAAAGTAATTTTATGTGTTGTTTGTGTTGAAAAATATCATTTGCCAAGGCTTTAGAGTGTTATTCAATGCTTAATTAGACTAATTAGATGTCGGAGCGGGCTTGAAAAGATCGAAATTGAAAAAGAAAGTCGGAAGCCCGATTTTTGAACTGGCACCAAACGGTGCTGCCACCAGTGCCAAAAGTCAGAGAGTTCAGCCTTTCTACAAAATATTGCGTCGAACGATGCAGCTGCTAGCGCTGGACGGCACTGGTGCTAGCGTCGGACAGTGCTCGAACACCAAAATTGCCCGGAATTCCAAATTTTCGCGATTTAACCCTGGGACCCGCCATTTTTGTCCAAACCATCATCTTCAACCTCCAGTCAAGGTCTATTTTTGCACCTAGGGCTCACTAGCATTTGGATTTGAAGGGATGTCGTGGCCGGAGAAGTTTGAATATCATCTTCTCTCGGTAAGAGCTATAGTTTAACCTAAAATTTTTTGATTTTGACTGTGGAAATCTCCTGCATTAAGAAGATTTGAAACTTTGATGTTTTTGGAGAAACTTTGGAGATTTTTCATGGATTTTGAGTTCTTATCTTTTAAAATTTATCTTGGAGTCGATTGCATTGCAAATTTAAAATTGAATTGGAAAAATTTGGTATTTTTAGACAAATGGCTCCAAGATTGGCTAAGGGGAAGAGAAAATTTGAATATGATGAAAGTAAATTTATGAGTTTCAAAGCCTATTCACATTTTAAGTATGTTTCTTAGCAATAAGAAATGTATTCATGAGAGAGCCTTTGAAAATTTTGGTGGAGTGCTTGAAGAACTGATTGCTAATCGTCAATGGGAGATTTTCTGTTATTTCACTGTTGATGCGATGCTAGGTATTGTTAGAGAATTTTATGCTAATCTGTATTATTCTGAGAGTGAATACATTCTAGTTAGAGGCCAAATTGTTGAACTCACCCCTACCAGCATAAATGCATTTTATCAGTTAAGAGTACCTTTCTCTTGTGAATATGAAAATTTTCTTATTACAAATGAAGCATTGGATATGATTGTAAACTTTTTAACTGAAAAAAAGGGAATGGAAAATTAAACAAAGAATAAAAGTTAACTTTCCCCTTTATACTTTGAATCATGTATCGAAATCCTGACATTATTTCATTTCTACAAGACTTTTGTCTACCAACCATCACAGTTATGTTACTATTGATAGAGCTATTCTGAATTACTGTATTCAGAACATGAGGACTAAGATAAAAATATATTGACAAGCTTAAAAAGAGAGACTACAGGAGGACTAGGACACCCCAGTATGATTCATGCCTTGTGCATTCAGTCAGGATTAGCAGTTGAAGATAATGATGAGGTAGTCAATCCCCGGAAGCTCATTACTAAACTAAATCTGAAACTTATGAAGCCCATGTAGGATGGAAATGGGGTAATAAAGCTGATGAGCCTTCTTCTAGTCGAGATTGACCATCTACATCTAAGGAACCTACTCTGCATGATGTTATGCATCAGTTGGAAAGGTTAAACACCAGAGTAGAGGGATTAGAAGTAAGGAACAAGATTAATGATGATTATCAAGTGCGGTGGAGAGAATATGAGATAGCTTATCATGATGCACAAATAAGATTTTTCAAGGGAGACACTAGTGCTGTATTTCCTGCTTACCTTGAGTATACTCCATACTAGCCTGAAGAACCTGATGATAGTGGAGCTCTTGCAGAAGATGAAGATTGGTAGTTTTTGTGTATTTTTATTTTTTATTTTTCATTGAACTTAGTGATGTATTTGTGTTTGGTATTTGTGATGTACCTGAGACTCCTTATGATTTGTATATGTGATGTTATATGAGTATTTGGATGTACTTATAGTAGATTTTATTGTTGATTTATGATGTATGTGATGTGATAGTAGAGTTTTTATGTATTTGGATTGCTAGTTTAATTTGTAATAGTAACAGTTGGATGTTAATATTATGTGCACTGTTTAATGTGTTTAAACTGCTTCTTTATAAACTTCTAACCCATATTTGTGTATAGAAATGCTTCTAATATTTTAGGCCTACTGTTCTGCTTTATGAAGAAAAACCTGCTTAAACTAAAAGGTATGAAAAGACCAGCATATTGAGGTATACATTATATATTTAGATCTTTTCTTTCTTCCATGTTAATTATATTCAAAAATCTAAGTTTAGGGGAAGGGAAATAATTAACTATTAATTTCTCTCATTTAAAATCATTTTCAAAATTAGTAACATGATTTCCTGTAATAAAACTCAATTTCAGATAACTATATTTTTATTTTATTTAAGCATTTTATAAAGTTGAATGAAAGTATTTGGTAATGAAAAGTAATTTTGTAATGTAAGATATTTGGTATAAGTGAATAAGACTATAGTCAGCTATTCAAAGTAAGAAAAACTGTATGTTTGAAATATTAAGAATCTTAAAATTTTATGTGATAGGAAAGGTGTGAGACTCTATGATTAATCATTAATAAGCTAAGGAAATGCTTATAGGGTAAAAAAATGTGGTAAGTTTCAAATTTAGGGTGAGAATGGTGAAGTTCAAAATCATTAAAGGCTATCTAGATAGAGTAATCCTCACTGAAAAGGAAAGAAAACAAAAGAAAAAAAAAAGAAAAGAAAAGAAAAGAAAAAAAAGAAAATCAAAAATCAAAATAAAACAAAAGAAAAAAGAGGAGGAGAAGTTTAAGTAGATGTCTAATAAAAAATTGGCTTCACTTGAACCTACCTAAAGGGAAAAAACATAATTACTTTCCTGAACTTATATGTATGGATTAGTATCTTTAATAGTAGTGTTCTTATAAACTTCTTTTCATGTAATCCTTTTAAGTGTCTTTATAGGACAATCTACAGTCATTTTTGAAATGAATAGAAGGCTAGAACTCTTAAACTTGATTACTAGATATTCTTACACATGCAAAATTTACTTGAATTATTCAATGATATTTCTGAAAATTTTACTAGTATACTTATCTAAATAAGAAATTATGGTATTCTAGAAAGAAAGTTCATTGCAGTGGATCATTATTTTATGTATTAACTAAAATGACTTCAGGACATGTAATAGTTAAGTTTGGGGATCGTGATCCACTAAAAATTTGATAGACTTTTACTATTCATTTCATACCTGTTTTCGATGATATTGCACTTTAAAGAAAGGTATTTTTCCTGATTTCATGCAGATACAAAGATTTTAGGCCTTTGGAGCAAGAAGAACCGAAAAAGAGCAAATTTGGAGGGAAAAAGGACAAAAGTGCATTTTATTGAACTTGCGCTGAACACCGCTGTCACCAGCGCCGAACGTTATTTAATAGAGAGTTATGAAGTTTTAGCGGAATAATGCACCGAACCGAGCTCCTACCAGCGCCAGACAGCGCCCTATTAATGTGCACTTTTTATTATGCAAGAACTTATGAACCCAAATTTATATATTTATAATGATTTTGTAAAGTACAAACTTCAACGCAAGTATACGTATCATATCAATGAATACATGGCTCTAATGGAGTCGTGGTTATCGATCCCACAGGGAAGCACCATCCTTACAATAGATAGCATAAAAAAGAAATCCAATACTAAAATCACAATTAAATTTTAATTTTACTTCTACTAACAAGATGCAGAAAACAGTAACAGTTAAGCAAACCACAATTACTTCGAATATCTTTAAACAAAATTAACTAACACACACACACTAAGCTTTGTATTTGGAAGGTTTTGATATATATGAAAAGTATCTTTCCTCTTGCAATGAGTATATGATGTGTGAATGATATGGAATGATTATTTATTGTATTGTGCCAAATAGGAGCATAAATGTTTCTTTACCCTCAAAGGAGTACCCCCTCTTCCAAGCATGTAAAAAACCTTGACATATCCTAAATTCAGTCACTAATTTTAAGGCTAGGCTGGGAGGATACTGACTGTCACTACGGAGCTCCCACTTACCCTTCACTTGAAGGCTAACCTTCGACTTTAGTTACCAATCTTAGGACCAAATTGGGGATCTCAGCCTGTCACCCAGAAACCCCCATTTTGAAGCCAATCAAAACACATTTCCCTACTTATTTGCACTCAATTTTCATGAGCTACGCAATTCATTCAAGAAAATTGAATGGAATCTTCATTATTATAGTAGGACACTCAATCCTTTCGAAGTTAATGTACAACAATAAATTTTAAAAATTCAATTGGCCAGATCGTAAAGTAAATTAAGTTCGAAATGAAAAACCATCACAATTTCTTCAATACTTTAAAAGCACTTCAAATCCACATCATCACATTATCACATCTTTATGCAAGAAGAAAGATAAAGAAGAATACTCAGAATTCATAGAGAAGACGCAATAAACATCGATTTTATATATAAAAGAAAAGTTATACAAACCAAAATAGTAAATACAACTTATCTCTTTCTCTTCCCCTTCCTTTGAATCTTTTTCTCTCTTCTTTACAACACTCAATTCCCTCTGTAGAATGGAAAGGAAGAAGCAATCTCTCACTTTACTCCTTCTCCTTAGCTCCTTAAAGAAGAATCACTCTTAAATCTTCACTTCTACACTCACTCTTCCAAACCCTAACTCTAAACTCACACACTCTCTACTTCTACACTCTTCTCCCCTCCTCAAATTTCGTCTAAAAATAGTTACACATATGTTAGAAACGAAATACCAAGAGTTTCCTTAAGCATCCCTTCAAAAAGTTGCCAAAATTCTTCATTTTTGAATTGCACCTACATAAGGCATCGATAGTGCTCTATCGTCTATTTAATTCTTGAATCTCTGGAAGTTGGGGCAGGTGACACCCATTCTGGCGCCGGCGGCACCAGAAGTTGTTTTCCCCATTTTTCTTCATTTCCCTCCGAATTCATTCCTTTTTACTTCATTTTGCTCCAATCACCTAAAATCATCATACCTAAACAAAGCAAAGAAAACTGTCAAAGTCTCTGTATTTGTGCGCCAGTGGCGCCAATGCAAAAATTTTTCTGGGTCTGAAATATTTTCTGTAATTTCAATTGTTTCATCCTCCATAATCTCATTTAACATTTCATTAAGCATCTATTTCATTTCACAAGCAATAAGTAACATAATTCTTACAAAACAACACAAAACATCACTTCTATATATAAAATCCACATTACAACATAAACAATAACATGTTCATCAAATCAAATCAACGACCCTTGGATATTTAGTGTTGCAAGTACAGTACGATAAGCAAAAACTAAAATCTAAGTACACACAATGAAATTAAGCATTATAAACCCAAATGAAAACTACAAAGCAAAGCAAATCAAATACTAAACACACCAAACAAAACTAAACAAAGCAAATAAAACACACCACAATGATACATATGGGTTGCTGAATCACTTTGCGCACTTTGCATAAACTTAATATTGCTAGAATTTGATATAGAAGTGTATAAAAATATTCAATAATCGCAGAGTTACTTTTATTAATGTAAGTATACGTATCGCCTAAGTAATTCAAGACTCTAATGGAGTCCTGGATATCGATCCCACAAAGATATTTCAGAGGCTACGGACTAGGATTATAGAAATAAATTCAGAATCACAACTTTGTAAATCGAATTGTCTATCTATCACTAATATGCAATTGTAAATAAGAAGGAGTTTTAATAAACTATTTAACTAACAGTTAACTAATTTTACTAATAAAAGTGAGGTTTAATATATAAGTAAGCATCCTTCTCCTTGTTAAGAAATTTAAGTGATTGGATAATTAGAATTAGTTTAAAACTGTGTTATGCCAAATAGGAGCATACATATTCTTTACCTTTTGATCTAGGAATAAAGAACATTGACTAATCCTATGCTTGGTTACTGAATCTGCGGCTAGGCTGGGAGGATACCGACTCTCACTTCAGAGCTCCCACGTTCCCCTGGCTTGAGGGCTAACATCTACACTTCAGCACCCAATGATAGGACCAAATTGAGGATTTTAGTCAGTCACACTAAAATCTCCAATTCTACACTCGATAAATAATATTTCCCTATTTATTTGCACCCTACTTTCAAGGACTTTGACCTCCCTGAATCTTGGATGTAATCTTCACTTTAGTTGTACAAATCAACATATTTTAACAAATCAATTGGCCAGATTGAAAGTAAATTAAGGTTAAAGTGAAAATACTATCACAACTTCTTTAACATTCTCTTGGCACAACTAGTTCAAATCACCATTTAACAAAAATATCATAACAAGGAGAAAGGCATAGAAACTACTCAGATTTCATGGAGAAGATACGACAAAACTTGGATTTCATATATAAAAGCAAAGTTATATAAACTACAATACGTAAATACAACTTATCTCGAATTCCTTAGCAAGCAAACTCGTTGAAGTTCCTCTGAATCTCTTCCTTTCTTAACAGCACTCAGAATTCTCCTTCAAAACGACAAGGAGGAAGAAATCTCTCACTTTCCTTCCACTCTTACAATCTCTTAAAGAATTCCTCACAATTAACACTAAATAAACTCACTCTCTAAAACTCCTAGGGAAACCAACACACTAATAAACACTCTAGAAACTCCTTAACACCACTTGGACTCTCTTGGACCCCCTATACACATGCGATTTTTGCCCCAAATTATTTCTTTTAAAGTAGTTGAAGAGTTTCCAAGAGTTACCCAAGCATCCCTTCAAAAATCATCGACATTCAATGCACCTAGTGTGAGAACCGACTTTTTCGTCGTCGGTGGCCTCGATCTCTCCATCGGCGGCCTTCTAGAGTACTTGGTTTTGGACCTTCTCTCTTAAGGCTCGCTGTCGACGGCCTCGATCTCACCGTCGGCGACCTTCTTTGTAATTTATTTTCTGAACTCTTGGGAAAGTCCACCATCGGCGTCGTCGATCTCGATGTCGGCGCCCAAAGCCAATTCTTCATATTTTGGTCCTTTTTGCTCCAAATTTGCTCATTCTTGCATCTTTTTGCTTCAATGTCCATAAATTAACATCCCTGCAACAAAACATCAAAAATATCTTTCTTTAAAATGCAATGTCATCAAAATCACTATAAAATAAGTATGAAGATCTCAACATATTTTCAGCGGGTCAAAATCCCCCAAGCTTAACTATTACTTGTCCTCAAGTAATTTTTAGTATTACATAAAAGTTATGATTCATTGTGGTAAAGTTCTAATTCAGAAATACAATGATTTTGATTTAAATAAATATCATGAAAAGATTTCTTAGAAAGATCTTCAAGTAATTCGATTAACTCTATAGATATAAGGCTATCTAATCATCAAGTTTAATAGTTCTAGTCTTCTATTCATTTCAAGAATGACTATATGTTGCAATATCAATTCACTTAGAATGTTCAGATGATAGGAAATTCATGAGGATGCTACTAGTAAAAATACTATTTCATAAATATAAGTTCTGAAATGTATTTAGCTTTCCCTTTAGGTTAATCTAAGTGAAGACAATTTTTGATAAAGCATCTCCTCAAGCTTCTCCTTACTTACCTTTTCTTTTCTTTTCATTTTTTATTTGGATTGTTTTTCAATCCTATTTATATTTTTTTCTTTTCTTTTCAGGGATTGTTTTTTCAATCCTCTCTTTTTCTTTTTTAAGTGAGGATTATTATATTTGGATAGCCTGATAATAATTTTAAACTTCACTCTTCTTTTCCTAAATTTTAAACTTAAAGCATTCCTTTACCTTATATGTAATTCATAGTCTTTACATCATTGAGCGTCAATCTTTTATTTCTCAACTAAATTTCTGAGATTCTTAATATTTCAAAATATAGTTTTCTTTACTTTAAATAGTTAATTATAGTCTTATCCTCTTATACTATATATCTTAACCTACAAAATTAATTTTCATTACCAAAAATATTTCTTTGAATCTTCTACAATATTTATAAAAATTCTAAATATAATTAACTGAATTAAATTTTATCTCAAAAATCATGTTTATAAATTTTTAAAATATTTTAATTAAGAACACATAATAGTTAATATTTTTCTCCCCCACCCAAACTTAAAGTTTTCAATAATAGAAATAATACAGGGTGAAATAAAAATTCTAAACATAAATCATCATACCTTTGCACTTTAGGCATTTTTAGCTTTCTGAAATTTTGCAGGTTTTTCTTGAAAATTTTAACCTCAACTGGCCTGTAATATTAAGAACTTTTCTACACATATAACAGATTAGAGAATTTGCTGTGGTAATGAAATTTTAAATAAGTAAATAAGTAAAACATTTAACAACCACAATTGATTATTCTACACAGCACAATACCAAGTAGGATTTGTATTTCACAACAATAACAAATAGTCTACTATTTTAACTTAGAGTCCACAATTATAATTACAATTATGCATCATAATTCATCCAAAAATAAAATGCAAACTACAAACAAAACACATATCTTAGAAAATAATACAGTACACAAAATACAAATAATATATAAAAATACTACAACAAAACACACACATACATCACAATCATCAAATTTTAAATCAGATATCAAAATCTCATACTATGTCTTCATCTCCCTGGTCAGCAGGTGGATTGGGCTGATAACGAGTATAACGGGGGCATTCAAGAAAAGTAACATCAGGATCACGTCTATAGTGTCTGGCCTGAGCATCGTAATAAGCAATCTCGAAATCAGAATGTCGCGAAAGATACTCACTATCATGATCGTGTCTCCGCTCTAATCCTTCAATCCTCTAATCTATTCTCTCAAGTCTTTCATCTAACTTTTCAAAACTCTTCCGCTTCAGGGTCATCTCATTCATCAAATCATAAAGAGTAGGGGAGCTAGACGTAGGACGGTCATAACTAGTAGATGGGATATCTATATTAGTAGAAGGTGCTTTACTCCTACTCCCAGATCTCTATTCTTCATAGGATCGTATGTCTTCAAATTAGCTTTACTAATGGGTTTCATAAGGTGAACCCATTCTTCATTATCTCTAGCTTCCACTCGAGATAATTTGCAAAGTTCATAAATGATGCCAGGATGTCCGAGTCCTCCACTTGATTCACTCTTTTCGGTGGCCAAAATATTTTTATAAATTATATTCCCCACATTTATACTTCTATTGTTCTGAATACAGAAATTCAAAACCGCTCTATCTCTCAACACTTCACTGTGGTGGTAAGTAGGTAGCATAGTAGAATAAATAAAATAATTCCATGCTTTAGTTGTGGCATTCATCATGGAAAGAGGAAAATTTATCCTTTCACGCTACTTGATCTTCCATGTCCCCTTCCTTTTAGTGAGAAAGTCGATGACATCGTTCAGTGGACCCTCCATGGTTCCAAACGTCTTGTACTTGTTAGAGTATAAATCATTAAGTTCGTAGAAAGAATTTATGCGGGCAGCATTAAATTCAATAGATAACCTTCTTACTCTAACAGTCTCGTGCTCAATCTAAGTTAGATTGGTATAAAACTCATTCACAACTTCTACAACAGGCTTGTTTGTAAAGTAACAAAAGTTTTCCCACTTCCTCTCTCTAATAACTAGTTCAACTTCTCCTCCAGGATTATCAAACTCGTCTTGTATACACTTCTTTCCTTGGAAGATAGAAGTGTATCTATACTTGGTTTAGCATTTACAAATCGAGCCTCGTCAAACTCAAGTCGCCTCTTTTATCGGGGAGCCATTTTTCGATTTATCAAATTTACAAAAATCTAAACTAAACTCCTAAATAATGATAAAATAGCTTCCAAAGGTGACTTTAAGGATTCTAAATTAAATTCCATGAATTTCTTCCAAGTATGTCTTCCACATTTTAAATTTTTCTGAAATTCCTCAATGTGGAAGAAATTCATGGTGAAAATAAAAAAATTTTACATAGGAGGGAAGCTCTTACTAAGGGAAGATGAAATCTGGTGTTAAAATGAGTTAAAATCGCCCCAAATATAAGATCTCTCAAGCCCTAGGTCAAAATTTTCGGTAAATAAGTGAAGAAGACAATGAATAGTGGTGTTTGACTGGTCAAAATTGCGGTTAAAAGGAAATTATTCAGATCTTGCCATCGACAGGGTCATTCACGCTGTTGGTGAGCTCTATTAAATTAAATTTTAGTAGTCTTAGGAAAAACACACTGTCGGAGACCTCGAGCGCGCCGTTGGTGAGATTCTTAAATTTTTATCATTTTTTTTATTTTTGCAATTTCAATCAATTTTAAGCCTCATCGACATCCGTTCGATCATTTTATACATAAATTTAAAGTGAATAAGTGATGTATTAACATAGATAAACATTCATAACACAAAACATCACAATTATATATAAAATCTAAGTGTTACAATACACATTACATAGCACACATAAGTTAGGTATTTTCTCAACCTAAATTCATCAAATCAGTGTCGTAATCCAAGCCACAACACTCTAAACACTGAAAACAAACATTCCAAACATAATCTCAATTATACTGAGATTAAAAAGTAAATATCGAAAGCAAGTAATGAAATATAGTTCAAATCAAGTCCAACATAAAGAAACATACAAAGTAAAGCAATTCTACTACTCCTCTGATATCACCCATCACTGGAACATGAACGAATAGGTTATAGAAGGGTCGAAATGGGAATTCTTAAGTAGAATCTTCTTCTATCCATCCCATCCTTCTCATTAACCGTATCAAACTTCCTTCAAAATGTCCAGTATGATCAATGTGCTCTTTCATCCTCCAATCGATATGATCAAAGAAATTAGAGATATTGTTAATTAAATTCAATAAATTTTGTACCTCTTTATCCAGTTTCTTGATTCTGTGTAAGATCTTTGGTGTCTTGTCCTCTACTAGAGGTTGAATTGGAATTGAGTTCTGTGATGATTGATCCATAATAATGCCCATATCATCCTCCTCTTCATTCGCTGGGAACATTTTGGTTGGGTCTAAAACCTTCCAACGTAGAAGTACATTTTCCCAAATCTCGTATGAAACTTGGAACATAATGCATAATGAGAAAATTATAAAAGGATGTCCAAGCCCATGAGTTGATCCTTAAACGATCAGGCCTAAAACAGACTTCACAATATAGATCCAATATCAATTGGCCATCCCATTTTAATACAGTAATTCAATATAGCACTCTCTTTAGTAACTTTACCGATCTTCATCATTGGTAATAACTTTGCAGAAAAGAAAAAGTGCCAATGTTCTGAAATGGGATTTAGAAGTGTAGCAAAAAAACTAACATACTCATTCTCTCTAACTTTCCAGTCTTCAGTTTCGTCCGTTAAATATTGGTACATTTATCGTCTGGACGAAGTTAGAATAATAGTAGACAGGAACATTCTCGATCATATACAATTCATTAGTTTGTGCAGAGTTAAAAGTTATCCACCTACCTCGCACATAAACGCTTCTTGGGTTGATTCTATGTAAATTGGCATAAAACTCCTTCACCACAGAAACAACTATTGTGGTAATAGTGTGAAAAAATACTTCCCATCATCGCCGCACAATCATTTCTTCAATCTCTGTAGAAGGATTGTTTAATCCTCGGATCACAAATCCTCTTTCTTTGATTAGCCTCCTCTTTGACATCAATTTGTTGAAGAGTCGTTTTGCCTCAGCACTAAAAAATTTTCTCCAGTTGAACACTCAAAATCTAGAGTAATCTATTGAGTTGGAATCCATTAGGGAAGATATCAAGGAAGTTTCCATTCATTTATAGGAAATGGAGGGTTTAGGAACCGTCACTAGAAGTTTGTAGGGAAAAATTCTGCTTAAAACAGCCAAAAACTGCAATTTCAAACTCAGAAACTGTCCACTCGCTGATCTCACCGTCGGCGGCCTCTATGGCGCCGTCGGCGAGCTTTGTGGAAGTAAATGTCAGGGCCCTCAGGAAAAAAGCACCGTCGGAGGCATCGAGAGCACTATCGGCTCCTAAGGCAAAATTTGCACAAAAATGTCGTGGTCTAAATACATTCCAAATTTTCTCTATGGATCCAAATTACATGATCATCAAAGGGTAAGTACGAGCAGTAGAACTCAATACTACCATAAACTAATGATAAATTCAAACAAATATTCAATAAATAAAGATAACTATGGGTTGCCTCCCATAAAGCACTTGGTTTAACGTCATAAGCCCGACCTATTCAGGTGTTATTCAGGTTGACTGAGCATTAAAACCTCTTTAAAGTTTTGTCATTTACCCTTAAAATCTTATTTTAATCTATGTCCATTTACTTTAAATCTATTCACAATCTTAGGATATTCAATTTCAATAGCTCCGTAAGTATAAACTTGAGTCACAGTAAAGGGTCCTAACCAACGAGACTTCAATTTCCCAGGAAATAACTTCAGCCTTGTATTGTAAAGCAAAACTTCTTATCCTGGTTCAAATTTCTTCTGGCTAATCTTTTGATCACGCTTTAACTTCAGTTTTTCCTTAAAATTATGTTGTTATCATAAGATTCATTTCTTAATTCTTCCAATTCATTCATTTGTAGCAATCTCTTCTTACCAGTATTTTTCAAATTATAATTGAATTCTTTAATCGCCCATATGCTTTATGCTCCAATTCTACTGGTAAGTGGCAAGTTATTCCAAAAATGAGTCTGTACGTAATCATTCCAATAGGAGTTTTATAAGCAGTCCTGTATGCCCATAATGCAGTATCCAATCTTGCAAATCAATCTAATCTACTAGGGTTTACATTCTTTTCAAAAATTCACTTAATCTCTCGATTAGATACTTCAGCTAATCCACTGGTCTGAGGATGATAAGCAATAGAGATTCTATGAATAATATTAAACTTTTCTACCAATCTATGAATATATTTATTCCTAAAATGGGATCCTCCATCAGTGATAATCACTCTCGGCATTCCGTATCTTGTGAAAATATTTTTCATTAAGAATCTTGAAACACTTTTAGCATCACAATGAGGTAAAGCTTGTGCTTCAATCCATTTTGATACATAATCAACTGTAATGAAAATATATAAGTTTATAAATGAAGGAATAAATTATCCCATGAAATCTAATCCCCATGATGGCGATGAAAATCTTTTTTGTCGATTTGCATCGCTATCAATTCCTGTATCATGTCAATGTCAAGGAGTCGTCACTCTCTTTCTCTATCTATCACCCTAATTCTTATCCTACCTAAAATTTTTGTCAGAAGTCTTTGGAGAATTTGAAGAAGGATTAATCATGATAGAGATTGAGAGAAAAGGATATTAAATGATAATCTCATAAAATAAGTCTTCAGATTGTGTAATTACTGAAGTTTTTCGTATGAGAAAATCATATGAAGATCTTAGGCCTAGGTCTTGTAGGTAACCAAAGATTGTGTAATTATTGAAGTTTTTTGTTATGTGATGTCTGTTTGTCGTCTTGTAATGTCATGGGATGTTGTAATGTCATGTTATTTTGTTATTTGTCATATTGTTTTGTCATTTCACTGTGTTTTGGTTTTTTGTCAAGTCATGTTATGTAGTTTTGTCATTGTGTTTTGTTTTGTTTTAATTTTTGTCGTTCCATCTTTATCGTCCTGCAAAATAGAGTTAGCACACCCTATAACATGCAAAGAAAATCTAAACGAAACTTCATGTCTTCATCTTACAAGAAAAACAAAGTTAGAAACAATGTCATATCAAAATATTTAGATTTCCTGGTTAAAGTGTCTGTTGATCCAGAGTTGTCGGATGTCCGAATGTGGTTGAGATGTCGATTTAGATTTATGTTAATTTATGTTTAATTTTTGAGTTGTTTTTAATGTCGATTTAAGTTGGATTTTGGATTTTATGTCAATTTGGATTTGATTTTGGGTTTTATGTCAGTTTATGTCGATTTGAGTTTGATTTTGGGTTTTATGTCAAGTTAAGTTTTATTTTTGGGTTTTTTGTCAATTTATGTTTAATTTTATGTAGAGTTAAGTTCAATGTGGGCTGAACTTAAGAATTTGAACTTAAGAATTATGATGTCCTATGTTAAGTTAAATTCAATGCAGGTCGAACTTAAGAATTATGTCAGTTTGTGTCATGTTATGTTCGATTTAGGTCAAACTTAAGAATTATATCTGTCTATATCATGTTAAGTTTGATTTAGGTTGAACTTATATTGGTTATGTCAAATCATGTTGATTTATGTCGAATTGAGTTAAGTTTGAAATGTTAATTAATGTCAAATTATGTTAAGTTTGGTTTGAAATTTCAATTAATGTCATTTAATGTCGGTGTTTGTTGAATTTGGTTTGAAATGTCCTTTAATGTTGAATTATGTTTGATTATGTTTGAAATGTTGATTAATGTCGAATTAATGTCGAATTATGTTTGAAATATCAAATTTGTTGAGTTTCGATTGGAATGTTGGATTTTTGTCGGTTATGTCGATTTTTGTTTGAAATGTTGGATGTATGTCGATTATGTCGATTTATGTTTGAAATGTCAAATTTATGTCGTTTATGTCAATTTATGTTTGAAATGTCAAATTTATGTTGATTATATGGATTTATGTTTGAAATGTCAAATTTATGTCGATTATGTCGATTTATGTTTGAAATGTCAAATTTATGTCGATTATTTTGATTTATGTTTGAAATATCAAATATATGTTGATTATGTCGATTTGAGTTCAATTTTGTCGATTTAGGTTGAACCTAAGATTTATGTCGATTTAGGTTCAATTTGGGTTGAACCTAAGGTTTATGTCTTGGTTTAGGTCAGGTTGAACCTAAGTATGATTTGACTTAAGTCTAATGTGGGTTAGACTTAAGTTAGGTTTAAGTTAGACTTAGGTTCATGTCAGGTTGAACCTTAAGTATGGTTTGACTTAAGTCTAATATGGGTTAGACTTAAGTTAGGTTTAGGTTAGACCTAGGTTCATGTCGGTTTGAACCTAAGTGTGGTTTGACTTAAGTCTAATAAGGGTTAGACTTAAGTTAGGTTTAGGTTAGACTTAAGTTCATGTCGGGTTGAACCTAAGTACGGTTTGACTTAAGTCTAATGTGGGTTAGACTTATGTTAGGTTTAAGTTAGACTTAGGTTCATGTCAGGGTGAACCTTAAATATGGTTTAACTTAAGTCTAATATGGGTTAGACTTAAGTTAGGTTTAGGTTAGACTTAGGTTAATGTCGGGTTGAACCTAAGTATGGTTTGACTTAAGTCTAATATGGGTTAGACTTAGGTTAGGTTTAGGTTAACTTAGGTTCATGTCAGGTTGAACCTTAAGTATGGTTTGACTTAAGTCTAATATGGGTTAGAGTTAACAACTTTGGTTTAGGTTAAACTTAGGTCATGTCGGGTTGAACCTAAGTATGGTTTGACTTACGTCTAATATGGGTTAGACTTAAGTTAGGTTTAGGTTAGACATAGGTTCATGTCGGGTTGAACCTAAGTATGGTTTGAATTAAGTCTAATATGGGTTAGACTTAAGTTGGGTTTAGATTAGACTTAGGTTCATGTCAGGTTCAACCTTAAGTATGGTTTGACTTAAGTCTAATATGGGTTAGACTTAAGTTAGGTTTCAGTTAGACTTAGGTTCATGTCGGGTTAAACCTAAGTATGGTTTGACTTAAGTCTAATATGGGTTATACTTAGGTTAGGTTTAGGTTAGACTTAGGTTTATGTCAGGTTGAACCTAAGTATGGTTTGATTTAAGTCTAATATGGGTTAGACTTAAGTTGGGTTTAAGTTAGACTTAGGTTCATGTCAGGTTAAACCTAAGTACGGTTTGACTTAAGTCTAATATGTGTTAGGCTTAAGTTAGGTTTGGGTTAGATTTAGGTTCAAGTCAGGTTGAACCTAAATATGGTTTGACTTAAGTTTAATATGGGTTAGACTTAAGTTAGGTTGGTTTATGTCATGTTTCACCTAGTCTTAAGGTTTACTTATGTTCAATATGGATTGAACTCAAGTTAGATTTAAGTTTGAGTTAAGTTAGGTTCAAGTTACGTTGAACCTAGATATAATGTTGACTTAAGTTTAATATGGATTGAACTCAAGTTAGATTTAAGTTTGAGTTAAATTAGGTTCAAGTTTAGTTGAACCTAGACTTAAGGTTAACTTAAGTTCAATGTGGGTGAACTCAAGTTTCATTTAGGTTTGAATTAAGTTAGGTTCAAGTTAGATTGTACCTAGGCATAAGGTTGACTTAAGTTCAATATGGGCTGAATTCAAGTTTGAATTACGTTTGAATTAAGTCAGATTCAAGTTGGATTGAACCTAGACATAAGGTTGACTTAAGTTTAATATGGGTTGAACTCAAGTTTGATTTGGATTTGAGTTAAGTAAGGTTCAAGTAAGATTGAGCTAAGACTTAAGGTTGACTTAAGTTCAATATGCGTTAAACTCAAGTTAAGGTTTCAAATTAACTTAGGTTGATTTTAAGTTTGGTTTATTGACTTAAGTTTTTATACTTAGGTTCACGTTGTGTTGAATCTAAGTTAAAGGTTGAACATGGGTTCAAGTTGGGTTGAACCTAAGTTAAAGGTTTAACTTTAGGTTCATGTTGGGTTGAATCCTAAGTTAAGGGTTAAACTTATGTTTAAAGAATGACTTAAGTTAGGTTTATTTTAGGTTTGAATTTGGTTAAACCTTAATTTATTAAGTTTTAATAGTTTAATTAAGTCTAATGTAGTAGACTTAATTAGAGTTTAAGTTTGATTAAACCTTAGTTGGTTAAGGTTTAATAATTTAATTAAGTTTAATGCGGCAAACTTAATTATAGTTTTGATTAAACCTTAGTTGGTTAAGATTTAATAGTTTAATTAAGTCTATTGTGGTAGACTTAATTAGAGTTTAAGTTTGACTAAACTTTAGTTGGTTAAGGTTTAATAGTTTCATTAAGTCTAATGTGGTAGACTTAATTAGAGTTTAAGTTTGATTAAATCGTAGTTGGTTAATTTTTAATAGATTAATTAAGTCTAATGTGGTAGACTTAATTAAAGTTTTGATTAAACTTTAGTTGGTTAAGGTTTAATAGTTTAATTAAGTCTTATGTGGTAGACTTAATTAGAGTCTAAGTTTGATTAAACCTTAGTTAGTTAAGGTTTAACAGTTTAATTAAGTCTAATATGGTAGACTTAATTAGAGTTTAAGTTTGATTAAACCTTAGTTGGTTAAGGTTTAATAGCTTATTAAGTCTAATGAGGTTGACTTAATTAACGTTTAAGTTGGATTAAGTTTTATTTAATTAAGACTTAATGGTTTAATTAGGTCTAATGAGTTAGACCTAATTAGGGTTTAGGTTCGATTAAGTCTAATTTAGTTAAGACTTAACAGTTTAATTAGGTCTAATGGGTTAGACCCTGACCTAATTAAGGTTTAGTTTTGATTAAATCTAATTTAGTTAAGACTTAATGGTTTAGTTAAGTCTAATGGGTTAGACCTAATTAGGGTTTGATTTTAATTAAGTCTAATTTAGTTAACACTTAATGGTTTAATTAGGTCTAATGGGTTAAACCTAATTAAGGTTTAGACTTGATTAAGTCTAATTTAGTTAAGACTTAATGGTTTAATTATGTCTAATGGGTTAAACCTAATTTGAGTTTAGATTTGATTGAGTCTAATTTATTTAAGACTTAATGGTTTAATTAAGTCTAATGGGTTAAACCTAATTAGGGTTAAGATTTGATTAAGTCTAATTTAGTTAAGCCTTAATGGTTTAATTAGGTCTAATGGGTTAAACCTAATTAGGGTTTAGATTTGATTAAGTCTAATTTAGTTAAGACTTAATGGTTTAATTAGGTCTAATGTGTTAGACCTAATTAGGGTTTAGTTTGTCTTAAACCTAATGTAATTAAGGTTTAAGGTGTTAATTAAGTTTAATATGTCCTTAAACTCAATTTAAGTTTGATTTTGTATTAAACCTAATTTAGTTAAGGTTTAATGAATTTAATTAAGTTTAATATGTCCTTAAACTTAATTTAAGTTTGATTTTGTATTAAACATAATGTAATTAAGTTTTAATGAATTTATTAAGTTTAATATGTCTTTAAACATAATTAAAGTTTAATTTTCCATTACCCTAATGTTATTAAGGTTTAATGAGTTTAGGTTTAACTTGTCTTTAAACCTTATTAAAGTTTAATTTTTGTATTAAACCTAATGTAATTAAGGTTTAATGAGTTAATTAGGTTCAACTTGTCTTTAAACCTAATTAAAGTTTAATTTTTGTTTTAAACTTAATGTAATTAAGGTTTAACTTGTCTTTAAACCTAATTAAAGTTTAATTTTTGTATTAAACCTAATGTAATTAAGGTTTAATGAGTTAATTAGGTTTAAGTTCTCTTTAAACCTACTTAAAGTTTAATTTTTGTCTTAAACCTAATGTAATTAAAGTTTAATAAGTTAATTAGGTTTAACTTGTCTTTAAACCTAATTAAAGTTTTAATTTTGTTTTAAACCTAATGTAATTAAGGTTTAATGAATTAATTAGGTTTAGGTTGTCTTTAAACCAAATTAAAGTTTGATTTAATTCTATTTGGATTTAGACTCATCATTGGCTTAATCCTTTATGAAATGGGTTAAGTAAATAAATAAAAGGGTTTTTAAATATTAATTTTTAATTAATAAATCTTAACTCTATTTTAAAATAACTTTTAAGATTGATTTAATGGCTTAAGAATTATTATTTTAGGATTATTGTCTGTCACCCTAAAATTCTTAACCATTTTTTAATTTTAATTTTCTAATTTTTCAAATTTTATAATTATTTTTGAAAATAATTATAAAGTGTCATGAAAATTAGAAAATCATATCCTAGAGAGCTATCCTAGCCTTAGAAAAATCAGGAGATGTGTCTAAGGACTTGAAGGTTCTTCCCTAAAATTTTCATATTTTTTTGGTTTGTAAATGAATTTTAATAATTAAAATACTCTAGAGAGTATTTAATTATTTAAAAATTAAATAAAGAGAAGAAAATTATGATTTTAATTTCATAATTTTCTTCTCTTCAAGAGCTTTCCAGAGGTATTTTTATTTTCATTTTAGGAGGTCTGTGCAAAAAGTTATGATTTTTCAATTTGTTTAAGGTTAATTTGAATTAACCTTAGCCCTGAAATTCTTCGGTCCTACATGTGTCCTCATACGGGTCGAAGGGCGGGACGATCAGGTGTGGGGATCCGGACAGGAAAACCACAGTGTGCAATCAGTGTCGTCTGTTCCAAACCACGGGAACGGAAGGCGGAGATTTAATCCCATTAATTCGAAAAAATTTCGAACTGTGCACCTTTTAGGCTCAATATCTCACTCATTTCTCAATGAAATTGAGTGATTTTTGAACATATGGAATCATCTGGAGATGTAGATCACATCTATACGGTGATCATAATTTTATGGGCTAGTTTAGTCCATGATTTTCCGATTATACGAATTATTTTGGATTAAAAAAATCCATACCTTGGCCACAATAGTCTTGAGCTTGATCAGACTTGTTGGTCAGCCTCTAGTGATCCCAAAGAAGTTCTTTGTCACTTCAATTTGGATTTGCAGCTAGCCTTGGTGGGTAATTTTGGCAAAGTTGCTTGGTATGGGTTCAGTTTAGGTTTTAGACAAATTGGCTCGATCAGGCTGATCTTATGGCTTGATTTTGGCTAGAATGGATTGCTAAGATCCTTAGCAAGATTTTTTGTTTTGGGAGTTAAGGGATTTGGGCAGCCTATAAGTCTCTAGGAATTGTTTTTCTCTTTTTCATGGGTTCGGGTAGGGCCTTTTTATAGCCATGGAAATGGCTATGGATAAGTTTTGGGCTGGTTAGGCTCACTTGGGGGAGTTGCTATCTCATCCATAAATGTTTTTAAAATGAATTTCAGTTGTGATAATGATAGGTTGGCAATTTCCATGCTTAATCACCATGAACTTAACCATGGTAAGGAAGGGTGGTGCTTGCTTGGATTTTCTCATAGCTTCCTTCATTGGAAAGCTTGGGAGGTGGACATGGCTGTAGGAGAATGTGTTGGATCAGCCTCCCCATGTAATTCATTTAGCACCTCCAATGAATTGAATGGTAGGATGACACATATGCTAATTTTCCCTCATTCCCATTTCTTAGGCATAATTGCTCTTAAATTATCATGATGAATTGTTCATTGTTTCGTATCACTTCTCTTGGCTAGAGAGGAGGCTTGTGGTGACTCAAAAAGCTAAGGCCTCCATCATCCACCACCTCATTTAAGGATTCATGGGGAGATGACATATACCCCTTTAATTGCTTTAATTTTCCCATTTTTGATTTATGATATCACCATATGAGGTAATAGTGATCTAAGCTCTCCCCCTCTCCTATTGGTGAAGATGTGGGTGTTAGATGAGTCACCAAAAGTTTTCTTAGGGTTGCATGAGGAGGTGACACATCATTTTTTTATAATGATGAAGGCATCATCACATGTGTTTACCATGGTTAACATGATACATGATGGGTCATCCATGGGTTATTTCATTTTTAATGGGTTATATGGGTTGTGTCTAACCCATAATAGGTCATTTGTAATGTCATAAAGGAGATTTGGAATTGTTGGAAAACCATAATGTCATAGGTTAAAATTCCATTTAACACCCTTTTCTTAATTTAATTTCCATTTTAATTAATTATGTCATTAATTAAAATATTGTAAATTATTTTATTACTCAATTATTAATTGGAAATAATTCCAAATCAATTATTTGATTAATTTTCACGTCATTTTTTTTATTTATAATTGGATTTTGTCTCATTTCATGACTTTTTAATTTAATTTTCAATTTAATTAATTATGTCATTAATTAAAATATGAAAATTAAATTATTGGTCAATTAATTAATTAAAAATAATTTTGGAATTAATTATTTTATTAATTCCATTATTTTTAATTAATTTGTGCATTTTATCATTTTATGGCTTTTAATTTAATTTTTTTCATTTTAATTAATTATGTCATTCATTAAAATTTTAAAAATTAAATTATTAGTCAATTAATTAATCAAAATAATTTTTAAATTAATTATTTGATTAATTTTTTTCATTTTGGGGTCTTAAACAGGTCATTGGGTCAAAAATTGGTTATTTGGTCAAAAATTGACCAGTTTGTCCAAAGTTGACTTTCTAAGTCAAAGGTTGATCTATTGGGTCAGTAGGGTTGGTCATTGGGTCAAGATTGACCATTTTGACCAAAGTTGACTTTTTGGGTCAAGGGTTGACCTATTGGGTCAGTAGGGTTGGTCATTGGGTCAAGATTGACCATTTTGAAGAAAGTTGACTTTTTGGGTCAAGGGTTGATCTATTGGGTCAGTAGGGTTGGTCATTGGGTCAGGATTGACCATTTTGACAAAATTCAACTTTTTAGGTCAAGGGTTCACCTATCATAAAAAAATGAGGTCAACAAAAGGGCCCCCAATATGTGTGGAATACTGCATAAGTATGTCGCACATATTGGCATTGACCGAGGTGGTCTGAAGAAATGTCTCATAATAATTATGAAAGGAGTGGGTGTCATATCGTTACTAAAGAATGTCAGATGTCTCGTAAGTCAGTTTTGAGAAGGAACATCATGCAATTTATGTCCTTTCTCAGAGGAATATTCATTGGAATGCCATAATTTTCGTGTCTGGAAAAGGACTTATATCCAATAACAGGAGAGAGAAAATGGATGTCATATTTCATTTCTCAAAATGTTAATGTCGATGTTTATTTAGAGGATTGTTATAATTTCTCTGTTAGGAAAAGGACTTACATCCAATAACTGGAGAGAGAAAATGGATGTCATATTCCATTTCTCAAAATGTCAATGTCGATATTTAGTTAGAGGAATGCCATAATTTCCGTGTCAGGAAAAGGACTTACATCCAATAACCGGAGAGAGAAAATGGATGTCATATTCCATTTCTCGAAATGTCAATGTCGATCTTTAGTTAGAGGAATGCCATAATTTTCGTGTCAGGAAAAGGACTTACATCCAATAACCAGAGAGAGAAAATGGATGTCATATTCCATTTCTCGAAATGTCAATGTTGATGTTTCATTACAGAAATGTCATAATTTTCGTGTCAGGAAAAGGACTTATATCCAATAACCAGAGAGAGAAAATGGATGTCATATTCCATTTCGCGAAATGTCAATGTAGATATTTAGTTGGAGGAATGCCATATTTTTCGTGTCAGGAAAAGAACTTATATCCAATAACCGGAGAGAGAAAACAGATGTCATATTCCAATTCTCGAAATGTTAATGTCGATGTTTAGTTAGAGGAATGCCATAATTTTCGTGTCAGGAAATGGACTTATATCCAATAACCAGAGAGAGAAAATAGATGTCATATTCCATTTCTCGAAATGTCAATGTCGATATTTAGTTAGAGGAATGCCATAAATTTCGTGTCAGGAAAAGGACTTACATCCAATAACTGGAGAGAGAAAATGGGTGTCATATTCCATTTCTCGAAATGTCAATGTCGATATTGTTGATATGTCAAATGTTAAAATGTTGATATGTCAAATGTTGATAACAATTGTTGATATGTTAAAATGTCGATATGTCAAATGTCGAAAGATTGTTATCTCAAATGTCGATAACAATTGTCGAAATGTCAAATGTCGAAATGTTGATACGTCAAATGTCGAAATGTCGATATGTCAAACATCGATAATAATTATCAAAATGTCAATGTCAAAATGTTGATATGTCAAATGTCGATAACAATTGTTAAAATGTCAATGTCGAAATATTAATATGTAAAATGTCGAAATGTAGATATGTCAAATGTTGATAACAATTGTCGAAATATAAATGTCGAAATGTTGATATGTCAAATATCGAAATTTCGATATGACAAATGTCATATGTCAAAATATCAATATATCAATTATTGATATGTCAAATGTCAAAATGTCTGTCAAATGTGGAGATGTTAAGTTATGGGAATGCCATAATTTTCATGCTAGGAAAGGACTTTCATCTGAAAGTTATAAAGAGAAAATAGATGTCGTATTCCATTTCTCAGAAATGTAAAATGTCAATTTCGAGTTATATAAATGTCATAACTTTCGTGTCACGAAAGGACTTACATCTGATAACTGGAGAGAGAAAATGTATGTCATATTCCATTTCTCCGAAATGTCAAATGTCTGTGTCAAGTTAGAGGAATGTCATATTTCGTGTTAAGAATTGACTTATATCCAATAACTGGAAAGAGAAAATGGATGTCATATTCCATTTCTCAAAATGTCAAATGTCAATTTGGAGAAGGAATGATATGTGACTTACATTCTATCTCAAAATTATAGCTAATGGAGTGTCATTTTTCCATGTCAGGAAGGGACTTATATCCATCAATTAAAAGAGAGTGGCAAACTCAGAATGAAGAGTGTATCCGATAGGGATTTGACCTTTACAGGTCGAAAGAAGTTATTCATCATGAGTTTTTTATTATGTCATTTTTAATTTAAAGTCCTTTTTTTTTCATTTTTGGAACTGTCGATGTATTTTAGAATTAAGAAAAGAGAGCAAATGTCATATTCAATTTTCTCAAAAAAAGTGTCAATGCTAAAATGTCAATTTTGGAATAGGAATGAGTATGAGACTTATATCCTATCCAAAGAAAGATTGCTAAAGGAAAGCCAATGTCATGATGGTCTTACATCCAACAGCGAGAAAGGGAGTAGATGTCATTTTCCATTTAAGGAGGTCTTATTCTATCTCTTAGAAATGTCAATGTTGATAAGTCAGTTTTGGAATAGGAATGTATATAAGACTTATATCCTATCCAAAGAAAGATTGCTAAAGGAAAGCCAATGTCATGGGAGTCTTATATCCAATAGGGAGGAACAAAGTAGATGTCATTTCCATTTAACTAGGTATTATACTATCTCTTAGAAATGTCAATGTCAAAATGTCAATTTTGGAATAGGAATGCATATGAGACTTATATCATATCCAAAGAAAGATTGCTAAAGGAAAGCCTAGGTCATGATGGTCTTATATCCAATAGCAAGAAAGAGAATATATGTCATATTCCATTTAAGGTCTTATACTATCTCTTAGAAATGTCAATGTCAAAATGTCGATTTTGGAATAGGAATGCATATGAGACTTATATCCTATCCAAAGAAAGATTGCTAAAGAAAAACCAATGTCATGATGGTCTTATATCCAATAGCAAGAAAAAAAGAATAGATGTCATTTTCCATTTAAGGAGGTCTTATACTATCTCTTAGAAATTTCAATGTCAAGATGTCGATTTTGAAATAGGAATGCATATGAGACTTATATCATATTCAAAGAAAGATTGCTAAAGGAAAGTCAATGTCATGATGGTCTTATATCCAATTGGGATAAAAAGAGAACAAATGTCATTCTCCATTTAAGGATGTCTTATACTATCTCTTTGAAATATAAATGTCAAAATGTCGATTTTGGAATAGGAATGCTTATGAAACTTATATCTTATCCAAAGAAAGATTTCTAAAGGAAAGCCAATTTCATGATGGTCTTATATCCAATAGCGAGAAAAAGAGAATAGATGTCATTTTCCATTTTATGAGGTCTTATACTATCACTTAGAAATGTCAATATCAAAATGTAGATTCTGGAATAGGAATGCATATAAGATTTATATCCTATCCGAAGAAGGATTATTAAAGGAAAGCCAATGTCATGGTCTTATATCCAATAGCGAGAAAAAGAGAGTAGATGTCATTTTCCACTTAAGGAGGTCTTATACTATCTCTTAGAAATGTCAAAGTCAAAATGTCGATTTTAGAATAGGAATGCATATGAGACTTATATCCTATCCAAAGAAATATTGCTAAACGAAAGTCAATGTCATGATGGTCTTATATCCAATAGTGAGAAAAAGAGAATAGATGTCATTTTCTATTTAAAGAGGTCTTATTCTATCTCTTTGAAATTCCAATGTCAAAATGTCGATTTTGGAATAGGAATGCATATGAGACTTATATCCTATCCAAAGAAAGATTGTTAAAGGAAAGCCAACATCATGATGGTCTTAAAACCAATAGCAAGAAAAAAAAGAATAGATACCATTTTCCATTTAAGGAGGTCTTATACTATATCCTAGAAATGTCAATGTCAAAATGTCGATTTTGGAATAGGAATGCATATAAGACTTATATCCTATCCAAAGAAATATTACTAAAAGAAAGCCAATGTCATGACGGTCTTATATCTAATAGCGAGAAAAAGAGAGTAGATGAAATTTTTCACTTAAGGAGGTCTTATACTATCTCTTAGAAATGTCAATCTCAAAATGTCGATTTTGGAATAGGAATGCATATGAGACCTATATCCTATCCAAAGAAAGATTGCTAAAGGAAAGCCAATGTCATGATGGTCTTATATTCAATAGTGAGAAAAAGATAATAAATGTAATTTTCCATTTAAGGAGGTCTTATACTATCTCTTTGAAATGTCAATGTTAAAATGTCGATTTTGGAATAGGAATGCATATGAGACTTATATCACATCCAAAGAAAGATTGCTAAAGGAAAGCTAATGTCATGATGGTCTTATATCCAATAGTGAGAAAAAGAGAATATATGTCATTTTCCATTTAAGGAGGTCTTATACTATCTCTTAGAAATGTCAATGTCAAAATGTTGATTTTGGAGTAGGAATGCATATGAGACTTATATCGTATACAAAGACTGATTGCTAAAGGAAAGCCAATGCCATGACGGTCTTATATCCAATAGTTTGAAAAAGAGAATAGATTTCATTTTCCACTTAAGGAGGTCTTATACTATCTCTTAGAAATGTCAATGTCAAAATTTTTTTTTGTTTTGATTATTTGTTTCCCAGTTTACAAAACAAGTCTTTCATTTTTGTTTATGTCGCATCTTTTTAAATATTGCCCATTGATTGGGTGTATTATTTCTTCTTGGTAGTCTACCAACTGACAGGATTTCCCCAAATATGTCTTTTAACAAGCACATGGCCCTCCATTAACATAGGTGTTTGAAGTACTAAATCCAAATCCCTGATCTGAGTGTCCTAGGGTGAACCAATTTATCATGGGCCCATAAAATGTTTGCCAGTCTTCCAAGCTTCCAAGTTCTCTGAGCTGTAATTTCATATTTTCTTTTGTTATTTTATCTGCTAATGTCATTTATATGTAAGATCATTGCACTTCAAGTGGAAGCATAACTTAGGGCCCATTCATTAGAGCAAATGATGTCAATTTCGTAGCTCATAAAGCTTCCATTAATCACCAATTCTATTCAGATTTTCTTTCAAAAATCACTTTGACATTTCCAAATTGGGATTGGGTCGGATCTTTGGAAAATTTTGACTTCAGAGTATAATTTCCATTAATCTCCATTAACAAATTCATTTTCCGTAGTTCTCTATTTCTGGGTCATAGAAATTTTTCAAAATTTTGATTTTGTGATCAAAATATCTTTTATCTTTTAAAGATATGTCTGAAATAATTAATGGTCAACCAAAAGACGAGATCACTTAATTTTTTTTTGAAAATAATATTAGAAGAATTTTCTTAAGATGGTTTTTCAAGATTTATCAATTAGGGGAGGATTTGGACACCAATTTTTGATTTCATGCTCACCTCTAGCTTCTTCTCAAGGAATTATTGTATCTGGTTAAGCATATCTTAAGGGTTTTGAATGTCTGAATTCAAACACCAATTTTTTATTTCATGCTCACCTCAAGCTTCTTCTTAAGGAATTACTATATCTAGTGGATCATATTTTAAAAAGTTTTGCATGTCTGAATTCAAACACCAATTTTTGATTTCATGCTCACCTCAAGCTTATTCTCAAGGAATGACTATATCTGGTGAAGCATATTTCTTTTAAATATTTTGAATTTCCAAACTCCCTTAAATAATAATTCTTAAATATTTCTTAAGACGAATTATGGGATATAATAACTCATTCAAAAGTCAGGACCCAATCACATGGCAGAAGATTAAGAGACTCATGATATCTTTAGTCAATTACATGTATTTTGATCACAATATTTTATTTTTCATTTAGGACCCAGTCTGAAGATTTAAGATAAAGGGCCCAATTATTAGGGCATTAATTTCATTTTCCCCTTGAAATCATATTTTTCTTTTCAAAATGTTGAAATTTTTGTTTAGATTTCTCCTTTCTGAATTGTCTTTCTGTCAATAGGCGGATAAGAAGAATGTTTCCAAAGATATTAAATCCAAAGATTTCAAATTTCATCCCTCCTCACAGATCAATTTTCATTTCTCCACAGAGGACATGTTAGTTGACTAGTCCTAGAACTAAATTTAACATAGATCCGATTTCCACTCTAGTCGATTTCTTTCTTTCTGCAAAACTGTCCTAAGAGAAAGGGAAATACTTGATGGAATTCAAATTTAGAAATAGCGTGTGGTAGACCACTGAGCATTAATTGATCCAAATTTGATTATAACATACTATCTTGTCATCTGACAAATCAGAACTTTGAAGGCAAGAAAAAGACCAACTTTGGGGAATCCATTATATCAGTTCATTGTAATTTTTATTTTAGACTTGTTATGTAAACTGGGAGGGAAGGGAGGGAATATATGTTCTTTTTGTATGTCATTTTGGTCTGTCGATTATGGAAATGTAAGATTCTAGGATTTGTTCGTTGTGAACAAATCTTTGAATCGAAGAGGTATTAGTTCTATTTTACTCGAGATTGAGTAAGATATAGAAAAAAAGAAAGGATTATTTAGCCTGTCAAAAGACATATTATCATAGTCACGCGGACAAATTGATTAACCAAAGATGGGGAGAGAGAAAATCCTCAGGGGAGTTGCCACTCTTTGATGGTGATGAAAATCTTTTTGTCAACTTGCATCGCTATCAATTTCGGTATCGTATTAATGTTAAGGAGTCACCACTCTCTTTCTCTATCTATCACCTTAATTCTTATCCTACCTATACTTATTTTCAGAAGTCTTTGGAGAATTTGAAGAAGGATTAATCATGATAGAGATTGAGAGAAAAGGAGATTAAATGATAATCTCATAGAACAAGTCTTCAGATTGTGAAATTACTGAAGTTTTTTGTATGAGAAAATCATATGAAAATCTTGGATAACCAAAGAGGTCTTGTAGGTGAAATACCTATCATGAGTTCTTTAATCTCCTATAAGAGCAAGCTCCTATAGTTAATTACATCCAAAGCAATTAATACTGCCTAGGAAAACTCCCGATTAAGGTTAACATTATCCTCAAAAAAGTGTAAGTGTTGTTGTGGCAGTGCGTCTCTGAAGAATCGATACTATCAGAAAATTTTATTTATGTTAGGTGTATGTAGTTGCTTTGTGGTGTTTTGATTTGTTGTTTTGGTGTCATGCCATGTGTCGTGTCAGGATGTCGTAGTTTGGATATCATATTATTTTATGTCATGTCGTAATGTCATGTGATGTTGTAATGTCATGTCATTTTATGTCATCTCATAATGTCATGTGATGTCGTAATGTCATGTCATTTTATGTCATCTCATAATGTCATGTGATGTCGTAATGTCATGTTATTTTATGTCATCTCTTAATGTCATGTGATGTCGTTATGTCATTTTATTATGTGATGTCTGTTTTTCCTATCGTAATATCATGTAATGTTGTAATGTCATGTCATTTTGTTATTTGTCATTTTGTTATTTGTCATATTGTTTTATCATTTCATTGTGTTTTGGTTTGATGTCAAGTCATGTTATGTTGTTTTGTCATTGTGTTTTGTTTTGTTTTGAATGTTGTCGTTCCAACTTTATCGTCCTACAAAATATATTTAGCACACCCTATAACATGCAAAGAAAATTTAAACGAAACTTCATGTCTTCATCCTGTAAGGAAAACAAAGTTAGAAACAATGTCATATCAAAATATTTAGATTACCAGGCCAAAGTGTCTGTTGATCCACAGTTGTAGGATATCTGAATGTGGTTGAGATGTCGATTTAGATTTATGTTAATTTATGTTTGATTTTTTATTTGTCTTGAATGTCGATTTAAGTTGGATTTTGAATTTTATGTCAATTTGCATTTGATTTTGGGTTTTATGTCAGTTTATGTCTATTTGAGTTTGATTTTGGATTTTAAGTCAATTTAAGTTTTATTTTGGGGTTTTTTGTCAAGTTATGTTTAATTTTATGTCGAGTTAAGTTCAATGTGGGTCAAACTTAAGAATTATGATGTCGTATCTTAAGTTAAGTTCGATACAAGTCGAACTTAAGAATTATGTCAGTTTGTGTTGTGTTAAGTTCGATTTAGGTCGAACTTAAGAATTATATCGGTCTATGTCGTGTTAAGTTCGATTTAGGTCGAACTTATGTTGGTTTATGTCAAATCATGTCGATTTATGTCGAATTGAGTTAAGTTTGAAATGTTAATTAATGTCGAATTATGTTAAGTTTGGTTTGAAATGTCAATTAATGTCATTTAATGTCGGTGTTCGTTGAATTTGGATTGAAATGTCGATTAATGTTGAATTATGTTTGATTATGTTTGGAATGTTGATTAATGTTGAATTAATGTCAAATTAAGTTGAGTTTCGTTTGAAATGTCAAATTTGTTGAGTTTCATTTGGAATGTCGGATTTATGTCGGTTAGGTTAATTTCTGTTTGAAATGTCAGAACTATGTCGATTATGTCGATTTATGTTTGAAATGTCAAATTTATGTCGTTTATGTCAATTAATGTTTGAAATGTCAAATTTATGTTGTTTATATTGATTCATGTTTGAAATATCAAATTTACGTCGATTATGTCGATTTATTTTTGGAATGTCAAATTTATGTCGATTATCTCGATTTATGTTTGAAATGTCAAATTTATGTCGATTATATCGATATATGTTTGAAATGTCAAATTTATGTTGATTATGTTGATTTGAGTTCTATTTTGTCGATTTAGGTTGAACCTAAGATTTTTGTCGATTTATGTTCAATTTGGGTTGAACCTAAGGCTTATGTCTTGGTTTAGGTTAGACTTAGGTTTATGTCAGGTTGAACCTTAGTATGATTTGACTTAAGTCTAATGTGAGTTAAACTTAAGTTAGGTTTAAGTTAGACTTAGGTTCATGTCAGGTTGAACCTTAAGTATGGTTTGACTTAACTCTAATATGGGCTAGACTTAAGTTAGGTTTAAGTTAGACTAAGGTTCACGTCGGGTTGAAATTAAGTATGGTTTAACTTAAGTCTAATATGGGTTAGACTTAAGTTAGGTTTAGGTTAGACTTAACTTCATGTCAGGTTGAATCTAAATATGATTTGAATTAAGTCTAATGTGGGTTAGACTTAAGTTAGGTTTAAGTTAAACTTAGGTTCATGTCAGCTTGAACCTTGAGTATGGTTTGACTTAAGTCTAATATGGGTTAGACTTAAGTGAGGTTTAGGTTAGACTTAGGTTCATGTAGGGTTGAACCTATGTATGGTTTGACTTAAGTCTTATATGGGTTAGACTTAAGTTAGGTTTAGGTTAGACTAGGTTCATGTCATGTTGGACCTTAAGTATGGTTTCACTTAAGTCTGATATGGGTTAGACTTAAGTTAGGTTTAGGTTAGACTTAGGTTCATGTCGCGTTGAACCTAAGTATGGTTTGACTTAAGTCTAATATGGGTTAGACTTTAGTTAGGTTTAGGTTAGACTTAGGTTCTTGTCGGGTTGAGCCTAAGTATGGTTTGAGTTAAGTCTAACATGGGTAGACTTAAGTTGGGTTTAGGTTAGACTTAGGTTCATGTCAAATTGAACCTTTAGTATGGTTTGACTTAAGTCTAATATGGGTTGGACTTAAGTTAGGTTTAGGTTAGACTTAGGTTCATGTCGGGTTAAACCAAAGTATGGTTTGACTTAAGTCTAATATGGGTTAGACTTAAGTTAAGTTTAGGTTAGACTTAGGTTCATGTCGGGTTGAACCTAAGTATGGTTTGATTTAAGTCTAATATGAGTTAGACTTAAGTTGGGTTTAGGTTAGACTTAGGTTCATGTCAGGTTGAACCTAAGTACGGTTTGACTTAAGTCTAATATAGGTTAGACTTAAGTTAGGCTTGGGTTAGATTTAGGTTCTTGTTAGGTTGAACCTAAATATGGTTTGACATAAGTCTAATATGGGTTAGACTTAAGTTAGGTTGGTTTATGTCATGTTGAACCAAGCCTTAAGGTTGACTTAAGTTCAATATGGATTGAACTCAAGTTCGATTTGAGTTTGAGTTAAGTTAGGTTCAAGTTAGCTTGAACCTAGGCATAATGTTGACTTAAGTTCAATATGGATTGAACTCGAGTTAGATTTAAGTTTGAGTTAAGTTAGGTTCAAGTTAGGTTGAACCTAGACTTAAGGTTATCTTATGTTCAATGTAGGTTGAACTCAACTTTGATTTAGGTTTGAATTAAGTTAGGTTCAAGTTAGATTGAACCTAGACATATGGTTGACTTAAGTTCAATATGGGTTGAACTCAAGTTTGATTTTGGTTTGAATTAAGTTAGATTCAAGTTAGATTGAACCTAGACATAAGGTTGACTTAAGTTCAACATTTTTTGAACTCAAGTTTGATTTGGGTTTGAGTTAAGTTAGGTTCAAGTTAGATTGAGCCTAGACTTAAGGTTGACTTATGTTCAATATGGGTTAAACTCAAGGTTTTGAATTAACTTAGGCTGATTTTATGTTTGGTTTGTTGACATATGTTCAATATAGATTGAACTTAAGGTTTTTAAACTTGGGTTCACATTGTGTTGAATCTAAGTTAAAGGTTGAACTTGGGTTCAAGTTAAGATGAACCTAAGTTAAACGCTGAACTTTGGGTTCATGTTGGGTTGAATCCTAAGTTAAGGGTTGAACTTAAGTTTAAAGGTTGAACTTAAAGTTTATTTTAGGTTTGAATTTGGTTAAACCTTAATTTGTTAAGGTTTAATAGTTTAATTAAGTCTAATGTGGTATACTTAATTAGAGTTTGTTTGATTAAGCCTTAGTTGGTTACGGTTTAATAGTTTAATTGAGTTTAATGTGGTAGACTTAATTAGAGTATTGATTAAACCTTAGTTGTTTAAGGTTTAATAATTTAATTAAGTTTAATGTGATAGACTTAATTAGAGTTTAAGTTTGATTAAAACTTAGTTGGTTAAAGTTTAATAGTTTCATTAAGTCTAATGTGGTAGACTTAATTAGAGTTTAAGTTTGATTAAACCATAGTTGGTTAATGTTTAATAGATTAATTAAGTCTAATGTCGTAAGATTAATTAGAGTTTTGATTAAACTTTAGTTGGTTAAGTTTTAATAGCTTAATTAAGACTTAAGTGGTAGACTTAATTAGAGTTTAAGTTTGATTAAACCTTAGTTGGTTAAGGTTTAATAGTTTAATTAAGTCTAATGTGATATACTTAATTGGAGTTTAAGTTTGATTAAACCTTAGTTGGTTAAGCTTTAATAGTTTAATTAAGTCTAATGAGGTAGACTTAATTAGAGTTTAAGTTGGATTAAATTTTTTTTAATTAAGACATAATGATTTAATTAGGTCTAATGGGTTATACCTAATTAAGGTTTAGGTTTAATTAAGTCTAATTTAGTTAAGACATAATGGTCTAATTAGGTCTAATGGGTTAGACCTAATTAGGGTTTATGTTTGATTAAGTCTAATTTAGTTAAGACTTAATGGTTTAATTAGGTCTAATGAGTTAGACCTAATGAGGGTTTAGTTTTGATTAAGTCTAATTTAGTTAACACTTAATGGTTAAATTAGGTCTAATGGGTTAAACCTAATTAGGGTTTTGATTTGATTAAGTCAAATTTAGTTAAGACTTAATGGTTTAATTAGTTCTAATGGGTTAAACCTAATTAGGGTATAGATTTGATTAAGTCTAATTTAGTTAAGACTAATGGTTTAATTAGGTCTAATGGGTTAAACCTACATAGGGTTTAGATTTGATTAAGTCTAATTTAGGTAAGACTTAATTGCTTAATTAGGTCTAATGGGTTAAACCTAATTAGGGTTTAGATTTGATTAAGTCGAATTTAGGTAAGACTTAATGACTTAATTAGGTCTAATGGGTTAAACCTAATTAGGGTTTAGATTTGATTAAATCTAATTTAGTTAAGACTTAATGGTTTAATTAGGTCTAATGGGTTAGACCTAATTAGGGTTTAGTTTAAACCTAATGTAATAAAGGTTTGAGGTGTTAATTAAGTTTATTAAGTCCTTAAACTCAATTTAAGTTTGATTTTGTATTAAACCTAATTTAGTTAAGGTTTAATGAATTTAATTAAGTTTAATATGTACTTAGACTAAATTTAAGTTTAATTTTGTATTAAACCTAATGTAATTAAGCTTTAATGAATTAATTAAGTTTAATATGTCTTTAAACTTAATTAAAGTTTATTTTTGTATTAAACCTAATGTAATTATGGTTTAATGAGTTAATTAGGTTTAACTTGTCTTTAAACCTTATTAAAGTTTAATTTTTGTATTGAACCTAATGTAATTAATGTTTAATAAGTTAATTAGATTTAACTTGTCTTTAAACCTAATTAAAGTTTAATTTTTATATTAAACCTAATGTAATTAAGGTTTATTGAGTTAATTAGGTTTAAGTTGTCTTTAAACCTAATTAATGTTTAATTTTTGTATTAAACCTAATGTAATTAAAGTTTAATGAGTTAATTAGGTTTAACTTGTCTTTTAACCTAGTTAAAGTTTAATTTTTGTGTGAAACCTAATGTAATTAAGGTTTAATGAATTAATTATGTTTAGGTTGTCTTTAAACTTAATAAAAGTTTGATTTAATTTTATTTGGATTTAGACTCATCATTGGCTTAATCCATTATGAAATGGGTTAAGTAAATGAAGAAAAGGGTTTTGAAATATTAATTTTTAATTAATAAATCTTAACTCTATTTTAAAATGTCTTTTAAAATTGATTTAATGGCTTAAGAATTATTATTTTAGGATTATTGTCTGTCACCCTAAAATTCTTAACCATTTTTGAATTTTTATTTTTTAATTTTTCAAATTTTATAATTATTTTTGAAAATAATTATAAAGTGTCATGAAAATTAGAAAATCATATCCTAGAGAGCTATCCTAGCCTTAGAAAAATCAGGAGATGTGTCTAAGGACTTAAAGGTTCTTCCCTAAAATTTTCATATTTTTCTGGTTTGTAAATAATTTTTAATAATTAAAATACTCCATAGAGTATTTAATTATTTAAAAATTAAATACAGAGAATAAAATTATGATTTTAATTTCATAATTTTATTCTCTTCAAGAGCTTTCCAGAGGTATTTTTATTTTATTTTTTGGAGGTGTGTGCAAAAAGTTATGATTTTTTATTTGTTTAAAGTTAATTTAAATTAACATTAGGCCTGAAATTCTTCGACCCGACACGTGTCCTCGTACGGGTCGAAGTGCGGGATGATCCAGTGCGCAGATCAGGACAGGAAACACTACAGTGTGCAATCAGCGTCGTCCGTTCCAAAACACGGGAACGGACGGCGGAGATTTAGTCCCATTAATTCAAAAAAGTTTTGAATTGTCCACCTTCTAGGCTCAATATCTCACTCATTTCTCAATGAAATTGAGTAATTTTTAATCTTATGGAATTATCTGGAGATGTTGATCACATGTTTACGGTGATCATAAATTTCAGGGCTAGTTTAGTCCATGATTTTTTTATTATATGAATTATTTTGGATTAAAAAAATCCATACCTTAGCCACAATAGTCTTGAGCTTGATCAAACTTGTTGGTCAGCCTCTAGTGATCCCAAAGAAGTTCTTTGTCACTTAAATTTGGATTTGCAGCTAGCCTTGGTGGGTAATTTTTGCAAAGTGGCTTGGTTTGGGTTCAATTTAGGTTTTAGCTAACTTGGCTCGATCGGGCTGATCTTATGGCTTGATTTTGGCTAGAATGGATTGCTAAGATCCTTAAAAAGATTCTTTGTGTTGGGAGCTAAGAGATTTGGGCAGCCTATAGGTCTCTAGGAATTTTTTTTCTCTTTTTCATGGGTTTGGGTCGGGTCTTTTTATAGCCATGGTAATGGCTATAGATAAGGTTTGAGGCTCACTTGGGGGAGTTGCTATCTCATCCATAATTGTTTTTAAAATGAAATTTCAGTTGTGATAATTGCAGGTTGGCAATTTCCATGCCTAATCACCATGAACTTAACCATTGTAAGGAAGGGTGGTGCTTGTTTGGATTTTCCCATAGCTTCCTTCATTGGAGAGCTTGGGAGGTGGACATGGCTGTAGGAGAATTCCTTGGATCGGCCTCCCCCATGTAATTCATTTAGCACCTCCAATGAATTGAATGGTAGGATGACACATATGCTAATTTTCCCTCATTCCCATGTCTTAGCCATAATTGCTCTCAAATTATCATGATGAATTTTTCATTGTTTTGTTTCACTTCGATTGGGTAGAGAGGAGGCTTGTGGTGACTCGAAGAGCTAAGGCCTCCATCATCCACCACCAGGGTTGGTCATTAGGTCAGGATTGACCATTTCAACCAAAGTTGACTTTTTAGGTCAAGGGTTGACCTATTGGGTCATAGGGTTGGACATTGGGTTAGGATTGACCATTTTGACAAAATTTGACTTTTTGGGTCAAGGGTTGACCTATTGGGTTAGTAGGGTTGGTCATTGTGTCAGGATTGACCATTTCGACCAAAGTCGACTTTTTAGGTCAAGGGTTGACCTATCATAAAAAAATGAGGTCAACACCCCAAACATCAAAAATCTCAACTTCTAACATGAAATTCAGAGGCATTTCATTTCTTCTAGATATATTACCTACTTGTTGGCATTTATCACAAGTTTTGATATATCTATAAACATCTCTAAAGAGAGTAGGCTAATAAAATCCAGCTTGCAAAATTTTATGCGCAGTTTTATCAATCCCAAAATGTCCTCCAAATTCAGAATCATGACATTTTTTAATAATTTGTTTATTTTCTTAATAAGGCACACATCTCCTAATAATAAGATCATTACATTTCTTATATAAATATGGTTCATCCAAAAAATATGCTTTTGCGTCATGAATGAATTTTTTTTGTTGTTGCAGTGTTAGCATAGGTGGCAAAATATCACTTACTATATAGTTAACTATATCAACAAACCAAGGTATTTTCCACTCATTAAAATTATAATGTTGTTCATCAGAGAAACAGTCAGTAATTTCATTGTCGGTGTCAGACAATTCATGATATTCTAATCTCGACAAATGATCAGTTATTTGATTGTCAGTTCCCTTTCTATCAATTACCACAAAATCAAATTCTTGCATCAAAAGTATCCATCTGATTAATCTTATTTTGGCATCCTTCTTTTGCATCAGATATTTAATAGCACAGTGATCAGTATTCACAATATATTTAGTCCCAATTAAATAAGATCTGAATTTGTCAAAAACATACATAATAGCTAGTAACTCATTTTTAGTAACCGTATAGTTAATTTGAACATTGTTAAAGGTTCTACTAGCATATTATATAACTTTAAAAATCTTATCATATCTTTGTCCAAGAACAACTCCAATAGCATAATCACTAGCATCGTACATTAATTCGAATGGTTTTTCCCAGTCAGGTGAAAGTATCATAGGTGCTGTGATTAGTTTTTTCTTTAATAACTCAAAGGCATTTAAGCAGTCTTCAGTAAATTCAAATTTCTTGTCCTTTTCTAAAAGTTGGCATAGAGGTTTGGTAATTTTTGAAAAATCTTTAATATAACGCCTGTAAAATCCAGCGTGTCCAAGAAAACTTCTTACCCCTCTCAGAATAGTAGGAGGTGGTAGATTAGCTATAACTTGAATTTTCGCAGAGTCTACTTCCATGCCATTTTCTGAAATTTTATGCCCTAATACAATTCCTCCTGCAACCATAAATTGAAATATCTCCCAATTTAGAACTAAATTAGTTCTTTTACATAACTCTAAAACTTTTTCAGAATGATTTAAGCATGCGTCAAATGATGTTCCAAATATAGAGAAATCATCCATAAATACTTTTATTCCATCATCAATTAACTTACCAAATATGAACATCATACATTTCTGGAATGTTGCAAGTGCATTACATAATTTGCAAGGCATTCTTCGAAAAGCAAAAGTTCCATAAGGACTAGTAGATATTGTTTTCTCTTAATCCTCAGGAGAAATAGGAATTTGATGGTAACCTGTATATCCATCCGGAAAGCAGTAGTACTTGTGTTCAGCAAGCCTATCCAACATTTGGTCTAGAAATGGTAAAAGGAAGTGATCTTTTCTAGTGACAGCATTTAATTTTCTATAATCAATACAAATACGCCACCCAGTAACTTGCCTGATAGGTAGTAATTCATTATTTTGATTTACTTCAACAGTCACTCCTCCTTTCTTAGGAACACAATGAATTGGGCTTACTCAAACACTGTTCGAAATAGGATATACAATTCCAACATCTAATCGTTTTAAAATCTTTTTTTTAACTATTTCTTTCATAATAGGATTCAGTCTCCTTTGTGGATAAATTCTTGGTTTATGTTCATCATTTAATAAAATTCTCTGTATACTAATCAAAGGGCTAATTCCCTTTATATCAGCCAGAGTCCAACCAAAAGCTCTTTTGTAATTTTTTAATATATCCATTAATTTTTGTTCTTGAATTTCATTTAAATCCGAGGATACAATTACTGGTAATGTTGATAACTCTCTTAAAAATACATACTTCAAATGATTTGGAAGGGTCTTCAATTCAAGTTCAGGAGGTTTACAATAGATGGAATTAAGATTTCGTTCTCTGGTGCTGTTGAATTGAGTGTTTCAAATTGTTCCTGAATATAATCAGTTTCTTTGTTATCAATTTCATCATATTTATCGTTTTCCATTTCTTCATTTTCTTCAAATTTTTCTTTGAAATATTCTTTTCTCAAATAATCACATATATCCATTCAAAAACATTCATCATCTCTTTCTATTGAAGGATATTTCATTGACTTTGAGATGTTAAAGGTCGCTTCATGATCATTACTCTCTTAGGCAACTCTCCTTTTTGAACATCTATCATGGCTCTTCCTCTAGCTAGGAATGGTCTTCCTAATATGATAGGTATTTCCTTGTCTTCTTCCATGTCTAAAATGATAAAGTTTACAGGAAAGATAAATTTATCAACCTTAACCAGAACATCTTCTACAACTCCTTTAGGATGCGTGATAGATCGATCAGCTAACTGTATAGTTACAGAAGTTGGTGCAATCTCTCATATTCCTAACCTTTTAAAAGTTGATAGTGGCATCATATTTATGCTAGCTCCCAAATCACATAATGCTCGTCCATAAAATTTTTCACCAATAGCACAAGAGATAGTAAAACTACCAAGATCTTTAAGTTTTTCAGGAAGCTTTTTTTGAATTATAGCACTACACTCTTCACTGAGTGCAACAGTCTCATGATTTAGTAACTTCATCTTTTTGTTGAGTATATCCTTCATAAATTTAACATAATCAGGCTTTTGTTCCAAAACTTCAACAAAAGAAATATTTATCGACAATTTTTTTAAGATGTCTAAGAATTTAGCAAATCTTTTTCTCTTATCTTGTTACTTTAGTCTTTGAGGAAATGGTGGTGGTGGTCTTTCAACAGTAATTTTCATAGGTTTAAGAGGATAATCAGGATATAAACTTTGATTTTCTCCTTCAGTTTTCACTTTTTCATTTTCAACTACAGTTTCTTTTTGGACCTTTGTTTCCAACTCTTTTCCACTTCTTAAGTGAATTGCCTTAATCTGTTCTTTTCCTTTATCTTTAGGATGTACTTTAACATTTTTAGGTAAAGTTCCAACTGGTCTATTGCTCAGTACAGTAGCAATATACCCCAATTGGTTTTCCATGTTTTTAATAGCAGTTCCTTGATTTTGTAATTGCTTTAACATATTCAAAACTAGTTCTTCTATAGACACCTTCTTCTCCTTGAATTGTGAGCTATTATAAAAATCTGGTGGATTAGAATGCTATAATTGGAGTTACCCTGATTGTTTACATTTCCTAATGGGTTTACAGGATTGTTCCCCTACTGAGAATTAACAGGATTAGTATTACCTTGGTTATTCCAATTAAAGTTTGGATGATTCTTCCAACCTGGATTATAATAGTTTGAATAAGGAATATTTTGTCTATTATTTATCAAATTTGAAGTTTCATATGAAGATTGAGCATCTACAATTTGACCCAATGAATTTTCTTCTAACACTGGAGGTGTTTGAGAACGATTCATTCCGTATTGATCTATTTTCTTTGAAAGAGTAGCAATTTGAGAAACTATCATAGTTAAAGCATCTGAATCTTAAATACTGACTACTTTCTTAGGATTTACCCTTTCAGCGGGCCATTGAAAATTGTTGCTAGCCATTTCTTCGTTTAAAGCATAAGCTTCTTCAAAAGGTTTAGACATTAGTGATCCACCAACAACAGCGTCAATGATGGATCTAAGAGATCCTACTAATCCATTATAAAATATTTCAATAATTAACCATAATGGTAAAGCATGATGTGGACATCTCCTAAGAAGTTCTTTAAATCTTTCTCAAGATTCATATATTGACTCGCCCTCATACTGAATGAAAGATGTGATATTGTTTCTAAGCTTAGCAGTCTTAGATGGTGGAAAATACATTGATAAGAATTTTTGTGAAAGTTCCCCCTAAGTTCTAATAGATCCCGGTGCTAACGAATTTAACTAAGCCTTAGCCTTGTCCCTTAGTGAAAAAGCAAAAATTCTATGTCTGACAACATCATTAGACACTCTGTCATATTTAAAAGTAGCACAAAGTTCTAGAAAACTCGCAAGATGTAAATTAGGATCTTCATTAGAAGTTCCGCCGAATTGATTATTTTGTACCATTTGGATAATTGCAGGTTTAAGCTCAAATGAATTAGCAGCTACATCTGGATTTTGGATAGTTAAGTGAATTTCATCAAATGTAGGGTTAGCATAATCTCTTAGTGGTCTAGATTGATGTTCATTTTCTATTCCTTGGTTGTTTATGTTGTTTTCCATTGTGTTAGGATTTCTAGGTTCTTTTCTCAGTTTTCTAATTCTCCTGATAGTGCGTTCTAATTCTGAATCATAGGGTATATGATTTTCAGGTCTAAATTTACGCATACAATCGAAATCAATACACAGAAAAATAGTTGAGTAATTATAAAAATAAGTTACAAATTCTATTAAAAGGTTTTCTAAATGTCCTAAATTGTCCATTACTCTAATTATGTTATATATCCCCGGCAACGGCGCCAAATACTTGAACCACTCCGCACACTTTGCATAAACTTAATATTGCTAGAATTTGATATAAAAGTGTATAAAAATATTTAATAATCGCAGAGTTACTTTTATCAACGCAAGTGTACGTATCGCTCAAGTAATACAGGGCTCTAATGTGATCCTGGATATCGATCCCACAAAGATATTTCAGAGGCTGCGGACTAGGATTATAGAAACCAATTCAGAATCACAACTTTGTAAATTGAATTGCCTATCTGTCACTAATATGCAATTGTAAATAAGCTGGAGTTTTAATAAACTAATTCTACTAAAAATTAACAACTTTTACTAATAAAGTGATGTTCCATATATAAGTAAGCATCGTTCTCCTTGTTAAGAAATTTAAGTGATTGGATAATTAGAATTAGTTTAAAACTGTGTTGTGCCAACTAGGAGCATACCTATTCTTTACCCTTTGGTCCAGGCATAAAGAACATTGACTAATCCTATGCTTGATTACTGAATCTGCGTCTAGGCTGGGAAGATACCGGCTCTCACTTCTAAGCTCCCACGTTTTCCTCGCCTGAGGGCTAACATCTACACTTCAGCACCCAAACGATAGGACCGAATTAAGGATTTTAGTCTGTCACTCTAAAATCTCCAATTCTACGCCCGATAAATAATATTTCCTTATTTATTTGCACCTTACTTTCAATGACTTTGACTTCCTTGAATCTTGGATGTAATATTCACTTTAGTTGTAAAAATCAACATATTTTAACAACTCAATTGACCGGATTGAAAGTAAATTAAGATTGAAGTGAATAGATTATCACAACTTCTTAAACATTCTCTTGGCACAACTAATTCAAATCACCATTTCACAAAAATGTCAAAACAAGGAGGAAGACAGATAAACTACTTAGATTTCATGAAGAAGATTTGACAAAACTTGGATTTCATATATAAAAGAAAAGTTATACAAACTACAATAAGTAAATACAACTCATCTCGAATTCCTCCCCAAGAAAACTCCTTGAAGTTCCTCTGAATCTATTTATTTATTTACAGCACTCAGAAATCTCCTTCGAAACAGTCAGGAGGAAGAAATCTCTCACTTTCCTTCCACTCTTACAATCTCTCGACAAATTCCTCACAATTAACACTAAATAAACTCACTCTCTAAAACTACTAGGGAAACCAACACACTAATAAACACTCTAGAAACTCCTTAACACCACTTGGACTCTCTTGGACCCTAGAAACACATGATTTCAGCCCCAAATTGTTTCTTTTAAAGTAGTTGAAGAGTTTCCAAGAGTTACCCAAGCAGCTTTCAAAAATCATCTACATTCAATGAATCTCGTGAGAGAACGACTTTCTCGCCGTCGGCAGTCTCGATCTCGCCGTCGGCAGCCTTCTAGAATACTTGGTTTTGGACCTTCTCTCTTAAGGCTCACTGTCGACGGCCTCGATCTCGCCGTCGGTGAACTTATTTATAATTTATTTTCTGAACTCTAGAGAAAAGTCCACCGCCATCGGCGCCCAAAGTCAATTTTTCATATTTTGGTCCTTTTTGCATCTTTTTTATCCAATGTCCATAAATCAATATACCTGCAACAAAACATCAAAAATACCTTTTTTTAAGTGCAATATCATTAAAATCACTATAAAATAGGCATAAAATCTCAACATATTTTCAGTGGGTCAGTTGCCTCCCATAAAGCGCTTGGTTTAACGTTGTCAGCCTGACAAACCATTTAGTTAATTGAGATGACTCAACCTTTAAACCTCTTTGAAGTCGGGTTGAAATTTGTTAAAGGATTTAATCGATGTCCATTAACCTTGAAAATCTTTCCATTATCAGGATCCTCAATATCAACAGCTCCAAAAGAATGAACTCTTACAACTGTAAAAGGTCCCAACCATCTAGACATGAGCTTTCTAGGAAATAATTTCAATCTTGTGTTGTATAACAAAACTTTCTGTCCATGTTCAAATTTCTTTTTCAATATCTTCCGATCATGTCACAATTTCATTCTCTCTTTATAGATCCTGTCATTGTGATAAGATGCATTTCTAATTTCTTCCAATTCATTCTATTGCATAAATCTCATCTCTCCAGCATTTTTCAAATTAAAATTCAACTCATTTATCGCCCAAAATGCTTTATGCTCCAATTCAACTGGTAAATGGCAAGTCTTACTAAACATTAGTCTATAAGGAGACATTCCAATAAGAGTCTTAAAAGCAGTCCTATAAGCCCATAATGCAGTATCTAATCGAGCAGACCAATCTAATTTATGATTATCCATATTTTTATCCAAAAATTCTTTTAATTTCACAATTAGATACTTCTGCTAAACCATTAGTCTGGGAATGATAAGCAGTAGAGATTCTATGAATAATTTTATATTTCTCAATCAATCTCTTAATTTGATTATTTCTGAATGGGATCAACCATCAGTTATAATCACTCTTGACATTCCATATGTTGCAAATATATTTTTCTTTAAAAATTTTGAAACACTTCGAGCATCACATCTAGGTAAAGCAATAGTTTCAATCAATTTCGAGACATAATCAACTGCAACCAGTATATATAAATTTCCAAATGAACTAGTAAATGGTCCCATAAAATCTAATCCCCATACATAAAAAATTTCAACTTCCAAATTATAGTTTAGAGGCATTTCATTTGTTCTAGAGATATTACCTACTCTCTGACATCGATCACATGATTTAATATATTTGTATACATTCTTAAGAAGAATAGGCCAATAAAATCCAGATTGTAAAATCTTAAAAGCAGTTTTATCAATACTGAAATGACCTTCAAATTCAGAATCATGACATCGTTGAATAATTAAATTAGTTTCTTCATGTGGCACACATCTTCTAATAATCTGATCCTTCCAATGTTTATATAGATAGGGCTCATCCTAAAAATAAAATCTTACATCATATTTAAACTTCTTTTGTTGTTGTCTTGTTAAAGCAGGTGGTACAATATCACTCACAATATAATTCACAATATTAGCATACCAAAGCAAATTTCTTTCCATCATAATATAAAGTTGTTCATCAGGGAAAGTTTCTGTAACTTCCTTCTCAAATTCAAATAAATTATCATACTCTAATCTCAACAAATGATCAACTATTTGGTTATCAGATCCCTTTCGATCAACTATCATAAAATCAAATTCTTGCAGAAGAAGTATCCATCTAATCAGTCTAGGTTTGGCATCCTTCTTTTGCATTAAATATTTGATAGCTGAATGGTCTGTATGCACAAAACTTTTAGCTCCAATTAAATAAGGTCTAAACTTTTTAAAAGAAAATATTATAGCTAATAACTCTCTTTCAGTAGTATTACAATTAATCCGAGCTTCATTAAGAGTTTTACTAGCATAGTAAATGACTTCGAAAACTTTATCATGCCTCTGCCCCAACGCTAGTCCGATCGCCTAATCACTAGCAGCACACATAAGTTCAAATGGTTTCTCCCAATCAGGTGAAACAATTATATGTGCAGTAATTAATTTCTCTTTCAATAATTCAAAAGTACACAAATATTCATCATTAAAACTAAATTTTATATCATTTTCTAGAAGTCGGCACAAAGGTTTGATAATTTTAGAAAAACATTTAATATAGCGTGTCCTAAGAAACTTCTCATCTCTCTCAAGTTAATGGGTGGTGGCAATCTCTCAATCACTTGAATTTTAGCAGGGTCAACCTCCATACCAAATTCAGAAATTTTATGCCTAAGCACAATTCCTCCTGCAATCATAAATTGATATTTCTCCCAATTCAGAACTAAATTTGTTTTCTTACAAAGCTCCAAAACTTTTGCTAAATTTTCCAAACATATTTCAAATGAAGTCCCAAATACAGAGAAATCATCCATGAAAAGTTCTATTCCATTATCTATCATACTGCTGAAGATAGACATCATACATCTATGAAATGTTGCAGGTGCATTACATAGTCCAAATGGCATTCTTCGAAAAGCAAAGGTTCCGTAAGGGCTAGTAAATGTTGTCTTTTCTTGATCCTTGTGAGCAATATTTATTTGATGATAACCAATATATCCATCTAGAAAGCAATAGTACTTGTGTCCAGCAAGTCTATCCACCATTTGATTGAGAAAAGGAAGAGAAAAGTGATCTTTTCTGGTGGCATCATTTAATTTCCTATAGTCAATACAAATTCGCCATCCATTAATTTGTCTTGTGGGTATAATTTCATTCCATTCATTCACTTCAACAGTCACTCCTCCCTTTTTTGGTACACAATGTATTATACTCACCCAAGCACTATTTGAAATAGGATAAATAATTCCAGCATCCAGCTATTTTAAAATCTCCTTCTTAACAACTTCTTTCATTATTGGATTCAATCTCCTCCGTGGATCAACTCTCGGTTTATGTTCTTCATCTAATAAAATCATGTGCATACAAATCGAAGGACTGATTTCTTTAATATCCACTAAAGTCCATCCTAAAGCCTTTTTGTATCTTTTTAAAATTTCCAACAATTTTTGTTCTTGATATTCATTTACTCTGAAGATACAAGAACTGGTAGGGTAAATGCTCTTAAAAATATATACTTCAAATGATTAGGGAGAATTTTCATTTCAAGTTTAGGAGCTTTTATTATAGATGGAATTAAATTTTTATCTCTACCTTCCATGGTGTCTAATACTTAAAATCTCTCCTGAACATACTCCAAATCTTCATTCTTCTTACTATCTAAATTTTCCTCATTTTCAATTCCTTCTTCAAACATATTTTCATACTCCACTTCTTTTTCAAATATATTTTCAACATGATCCTTTCTCAAATATTCACAGACCTCCATCCTAAAACATTCATCATCTTTTTCCATTGAGGGATACTTCATAGATTTCAAAATATTAAAGGTCACCTCTTGATCATTAACCCTCAAAGTTAATTCTCCTTTTTCAACATCAATCACTACTCTCCGAGTAGCAAGGAATGGTCTTCCCAAAATGATTGGAATTTCTTTATCTTCCTCCATATCAAGTACAATAAAATCCATAGGAAAGATAAATTTATCCACTTTGACGGACACATCTTCCACCACTCCTTTAGGGTAAGTAATGGAACGATCGGCCAACTGAAGAGTAACAGATGTTGAAGAAATTTCTCCTATTCCCAACCTTTTGAAATTATATAAAGGCATAAGATTAATACTAGCTCCCAGATCACATAAGGCTCTTCCAAAAAAAATTTCACCTATAGCACACGGGATAGTGAAACTACCAGGATCTTTAAGTTTTTCCGGAAGCTTCTTCTAAATAATTGCACTACACTCTCTGCTAAGTGCAACAGTTTCATGATCAGTGAGATTTCTTTTCTTTTTGAGAATATCCTTCATAAACTTGGCATAGTCAGACATCTGTTCTAATGCTTCAACAAAAGGAATATTTATCGTTAATTTTTTAAGGATCTCCAAAAATTTTCCAAATCTGTTATCCCTATTTTGTTGCTTCAATCTTTGAGGAAATGAAGGTGGTGGTTTTTCAACAGTAATCTTCATTGGTTCAAGAGGATATTCCATGTCTGGATAAATCTTGTTTGAACCTTTTTCAATATCCACTTTCGCTTTCTCTATTTCAACTTCTTTTTGTACTCTTGTCTCCAATTCCTTTCTACTCCTTAATTGAATAGCCTTAAGTTGTTCCTTTTTTTGATCTTTTGGATTGATCTCAACATTACTTGGAAGCATTCTAGAAGGTCTATTATTAAGTGCAGTGAAAATATGCCCTAATTGATTTTCAATATTTTTCATCACTACACCTTGAGCTTGTAATTTTTTTCTCATATTCAGAATCATTTCTTCAGTAGACAACTTCTTATCCTTAAAATGTGGGTTAATATTGAATCCAGGAGGATAAAATGTCTAAAATTGGTATTTCCTTAATTGTTCAAATTTCCAACTAGATTTATAGAACTATTCCCCTGTTGTGGGTTAACATTGGCATTGTTATTATTCAGTTGAAATTTGAGTGATTCTTCTAACCAGGATTATAATAATTCAAATAAGGATTATTATGTCTATTAATAGCTTTCAAAGTCTCATAAGGTGTTTGAGATTTTGTTATCTGTCCAAATGAATTTTCCTTTAACACTTGGGGTGGTTGAGAATAATTCATTCCATACTGATCTATTTTCTTATGAAGGGCCGCAATTTGAGAAACTATCATAGTCACCATATCTAAATCATGAACACTTGGTACTCTCTTAGGATTTACCCGTTCAGAGGGCCATTAAAAATTATTAGTAGTCATTTCTTCTATTAATTAGTATGCTTCATCAAAAGGTTTTGACATTAACAATCCACCAGCAGTAACATCTATAATCGATCTCAATGATCCCACTAATCCATTTTAAAATGTTTGAATTATTAACCAGTCTGGTAAATCATGATGTGGGCACTTCCTAAGAAGATCTTTAAATCTTTCCCAAGCTTCATATATTGATTCCCCTTCAAACTGGCCAAAATATGTGATATCATTTCTTATCTTATCAGTCTTTGATGAAGAGAAATATTTTGATAGAAACTTTTAAGAAAGCTCTCCCCAAGTTCTAATAGATCCAGGTGCTAACAAATTTAACCATGCCATAGCTTTATTCCTTAATGAAAAAGAAAAAAGTCTAAGTCTTACAGCATCACTCGACACTCCGTCATATTTAAAAGTAGCACACAGTTCTAGAAAACTAGCGAGATGTAAATTTGGATCCTCATTAGGTATTCCTCCAAATTGATTATTTTGTACCATTTGGATAATAGCAGGTTTAAGCTCTAATGAATTAGCAGCAACATCAGTATTTTGAATAGTCACATGAATTTCATCTGTTGCTGGGTTAGCATAATCTCTTAAAGGCCTTGGCAAATTTCCAATATCATTTCGCTGATTATCTTTGTTATTCGCCATTTCGCAAGGATTCTCAGTTTGTTTTTGTTGTTTTCTAATTTTTCTAACAGTATGCTCTAACTCTGAATCGTAAGGTACTAAACCTATAGATCCACTACTATGCATATGAAATCACACAAATACTCTAACAACTAAACAAACACACAATTACACACTACAAAGTAAAGGTTTTTCAATTGATATATTATAAATAGATACCGTTTATACCTTCTCTGGTAACGGCACCAAAAACTTGGTGCAGACTTTTAATTATGTAAAAACTTATGAACCCAAATTTATATATTTATAATGATTTTGTAAAGTCCAAACTTCAACGCAAGTATACATATCGTATCAAGTAATATATGACACTAATATAGTCCTGGTTATCGATCCCACAGGGAAGGCACGTTCCTTACAATAGATAGCGTAATACTGAAATTCAATACTTAAATTGAAATTAAAGTTTAAGTTTACTTCTACTAACAAGATGCAAAAAATAGTAACAGTTAAGCAAACCACAATTACTTTAAATATCTTTAAACAGAAGTAACTAACACACACACGCTAAGCTTTGTATTTGAAAGGTTTTGATATATATGAAAAGTGTCTTTCCTCTTGCAATGAGTATATGATGTGTGAATGATATAGAATGATTATTTATTATATTGTGCCAAATAGTAGCCTAAATTTTTCTTGACCCTCAAAAGAGTACCCCCTCTTCCAAGCATGTAAAGAACAATGACATATCCTGAGTTCAGTCACAAAATGTAAGGCTAGGCTGGGAGGATATCGGCTGTCACTATGGAGCTCCCGCTCACCCTTCACCTGAAGGCTAACCTTTGAATTTAGTTACCAATCTTAGGACCAAATTGGGGATCTCATCCTGTCACCCTGAAACCTCCAATTTGAAGCCCATCAAAACACATTTCCCTATTTATTTGCACTCAATTCCCATGAACTACGTAATTCATTCATGGATATTGAATGGATTCTTCATTATTGTTGTCGGACACTCAATCCTTTCGGAGTTAATGTACAACAATAGATTTTAACAATTCAATTGGTCATATCGAAAGTAAATTAAGTTTGAAATGAAAAATCATCACAATTTCTTCAATACTTTAAAAGCACTTCAAATCCACATCATCACATCATCACATCTCTATGCAAGAAGAAAGACAATGGAGACTACTCAGAATTCATAATGAAGACACAATAAAACATGGATTTTATATATAAAAGAAAAAACACACAAACCACAATAGTAAATACCACTTATCTCTTTCTCTTCCCCAAGCGAATCCCTTGAAGTTCCTTTGAATCCTTTTCTCTCTTCTTTGCAACACTCAATTCCCTCTTTAGAATAGAAAGGAAGAAGAAATCTCTCACTTTACTCCTTTTCCTTCACTCCATAAAGATGAATCCCTCTCAAATCTTCACTTCTACACTCACTCTTCCAAACCTTAAATCTAAACTCACACTCTCTCTACTTCTACACTCTTCTCCCCTTCTCAAATTTCGCCCAAATACAGTTACATATATGTTAGAAATGAATTTCCAAGAGTTTTCTTAAGCATCCCTTCAAAAAGTCACCACAACTCTTCATTTTGGATATGTACCAACAAGTGCGCCGACAGCGCTCTATCATCCATTTAATTCAGGAGTCTTTGGAAGTTGGCGTCAGCGGCATCCATTCTAGCGCCGGTGGTGTCAAAAGCTATTTTCTCCCATTTTTCTCCTTTTCACTCTGAATTCGTTCCTTTTTGCTTATTTTTGCTCCAATCACCTAAAATCATCATACCTGCAACAAATCATGAAAAATATCTTTCTTTAAAGTGCAATATCACCAAAAATGGGCAAAATTATATAGCAAAAATAGTATATATTTTTGGTGCATCACCTATCCCGAATTTAAACTAGATTCAATATATTTGGCCAGATTTTGAAAGTTTGCTTGAGGAAACTCTTAGAAATTCAGTTTTGGCCGAATTTAAACACTTTTGGAACCAAATTTGAAAGGGGGAAAGAAAGGAAGAGAAGAGTTAAGAGTTTAGAGAGAGTTTCTTTCCATTTTATGTTGGAGGTTTGGTTTTGTATTTTCTCTTCTAAGGAGTGTGAGAGAAGAGGGAAAGTGAGAGATTTCTTCTTCCTCACTCATATTAAGAGATAATTGTGTGTTGTTGTGAAGAAAGAAGAGGAGTCAAAGGAATTCCTTGAGATTCACTTGGGGAAGTGTTTGAGATAAGTTGCCTTTACTTTACTCTGTTTGTATGACATTGTTTTTATATATAAATTCCATGTTTTATCATCTTTTCCTCATGAGAGTTGAGTAGAATTCTTTGTCTTTCCCCTTTTCATGTGAAGTGTTGATATTTTGAAATGGAAATGATGTGTCGATTTATTATGGAGAATTTGTGATTACCTTTTCACTTAGAACTTCATTTACTTTTTAATCTGGCCAATTAAATTGTGAAAACTTGTTGGGAAACATATTTTCCAAAAGGATTATGAGTTCCACAACAGAAGTGAAGGTCACATTCAATGTCCATGAATGAGAGACGTAGTTCATGGGGATTGAGTGCAAATAAATAGGAAAATATACTTTGATGGGCGTAGAATTGGATATTTCAGAGTGACAGGCTGAAATCCTCAATTTGGTCATAATGTTTAGAAACTGAAGCGAGAGTTAGCCTTCAGGTGAAGGGAAGTGGGAGCTCTAGAGAGAGAGCCTGTATCCTCCTAGCCTAGCCACGGATTTGGGGACTAAACGTCGGATTAACTAATGTTTTTTATATGTTGAAATATGGGTAAAGTGCAGGAATGCTTCTATTTGGTGCAATACATTTGTATCACTGATCTATGTTACAATAATCATCATATTATGATTGGAAAGGAGGAAGAATCTTTCTTGCAACTGTACTTTGTTATAAATTTAGTCTTGTGTTAGTTTAACTCGCTAGAGTTTAGAAGTGCTTTGGTAGAAATAGTAATTGAATCTGTTTGTCTTTACTTTAAGAATTAAACCACTTACAATTGTGTTGTAATTTGATTAGTGATTTCTGTGTTACGCCATAAATTAAAGCCTTCCTATCATATCGATAACCATGACTCCACTAGAGCCCTATATTACTTGAGCGATACGTATATTTAGATTAATTGTGTGACTCATTATCATCTAATTCAATATATATATATCTAAATTTGACTTCATCAATTTTTGCAAATTAAAAAATTTGCACCAGTAACCCTAATGCCCACGTTATGTCTATGAAGAATGCCAACTGTATTGCATCATTATCCGAGGTTGTCTTGGAAGATAAGCAATAAAGTTAAGGACGTCAAGAGACGAGAGGATCTCGTGAAAGAACTAACCTAGAATTCATGCGGTTCAAGAAGCATCAAGGTTGTGTGGCGGAGGCCCAAAAGCTAGAGATGTCAACTAGGAAGGAATGAGAATGGGACTTATAACCCACCTAGACAAATGGTCTAAAGGTGTAGAGGTGCAACCCGAAGGTGAGTGCAGAGGCTACAGAGGCATGACTCAAATGACAAGTCTAGGGGCTATAGAGGAATGACACGATAACTGGGTTTAAAGGCAATAGAGTATTGACATGAAAGGTGAGTCTAGAGCTTAGAAAGGCACGACTCATCCTCAAAAAATACAAAGCCTTAAATATTTGCAATGGTAAGGAGAAACACCGAGGGATTTACATTCATCCATATAAGTACACAAGGTAAAATGGCTAGATTGCCTCTTTTATCAAAGTCATCTATCATGCTCTCATGAAGGCACTGCCACAAAAGGTTGTACAAATTGAGAACAATCATAATAATTGGATGAAAAGCCATTTATCTCAAGAGACAAGATGCCTTCCAAATAGAGCTGATGCTATGGTCGTACGGCTCAAGAAACATTGTAGCAGGTGGTGATAGAACCAAAGAATCATCATGAGACAAGACACCCTCATGAAAGAATCGACTAGAATGACATATGGTTTGAGAGGCATCATACGCTAGATGGGCAGAGTGCTCTAACAATTTAAGATTTATTGGTAAGAAGTGTGCAAAGTGGTTCTTACTGTATATAACATCATGGTATCATTAAATATGAGAATCTCATGATTGGACATAGATCGGTTGACTAGCTGAAGTATTCTAACCAATATATTGTATCAAGTGACAAGGTGATGAGAGTAAATCTAGCTAGATATGTATCAAAGAGTTGAGTGTACAAAGCAATCCATTCTTATACCTGCTGGACTTTAGCGAGGTGGTTTTTGCCGGGGAGTTTAATGGGCATGAAAATACCTTGTTTCAACATGGACTAATTGGGCTAGCATAGAGATCAGATTAGTGCAATACACGACTTGACATGGTGAGTAGGATCGACCAAGTTAACGAAATCACTAGAGAGGTGATTTCCATATATACCCACGGGAAGCCTCTCATTGGAGATACCTTCTAGACTCTGTTGTGGATGCTTTGTAGAGATTTGAACATCTCATTCTGCATGGAGAACAAGCTCAGGTTGGTCAGAAGAGGCATCTAAAAGGGCACGGGATGTGAAGGACAATCCATCCTTGTAACACTTTTGCATGATTTTAGCAAAGTGACACTCACTTGGAATTTAGGTAATCCTCTTTAGGGATTCAGTATGATCCTTATTGGGGATTTTCTTAAGAATAAAATATACTTGTCTTAGATGTGGACTAATAGAGACTATGAATGGCTCAAATTAGTGTGACTTGCACTTTGAGATGGCGAGCAATGTTGGCTAAGTCAATCAAAATACCAGAGAGGTATCATAGAGAGTTGAAGGAATGAGACACTCTAACCTTATGGTGCTTTTACAAGTGTTTGAAGAATGTTTATGCCGGGTATTCCTTATAGACCAATAGTGTGGCCCTCATTTTTGATAAAAGCTACAAATGATTTGAATTAGTGCAACATGCAATTCGAGTTGGTGAGCGAAGTCGGCCAAGTCAATCAAAATACCATAGAAGTATCATAGATGGTTGGACGCATGAGACAATCTAACCTCAAGGTGCTTTTGTAATTGTTAGCACAATGATTACACCAAGTATTCCTTATAGATTAGTAGAGCAGCCCTCATTTTTAAGGAAGGCTTATAGCCCAACCTATAAGAGGTACTTTTGCTAAGTGCCTCACAGAGGGATTCGTTGGTGAATATTTCCTTTGATTCCATAATGGATATTTTGTAGTAATGAAAGACCCTCATATATGTATGGGAGGACTAAGAAGAAGAGGGCCATAATCAGTGCAACATACATTCTGATATACTATATAGGATCAACAAAGTCAATCAAAATACAAAAGTGATATCTAAAGTGTTGGGTGCAAGAGATGGCCCAACCTCAAGGTGCTTTTGTAAGTTATGAATCAGTAAAACCCAGTGGGAATTTCCTAAAAAAAACAAGTAAAGTAGTCCTTGTTAAGGAAAACATCGCAATCCATTTGGTATCAATGGTCATGATTAGGTATGTATTAGCTATGAGAGCGAGTGCTCTGAGTGAAAATTTTAATTTTAGGGTTTAAATTCACTGTCCTAAATTTGCTTTTTAATTTCTATTATAACATTCGAATTTCTAAATTTTTATAATTATTTTTCAAAATAATTATAAATTTGGTATAAACTTAATAATTTTGATGTGATGGAAGCCCCTTCACCTTAGAAAAAATAAAGAAATGTTTCGAAGGAGGGAGGGAAGATCCCTGAAATTTTTCACATTTTTTGGCTTATATTTATTTTTTAATAATTAAAATACTCTCTTAAGTATTTAAGTAATTAAAAATTAAATTTAACTCAATTATTTTAAATTTTATTTTCATAATTTTCTTGTTTGTTCACTGAGTCTAGAGATATTTTTATTTTATTTTTCTTATTTTTTATTTCAAAGTCATGAATTTTTAAAATTGGAATGCATTTTTTGGAATTATCTAATTCAGATAATCTAGATTTTTTTATTTGACCACGCAGCGGCTGTCAACCTCAATACCATTGAGATTCCACATGTTCTCTATTGATTTGTTGCACTTTCCACAACAGTGTCGCACAATCCCGCAATTAGGTGCTCCTCCATTTTGAATTTCATTGGTCTGACTTGGTCTCCACTGTTCGTTTCTAAAACACGAAAATTGAAGGAATCAGTTCATCTTCTCTAGGAGACAAAGAACTGAAATCATCCATGATGAAATCCTAATATCTCACTCGATTCTCAACCAAATCACTCAGGGTTTACTCCTACACATTCATCTAGTCGAGACGAAGCTATCAATATTGGCTAGAGGGACATGCATTGTTGGTTCTCTTTAAAAAAGACCAAATTAAGAGCTAAATTTGGGAATTTTGATCCATACCTTGTCCCAAGAGATGAGATTGGGCTTAATAGAGAGCTTAACCTTGACGTCAAGAACCTCCTCCTTTCTTTAATTTGGGCAGCTGATGGGTCTAAGTAGGAACTAGACAAAATGGTGTCACTGTTTGGTTTTGGAATGGGTTAGAGGCCGCAAAAAGGCATAATTTTGATTTGAGAGATTGTATTAAGGCTTGGTAAAGCTTGTAAGAGGGTTGTTTTTGAGTTTTGAGGGAGTTGGTGATGAGGCCAAAAATAACCCTATGCTTGGGTCGTGAAATTAGGGTTTGGTAGTGGATGGGAAGGCTTGAGAATAGTGAGAATTGATTTTCCTTAGTCTGGAGGGAGATTTTCTCTATTGAGAGCAAGGGGTCTAAGTGGCTAAGGAGCTTAGTGATGTGTGAAGGCTCTCAAGTATGTGTTATTATAGCCATGGGAGCTTGGCTGAGCATGGGGAAGCTCATGCGACCCCCGTAAAGAATTTTCAAAGGAATATCAGAGGCTTTCGGCAGTGGGGAGAGCTTTTCCAAGTTTCTACATATTAGTCATGGTGGTGCCAATAGGAATCAAGGGGGCACGGAAATGTGTTTGAGCTGATTAGGTGGGCCTCTTTGTGGGTGGTTAAGATCAGATTTTGTCTTGCCTTGACTCCCCAAGGTCTAGTTTGGCTCCCCAAAGGTTGGTCAAAGAAGCCATGGCCAAGGTGCCATGTGGTGGATGGCTTGACAAAATGTGTGACCATTAGCTTTTTGTGTTTGATTTCATTCAAAAATAATGTAATTTAAATTACATGTCACCCATGTGCTATGATGCGTTGACTATTCTCATGGGCGACCCATGCTGAATGGGCAGGGGAGATGGGTCATCGGCTTTGGTTTTGGGATTTGTGATTTTGGGCTAACATATTGTGCTTGGGCTTAATCCAAAGGTCCAAGTCATAATGGCCTCACATAATTTACTTAAGTAATTAGGTGAATTATGGGAGTTGACTGCAGCGTGTCAATTTTAGGCCCCAAGTGGTTTGATAACCTAACCACTTTGGGTGGGGCCTAATAGTATGGTCATAGAGTCCAATGGTTAAAAATTGATCAAAATTGGGCTAGGCTCAATTTTATTTGACCACCCATTATGCCATCAAGCCTTAGGGTCAAAATTTTCAAGGTGTCTTATTTTTTAAGTTTATATGATTTGGAGAGGCCTTTAGTGAGGTCAGGGATCAATTTAGGTAGACCCCTCTCCCATTGTGGATTTAGGTGTGATGGTAGTCCCTAGGGTTCATAGGGAGATTTCTAGGGTGGTTTTGGGGCTCAAGGTATGTCTTACTCATGGGGAGAGTAGCTTGGGCTTATCATCAGGCCAAACACAAAACCAGCTTAACTAAGGGTTGATGGCTTGGGCTTGTCCTAGTAAGGCATTAGGGAACATAACCCTAGTCTAGGGGGTTATGTTCAGGTGAGTGGGTTGAACCTCACAAAGAGAGGTCAACATAAATACATAAGTAACACACAATATTTTCATATCACATGAACGTTATCACCATTTTCACCATTAAAAGGTGAAATAAGCATTTGGATCTATCGTTAAGTTAGCATGTATGAGATAATTTACCTGCATCTATACCAATTTGTTTGGACACAAAATATTATTCCCAACAAAAAATTGAAAAAGTTGCATGCATATCTCACCCAAACTTGTAATTTATCATAGTTGAATTAAAATAAATTTATTTTAAAATAATATAAGCTTAATTTAACTAATATAATGTAATTTTAAATAAATTAAACCAGAAACTTGCATGAATCATAAATTTAAGACATATTATTGTACTATAAAAAAGTGGTATGCACAAATCTTGAGATAATTTAATGTTTCAAATAAAAATATAGATGACAAATAGGTGCAAAAAATCAGTTGTGAAAAAAAAAGTCACCATAAAGATCGTAACTAACATATTAGAGCGGGAACCATGAAGAGGCACCATAAAGACCTGTAACTCTAATATTAAAGCGGGATGCTTATGAAAATCATAATAACTTGTAACTCCAACATTGAAGTATAGGCAAGCAAGTAATTTTAGACTTGGCCCTTCTCTCTCATATAAATAGGAGTCTATATCATGTAAAAAAGAGATTTTTATCTCTTGACTTTTCTCATGAATGGAAAACTCTCTCCCTCTTCTCAATATAACTGTTATTTTTTTTTTATATATAAAATGGGTCGAAGAGCACGGGAATGACCTAGTTCACCACTATGAGGCATGGCTTTGCATGTTATTTAATTTATTTCTCTTATATGTCTCTTTTCTTTTCTCCCTTAAGGTCCATTTCGCTCTGATTCTTGAGCATGACTCATAAGATTAATTTAGATCAACATCCTAAAAGATGTCGTGAGTCTAGAGCATGCTATCAACAAGAAGGGAAGCGACACCAACAAGAAAATATACATCTAAAAAACATTTTTAATAGCGAGCGAGTTAAGGAGGTCATGCAACAACATATCTGAAACTGGAAACATGATATTCATTATCTTTCTAGATGCTTTAGCTACGAGGAAAGTACTGCAAAATGGATGGTCGACTCCCAATTGTCGAAACAAGTCGCAGGCCGTACTTGCACACTACTCAATTAATTTTGAGCGACTGACATCTCATATAGAAAATACATGTTAATTCACAACTTATATTGTATTATGAAATAAATTTCACTAAAGTAATCCCAAGTTCAATTAACACTTAAGAAACTCAGTTTTAAGTGAGTGATCCCCGATAAATGCAACGGCGCCAAAAACTTGGTACCATCCGGTAAATGCATTGATGATTTAGATATGAAACTTATGATTTTATAATATGGGATACTACGCAAGTATACGTATCGTTTATCAAGTAATATAGGATTTCTGATTAAGTCCCGAGATATCGAACCCACAGGGAAAATATGAAAATTTTTAAAGAAATCGAAAATTATCTTTTTACTTGCTTTAATTGTTTTTGAAAAAGTATGTCTTGATTTTGAAAAGTTTTGAAAGTTGATTTGTCTTTTAAAATTTCCTTAATAAAATTTTAAGCAATGAAATTAAAATTATAAAAACTAATAATACTGGATGTAAAATACTATTAAATAGAATATCTTTTTCTTTCCTTTTATGAAGTAGTAATAATTCTTAAAGTATTGTTATGGAAGTTTTTAAATTTGTTGTGACAGATATAAGCAAATGTGTTCTTTACCCTTACTCAGTTCTATAAAGATTACCCTTACTTGGTTCTATAAAGAACATAGGTTAATTTGAAATTTTTATTATTTTGAACATGGTTAGGCAGGGAAGATATCAGTCTCTCACTCTAGAGTTCCCTCGATTCCCACCACTTGGGGGCTAACTTCTCATAACAAAACTCAAAATTTCAAACCAAATTAGGGGGTTTTAGCCTGTCACTCTAAAATCCTCTAATTTTACTCCCTTTCATAGAAATATCTTCAAATATTACATTCAATTATATGGACTACAATTCCCACTCATATAATTGCATGTGATTCTTACTAACTTTTATGAGACAATACCGCATTGGATCTTACAAAATCTCAAGAAATTCTGCAACTTAACAGGCCAAATTCAGAAGTAAACAAAGTTTTCATAATCAATCTTCACAACTTCTTTCAACTTTTAAACACTTATACTTTCCACAATAATTCTTTATAAATTAATTACATCTCCATTTAAGAAAGAAAAAGATAAAGTAAACTACTCAGAATGAATTGGGAAAATACAAAAACACATTGATTTGAAATTAAAAACAATAAGAAAAATAACAAACGAAAGCAAGTATTAATAAAAAGATTAAAAGTAAATACTCATCTGAAAATTCTCTCCACAAGACTAAGGAAGTTCCTCTGAAACTTTGACTCTTTGCTAAACTACTCCTCAGAGCAAGTCTCCCAACTCCGATGACTCAGAATACAGACTTCAGACTTCAATAAAAACTAAACTAAAAGAAAGAAAAGAAGTGGGAAGAAGAAGACTTCACTCTAACCATTTTCTCCTTTCTACTCTCTACTCCTACTCTTAATAAAAACTCTTAAAATGCAGTGGAAGAACAATGGAAGTACCCTTCAAAACGCAGTGGAAGAGCCTCCTAAAGCTTCTCCTTCAAAACGCAGTGGAAGAGCCTCCTAAGCCTCCCCTAATCTTTCCTAAGACTCTCTTTAAATAGTAAACCAAAAGGTGTCTTGGTATCTCTTCAAAATGTGTCCAGATTCAATGTATCTACCAAGGAACACACCCCTTCATTCAAACTTGCCTCCCAAAGGAATTTATGGTAGTTACCACCAAGAGTTGCATCTCATCCCCTTTGAAATTGGCACCAAATTCATTTGAATTTCGATTTTTAACTGTGGCGGCTAAGCGTCGGTCCAGCGGCGCTTAGCCGCCAGTGCCAAAATTTTGATTTTTCATTATTTTTACTCCAAATTTTATGTAATTTTACTCCTATCATAATGACCATCCATTTTCATAATACCTGCAAGAAAAACACAAAATATCTTCCCTTAAAGTGCAATATTATTAAAAATAGGTATAAAAATGTACATAAAAGTACTATATATTTTAGGTGTATCAGTGAGCAAACAAGATGTTAATAAAAAGGACTCCCTTCCAGAGCGAGCAAACAAAAGACTCCCCTCCGGAGTGAGGAAACAAAAGAATCTCCTCCAATGCGATAAAAAAATCTCCTTCAGTGCAAGCAAACAAAGGATTACTCTCCTAAGCAAGAAAATAAAAATTCCCTCGAGGGTCGGCAAAACGAAAAATATAATTCCCCTTTTGGGCTAGAAAACAAAGTACTCCCTTTTGTGGTGAGTAAAGAAAAAACTCCACCAAGGGCCAAGCCAAAAAAGTAAACAAAAATAAAACCTCATTAAGGGCGAGCAGACAAAAGACTCCCCTCTAGGGTGAAAATAAAAAAATCTCCTCGAAGACGAGCTAAAAATATTTCTACATACCATGCAAACAAAAGAGTCCCCTCCAAAGTGAGCAAAAAAAATACTCAGGGATGAATGAGCAACTAACGGTCCGACCTAGCAAATCGGATGGGCAAAAAGTATGACTCGAGTTGGATGATATCACGACCGGCAATTTCCCTAGAAGTTGGGCCTTCAATCAACACAAACAACTAAATCAATGCAAGGGAATTACTCAATGTAAATCCAATCAAAGAGTCGATTAGGAAAAAAATAATTCTGAGCTGCTAAGAAAGCGTAAAAGATATCAAATGCAGGAACACTTAAGAACGGACTATCGTTAGTGATTCAAGCAATATTTTTTATTCTTCCATTAAAATTTTCTTGTCTTTATCGCTGCTATCGTTATCAAATAGTAAGAAAATTGGGTACTTAATATATACACCAAAAAATAGGTCTACATGAATCTCAAGACAATCTAATTGTCAAGATAGAATATAAATGATGAAAATATGTCAAAAATCGATTACGAATATAAAAAGACAACATAAAGTCTTATAACTCTCTTATTAAACTAAAGGCCATAAAAAGACACCACAAAGACCTGTAACTCACCTATTAAAGTGGGGACCATAAAAAAGAAAAATAACATGCAACTCACTGATTAAAGTGGAGGCAAGCATGTTATTTTAGACTTATTCCCTCATTATTCTATAAATGAGGAGATAATAGCTTGTAAATAAAGTGGCTCTTTTCTATTAACTTTCCTTATGTTGGGAAAACTCTCTCCCATTCTCAATGTAGCTACTATTTTTTGTATATCAAATAGGTCAAGGAGGGACGGATATTCCAATTCACCCCTACAGAGAAAGTTTATGCATGTTATTTTGTTTTTTTCTCCTCTATCTATTTCTATTTCTCCTTCAAGGTAGCCCACCACTTCAATCATTGGGCATGCATCACATGACATATTTTTATTGTGTGTGTATGTGTCGACTACAATGACTCTTTGGTTGACAAAGCTGGCAAGACCCCTGAGGTCATGGGTTCGATTCTGCCTATGTGCCAAATGAAATTCTTAATCATATGTAGTTGATTAGGAGGCTCATATAATAGCCTCTGGTCAATCTTGTAATATATATATATATAAAGAGGATAGTTTTTGAGCATACTACTCCTCATATGTGCCATCACTCTCTGTAGAGATCGAGCTCGGGTCAAAGGGGACTTACTATTGACAATACAGCTGGCTACCAACTTGCACCCAATGGACCATCTATATATATATATATATATATATATATATATATATATATATATATATATATATATATATATATATATATATATATATATATATATCTTAAACCAAAATTTAATATGATTAAAGTTCATTGAATTAAATAACTTAACCCAACTTTAATACTAAATAAACTAAACCCAAATAAACATTGATGCATGTTAATCTTAAGAATGTTCAACTATGAGCAGCCTAGAACTTATTTCTCAAACTCAAAACTAAATTCATTTAAGTTTAATTCAAATAATTCGAACATATATATACAAATATTTATACATAGGCATACACATATATATACATACTTATGAAAAGAGAAAAAATAGAAAATTTACATGCACAACAAATATTTCGTACGTATTTACATATCAAACACCTGAGATTTGATTTTTACAATTTTAACCCTTTCGTGCCATAATCATATGCATAAACATACATACCACCGACTTTTACATTATTAAATTACTAAAATAGTTTTCTTACATTCATGACACTCGAATCTTTCCTGTAACATAGAAATATCATTTTTCTCACAGCTAAACTTTGCTTCGTAAATTCATACAACTCAAATCTTTTCTATAACATAAAAATAGCATATAAACTCTAGCTTCATATAGTTTATCTAAATCTATTGGGGCATATATATACATACCACCCAATTCCTATGTTTTTTTTTATTATTATTTTTTTTAAAAAAAAGGAAATCCATATTTAGATTTCACATACGTTAGGTCCCATGATGAGAGCCCGCGCTATATGCCTGAACAGACCGAACCCCCCACGCCACGGGTAAGATTGGAACCCCTGACATTCGGGGTCTTGCAGAAGCCCCGCCCCACCAGGCCAAAAAACCGACACACCCAATTCCTATGTATTTACATACCTTAACAACTAAAACATTATTTCTTTTTAAATTCATACCACCCAAGTCGTTCATATAATATAAAATTACAGCTTTGAAAAAGTAAAAATACACAATTTCATGCATGGGTAAAACGTTCAAAATGTAAATAAAAAATTAAGTGGCATGTCTGTAAATCTCACAAATTCTTTTTATTTGAAAGGGTATGTATGTAAATCTTACAAATTCTTTTGCTCTCCACGTATTATATTTTACTTTATTACCTCAGATCATAAATATAACCACATATAACATAATTTCTACCGACATTCTCAAGCAATAAAATCTCGTAGCTTCTCTTTCTACATCTTTTGCTTTTACAGTCCCACCCCTTCCCATCATCTTTTTCTCATTCGGACTATACTTGTCTAGGTTAAGTGAATTTAAGAATTCAATATTTTTCTCCTTTTTTATTTCTTACTTAAAAAAAATTCTTTTTCAAACTCAAATAAATATATTATATTATTTGTAAATTGGCAGTTTTAATGCAAGTTGATAATACTTTTTATATTTAAATTTGTACAAATCAGCATATAGACGCTAACGAAGTCAAGTAAACGAAGAAAGCTTCTGCCGCTTCAAAAGTCGTTGTACTTGTGCGGTAAATAGTCTTTAAATTTAACAATTTACTTTCTGGTCTTTGCTCACATTTGGCAATATTCGCTTGATTTCTGTCACCTATTTATATGATTATTCTCTATAAAATGTCTGTTCAAAAGCTATGATATATGGTTAAAACTGCTTATTTAACACTAGAAGTTGTTACTAATAAGAGTATCAACGTTGCCAATTTAAACCAACAATATGAACAAACAAACAGCGACAACGATATAACATAAAACAAAAAAAAAATTATTTTTGTATGCCAATTTTCATTAGTAATATTTTATAACCATGTTGGTTTTGGAAAGCCAGGTTAAAGCAATGAAAATGAGTTCATTGGAATCCAATGTATTTGATTTACTTATTGGGTTCATTTTCACTATTGTTTGATTTGAGCTGTATTCACATATCAGCGGGCGAGAATCTATGGTCCGCTCCAAAAGGCGGACCTAGGAAAGGTCTAATGCCCCCGTCTGTTTCAAAATCAGATTTTTAATTATATAAGAGGACAATTTAATTTTTTGCCCATCCTGAAATATTATTTTTGTTCCTCTTGAAATATCACTTTACTCTCGTTGCCCTAGCCAATCCTATATTGAGTGTGGGTGCAATTTTTCCTCTCCAGAAAAGAGATTAGTTACACTCTTGATTGGAAAAAATTTGCATACGTAAAGTGTATACAGCGCTGCGTTCGTCATCCAGGTTACATAGAGCTTGTTCAGAGGGTATTGGGGGGTATTTATGTGTTTTATCTCCTGTAATCTCCTTATAACCAGCCTGTAACCTCTCTGTAACCTCCTTAGTTTTATAAGTGAAAGACAGATTACTTAGAAGTTATACTTACATGACGACTTCCTTATAAATAACGGACACAACACTGCGTACGTTTACATACACAAATTTTTCTCACGAGCGACTTGCTTTAATTTTTTGCTACATATTTTTTTAATGGTATTATTTTTATTGCAAGTACGCGGTTTCAGGGGGGTTTGGCTTTTCGGCAGTAATTCCGGGACATGGGTTTCTTTTCTCTTATTTATTTATTTATTTTTAATCACGTGAGGTATTGAATCCCATGCAATGAAAAATTTCACTTTATTTTCAACCTTCGAGTCCATTCCAGATAACGGGTTAAAATTTTAAAATGAAATGTATCATTATATGAAGCATGCAATCATCCTGACGAGTGCACCATTATTCCTCATTGATATTAATAGCATTATACTTCTTAATACAATGTTAATTTCATAACTTTAGGTGATTTTATTTAGCAATTATGAAACCTTGAACAAATAATGTAGCAGTCCCTATCCTTTAGAGTAACAAGCACTCATGATGATCTGGCAACGGCTGGTAGGAGCATTTCTACAACTTCTCAAGCCAATGACAATTATTGTAGAACAGTACACTTTACGTGCAGATAAAATTTATGGGCTCCCTCGCTTCAAATATAGATAAAAGTAGAAGGAAACATGTTAGACTGCAGTAAATTACTTGGGTTAACAGTTTCTGATTAAATTCATGTGTTAGAATTGAAATATGTCATGTGAGGCAAGCCTAGGATTCGGAGCATTAGGGACTTTGAGAAAGTAAAAGAAAGAGAGAGAAAGAAACATAAACTAATAGCATGCATAGACGCCCTGTAGCCGTGACCTGGGATGTTATGGGTCTCTTTGACTTATTTTATATATCAAAAATCATGGTGATACTGAAAAAAGAAAAGGGTTTTCTCTGCACAAAAAAAGTCAAAAGGGAAAAGCTCCTTTTCTAGGTATCATTTAGTGTCATATGTAGACATAACCATACCATTTTTTTAGGATACATGTTAAATTTCTTGATTTTCTTGCTCTGTGATAGTGATATGCATAATAATGACATTTTTTTTAAAAATACATGATTACATAAATCAATGAAAATTCTGTCTGTGCTCCATCCTTGGATCTCTTAGACTATCTTGCCAGCTCAGAAGCATTCTTCTTTGAATTGCTTCTTTGATCTATTTTGTGTTGAGTATTTGGTTTCGTTAATTTCCTTGCTTGTGTTGACTCGCAACTGACTCCTAAGAAATCGCTCCTCGTAATATCAGCCAGTTTGAGTCTTAGTCTTCCCCATCCCATATGCTAAGTGTGACCGTCGTTTGCTCGCTCAATATTGAGTTTTCATTTGCTCGCCGTTGGAGGGGGAGTTTTTCGTTTGATCGCTTTGGAGGTGAGTCATTTGTTTGCTCGCTCGGTAGTTTATTTTTATGATTTTTTTTCATTAATGTCCCTAGAGGGTAGTCTTGTGTTTGCTTGCCCCGGAGATGAGTCTTTTGTTTGCTCACCATGACGGAGAGTTTTTTGTTTGCTTGCCCAGGATCATGGTCTTTTGCTTTCTTGCCCTAAAAGACGGTCTTTTGTTTGTGTGCTCCAGATGAGAATCTTTTGTTTGCTTACCCTGGAGGAGATTTTATTTTCCTCTCTGGGGGGGATTTTTTGTTTTTTCACCTCGGAAGAGAATTTTTCTTTCTCGCCCTAGAAAAGAGACTTTTATTTGCACGCCTCGAAGGAGATTTATCTTGCCCCGGATGGGAGTTTCTAATGTTAACTTATTGTCAACTCACTCAGAACCAAGTTCCTCGAATGTCTTTTGAACCCTGACAACATTAAAAAAAAATTTCTCATAAGTGATGTTCATGTATGGTCAGTCGACTAGTTTCTAATGTAGGGTGTTAGCTATTCATTATGTTGTACTCGCCTCCTAACTAAAGCCTCTAGGATAAGATGGAAATGACATTTCCAAATTCAGATCTATTTTAGCAGAAATTTGTTAATGTGTTATGTGCTAGTAGTGTCTCTGAGATGTATTTCTCCTCGTTGGTGTCGTTTCTCTTCTTGTTGGTAGCAAGCTCCACGCTCACCGCATATTTTAGGATGTTGAATTCAAAATTGTCCTATGAGCATACCCAATGATCGATGTGGTAAGGACCTTGAGGAATAAAAATAAAGAGATAGAGTGCTTTCCCTGTAATGGCGAACTTGGATATTCCCAGGCTCTTTGACCACTTTAATATATAAAAAAAAAAGAGGAGTTACATTAAAAAGTAGAGAGAGTTTTCTCTACAAGAGAAAAGTCGAGAGAGAATAACACATTTTCTATATACTACGTACTCCCTAATTATAGAAGGAAGAGAGGGTTTAAAAATACATAATTGCCCCTACTTTAATAGAGGAATTACATATTATTATTGTCTTTTTTATTAATTCCTCCCTCTAATATGAGATTTACAAGTCTTTTATGGTCATTTTATTAATGCCCCATTTTATTAGAGAATGTACAACTCTTCATCATTGTATTATTAAGGTCCCGCTTTAATAGAGGAGTTACATGTCATTATGTTATCTTTTTATAGTCATAATTATTTTTTAGCATATTTTCCTCATCTATCTTTTTACTTAGACCATTAAATTATCTCTAGATTCATGTTAAACAGTGATCTCCACAATTATTTCAGAGATCCAAGTTTCATGCTTGACAATCAGGTTGGAGTTTAAAACAAGATTTTAAATGATTTCTTCCCCGCTAACTTTTGGCTTTTCCCCCGTGGAAGCGGTGCTAACTCTCAAGTAAGAAAATCCTACCAAGTAAAAGTGAAGTCCAGATTCATGAGGCCAAGTACTTACAGGAAGACAGATGGAAGCAGCATGAAGATGGTGACATTGGAGCCAGCTAGATGATTACACAAAAAGGTTAAAGTTAGTTTTTTTTGGTAGCTTTGGTTGTGCCGTAAAGGAAACTTAAAGAGGAAGTGATATATCATATATATAAACAAATTATCATCATTTAAGTCACATGGTTATTTATGCGAAGACGATTGGAAGAAGATTCACATATAGTATTACTGCTTCTTTCTCTGGACTTACATTTCCAATGTTAGATGCCAACTTCTCATAATGGAAATAACAATTACGTCTTTAAAAAAGAACAAGAAGATGTCCATCAGTGTGGGAGATGGGCTTGACGTAGAGACTTTACACCTTTTACAGAATTATTTCTTTCTAGATTTTGACTGAAGATTATTCTTATTCTTATTATATTCAAATTGTTGGCCTAATGTTGTGGCACTTATTATATTCAAATTGTTGCTCATACTTGTATCCTGCTACAACCTTTCTACTATCGTATTGGTTATGAGAGTGTTTAACTATTTAAAATGATTATAATATTCTCTTCCATCTATCATCATTATCTACATTTATAAGTATTTTATTGCAAATATTAGAAACATACAGCATATATTCTCTTCAAAATTTGATGCAAATAGTTCATTGTATGTAACTTTTATTTGCCTTATTTACGTAAACCAGGTTGCTGCTAAGAAAAAGGTTTGTGTAATGCTGTTATCTTACAAACTATGAATTGATGATATGAATGTTAATTTTGAGGGTCATGACAGCTCTCGGCCTTAAAAACTGCAATAAAAACCTCAAAATGTTGATTGAAAAATAGACCCCAATCAACATCACGTCCATTTTATCAATTATTTAGCACTAACCATAAAATAATTTATCCCTCCATTAATTTCATTGATAGCTCCAATTTAATAAATGAATTATTGAAAGAGGCATCGCTTCCATGGAAGAACACATCATAGCCTGTTAGTCCACTTGAGTAATTTCATTCAAGATTGGCTGCATACAGAATCACCAATTGAAATATCTCTCGTTTTATATTTTCATTGATGGCACTTCAAATCCAGAAACAACATAAAATATTAATGGTTTTGATGATTTCTCACTTAGTGTACTTTTTAAAGAGATTATCTCTCTCATAGTTAAAATTTTCCATCAATTATTGAAGAGGGCACAGTAATATCGCCATTAGTAAATAAAACATGCATACATACTATGATCTCAAATGCTCGTTAGGCTCTATAGCTCATTCCCATTTCACAATAATCAAATGATACAATAAAATGATAGTAAGATTGAATTCAGGCTTTCTAAATACTTAAAATGGTTTATTTTAAAGATGAATTAATTTGATGCACTAAGTCATTCCATTTTGCTATGCTTTCATTAGCATAACATTTTGAGGTTATTAAATATTGTATAATCATTTAGTTTATGTATTGATAGTTATATACATGTTCTTCATCATAAGTATCCATCAGATGAATGTGCAAATAATATTTATAATTTATCTCTAACTCACTCCTCCTGTCCGAAACGAAAAATAAAAAGAAAAAGAATACTAAATGCAAACAAATATGTATAACCACTAGATTAATTGATTATTCTCTAAGTTTGCTTCAGACATATATATATATAATGTATATATGTATAGATAAATATATATTTTTTTTTTTTTGGGAAAGAGCACTTTGGGCTCCCTACGTGTTAATTAGCAAAAAGGTTACAAAATGGGGTTGGGGAGGCAGATCCCCAACTATAAAGAAACCAAAAAGAACATTACCCACTCACACCTAGAGGTTTCGCCTCCCACGTTACAACTCACGCAAAGTAAAAACTCCAAACAAAGATAGGAAAGCTTAAGTGTAATTAAAATAAAAGTCACTAAACCAAAAACAGCAGATGGACCAAGATATATATATATATATATATATATATATATATATATATATATATATATATATATATATATATTATGTATTTATGTATGTATTTTGTATCACAAGATGTATCTAAAGCACCACTTTCTGCACCACACATAAGAACATATAGAGTATTGACTGTCTATCTCTAGAAAGCAAAGCTCCTAAAATGAAAGAGAATTGATATATGATAAGAACAAGAAAATAGAGATTATTTCATGCTTATATTAATATTATTTTCTTTCCAATTATTATCATAACATCCCCCAAGGTTTAATTGAACTAGTTAGTGACCTACCACTTGGAAATATTTTTCATACATAAAACCTAGTTGGTAGTTAGAATTAATAAACGTAAAAATAAGCATATTGTATTATTAAAAAAACAATATTAGTTATGATCCATCTCGTTCGTTTATGTGACCAACAATCATCATCATCACCATAAATGCATAGGGTTACAAATAGGTCACATTAGAGGGTTATATATCATTAAACATTAAAATGTGTAATTACAAAGTCATTACAAGCATTACGAAAATTGCACGTAGTTTCGTAAGCATTTAATCTCAAATTGTATATTAAAATTCAAGCATTCAATAGGGATGCTTTAGGAACTTAAAATTTAAAGGCTATAAATTATTAAAACTAAAATTCAAATAATTAAATTACATAAGATTTTCTCTTACTATTTTAATGATCAAACTATTGAAAAAAATTAAAAGTTACACTTCGTTATTCTAAGCAACATATACTCTTATTGAAAATTTTATATATGTAAACTTTATAAATCATTTCTTAATTATCTAACTTATAAGAATAATCAACTCTAGACATGCAAACCCAACTTCAATTCTCACATGAAACCTAAATATCACTACATGGATTTTTACTTGAAACATGAACATCACAACTTAACATTTTTTTGCATTAAAACATTTTTGCATGGAACATGAACATCCCAACTTGCATTTTACATGGAACATAAAGCTACCACAACATGGACATGGAGCATAAACTACCACAACATGAATTTTTGTATGGAGCATAAAAATACCACGTCATGATTTTTTGCATGTAACATAAAGCTACCACGAGATGAATAATTTTTTGCAAGCGAGACAAACACAATCTAAAAATTTGCATTAGACCTAAACATATCATAATTTATTTTCATATTAGAGGCTGATTTAATTAATGACTTGAACATTATCACATTTTTTTCTTTTTTGCATGAGAAAAAATATAATCACATGAAAATTTACATGAGGCATAAACATTATCACAAGTTTTATTTTTTAATAAAACATAATATTTTTGCGCAATTTAGGGCAAAGAAAAACAGGAATGGACGCAAAACCAGAAGAACACATAGAGATTTAACGAGGTTCAACAATGTGCCTACGTCCTCGAGAGCAGAGTGGCGATTTCACTATTTTAGAGGAGTCTAGTTAGGTTACATACCCATAGAGTTTCACATCATATATATAGATAAAACCCATACAGATAAATTACTAAAACGCCATCGCTGCTCCCAACCCACTTAATTCACCAAGAGACACAACTCTTCACCAAGAGACACACCTCTTTACCAAGAGACACAACTCTTCACCAAGAGACACACCTCTTCACCAAGAGATCAAAATTGCTGGTATATGAGTCATACCTAGCTAACATAACCATATAGCTTTTATTTTGTATAATACATACACATAAACACATGAATTATTTATTACATGAAACAAAACAAAACAATATGATTTATTATTATTTATTGCAAAAAACATAATCATAAAGGGAGTATCATGGTTAGGATTTAGGCAATAAGAAGGGGGATATGCGAGTGTTCAGGCAGGGGGCATTTAGGGTATAAAAAGGAGAAGGAGAATGTGTGTGGTTAGGATATTTGAGTAAGCGGGAGATGGTAAGTGGACATTAGCTACGGTTTTTGGGTAGAAAAGAGAGAAATAGAAGGTGAGTGGTGTTAGCTAGTGTTCCTGGGTAAGAGAGGGAGCGAGGGGTGAGGATTGATGCTAGAGTTTTGGAGTAGGAGAGAGTAAGAGAGAGTGCAAGGAAGTGGCTAGGGTTTCTAGGAAAGGGAGAGAAAGAGAGTGGATGATGATGTAGTTTAGGGTTTTTGCATAGGAGAGAGAAAAGGAGAGGGCAAAGATGAGGGCTAGGTTTGTAGGTAAAAGAGAGAAAGAAAGAGAATAAGATGTAAGCTAGGGATTTTAGGTAGGAAGGAGAAAGGAAGAGGGTAAGATGTAAGATAGGGTTTCTGGGTAGGAGAGAGGAAGAAAAAGGGTGAAGATGTAGGTAGAGGCTTTTGTGTAGGATAGAGGAAGGGAGAGGGTGAAGATGTAGGGTAGGTTTTTTGAGTAGAAGAGAGGAAGGGACAGAGTAAGAATGCGGGCTGGGGTTTATGGGTAGGAGAGAGAAAGGGAGAGGGTGAACATGTAGGCTAGGGTTTTCGAGTAGGAGAAAGGATGGGAGATGGTGAGGATGTAGACTTTTTTGATATGAGAGAGAGTGTGAGAGGGTAAGGATGTAAACTAGTGTTTTTGAGTAGGAGTGAGGAGGCAAAAGGGAGATGGTGCGGGCTAGAGAAAAGCAATAAACTTTGGTCAAAGGAAATGAAAGTGAGGGAAGAAGAAAATAATCATATCATGACATGACACTGTAAGAAAAAGAAAGAAATTTTAAATGTAAAACAAACTTTTAAATGAGGAAATGAAGATAGTTTATCCCTTTGCTTGAGTAGAAGTATTTAAATCCTTTCACGCTTGGAGAGAGGCGAAGGCAGCGCGGTGAGCTTCATTCTTAGTACGAGGGGATGAGGGAGAGGGGAAGATCTTATCCTTGTGTGAGAGGGAAAAGGAATGAGAGGGAGAAGCAGATTTTTGGCTAAGTGAGGAGATGAGAAGTAAATGAGAGGTTTCAGGCAAGAGAAAGGGAGTTGTGGAATGGGAGTTTCATCTAGATGAGGGGAGAATGAGGGATGATGGTAACTTTTGTTAAGTTGGGTAGAGAAGTAGAGGGAGTGGTTAAGTGGAGTGAAGGAAAATTTTAAGAAAATGAGGGAAAATTTAAATTCGAGGTGGTTAAGGTCAAAATGATAATCCTATCTCATTTAAAAGAATAAACACAGACAATTTTTTGGTGCAATTAGTTTTGGTTGAAATGGTATCTAATTCAAGAAATTACCATTCACTTAAGTATTTTGGATAAAATTAAAAAATACTTCAACCAGGATTTACTAACTCAATGATTAATGATTGCATGAAGGCCAATCAATCTAATCACATTGTGTTTGTGCCACATGAGGCGTACTCCAAATTTCAAGACTTAAAGAATGTTCAAATAAATATTACGATGGGCTAAACTGAAAAGGATATGTGTTATTCACCACATTTCAGGTTTACTAGCCCAAAAGGGTTAACAAACAAAATTTGCCCTGACTGATATGAAGTCAACCAATTTGATCACATCATGATGGAGACACGTGACACGTGCTCCAACTTCCAATGGATCATGACAAACTTCTTTCAGTCTGTGATCAACTAAGTTAAGAAGATACTTTATCTAAAGGATTGATCTCCAAAATCAAAACCCGATTAATCTGAGATAAATCAACATGGTCCAATCATGTTTGTGCCTTGTGAGGTGTACTCCAATTTCTGAAGAACCCGAAGAAGTTCATACTGGATTCTTTGAGCATTATGTTTAAGTTGATATTTTGTTTTGTTTGGATTTGTTTATTTTAATTTTGATTTTTTTGAAAAGTCATTCCATTTTTAAAAAACTATTTATTTTAGTTACATTTGGATATAAGAGATCATTTAGGGTTTTACACCTTGTCCAAATAGTGAGTGGGGTTGTCTAATGATGTAATCCTTAAGACGACAAAGGGTTTTAATGTTTGAATAATTCGTTGGAGTTTTTTCCCATTGAAAGGTTTTTTTTTGGGATTGATTAATTTTGATAGTTGTGTTTTTGATTGTCTTGGTTAGATTATTTTGAATTTACTTGTTGCAACTCTGTTGAATTGGAGAAAAATTAGTTGACTGGTTTTGTGGGTGTTTATTTTCAAAAATTTAATTGTTTTGGAGGAATGTTGCTTGCATATTTTGTAGAACATATTAAATGGTTGATTGTTTGTTTGTTTATTTCTGTGTTTTTGTTTTGATTACTTGATTTGATTTGTTTGAATGATTTTAGCCTGAACATTTTGATCCACCTTAGAATTACCTAAAATTTTATCATTTTTAACTAATATTTTAAAGATATTACGCTTTAATGAAAGATATTTATTATGTTTTTGGATGCAGGTACAAGAAAATGACTTTATGAAGAAAAAGAGTCAAAAAGGAGTAGAAGGAGCCAAAATGAGTCAAGTAAAGAAAAGAAGAAAAAAGGGTTGATTCTAGTGTCTAGGCACCAGATCTGACGCCCAGGCGTCAGACTCAGCAGGGGAATCTACAGAATTGTTGGACGATTTTGTGACGTTTATTGATGACTCAAAAGAAATCTAGAAGTCTCTGGACAAATTTCCATATGTTATAAACAAGATACAATGAATATAGACACAGGGAATTAGTATTCAATGAAGAAGTGCGACTCAAAAGGGTCGCATTCATTCATGCAGAAAACTGGTGCCTAGGCACCAGATCCGGCGCCTAGGCGCCACTGTTAAATTCTATAATATTCATTGAATGTGGACGAATTTTGAAGAGGTGCCTGAAGTAACCCCTGTTCATTTTTGAAGCTTTATAAATAAAGGATGATTCTACAGCAAAAAGGGTGGTTGTTTGGAGTGTGTAGGTGTTGTAAGAGTGAAAAAGGTGTGTATTCTCATTAAGTTAAAGAGTGTGGAGTGTTATTTATCTTACTTTAGTGAGAGTTTAGATTGTTTTAGTGTGATTTCTAGAGTTAGAGTCTTGTAAAAGTCAGTCGGAGTCAGAGAAACTTCAAAGGATTGCTTGGATATCATTCCAGATAAGTATTTATAACTTGGTTCTTAAGTTTTGTACTTTGAATTTGAATTATATAAATATGGTTTGTGGTATGTATCCTATGCTTTCTGAGTAGTCTTCTTCTCTTTCTCCCTACGAATATGAAATGATTTAGTTAAGGATTTAATTTAGATTTGAGAACTTCCTTTTCTTCTTCAATAATTTGTGATGATACTTTACCTGATCTTCATTTACATTGTAGACTGATCACTTGTAATGTTAAAATCTATGGAGAATTCTTAAGATCTTACCGAGGGTGAACCACTCCTACGTGCAACTTTGCGTAAGCTTAATATTGACCATGATTATAAATTTGATAAAGAAGTGTATAAAATATTCAATAATCGCAAAGTTACTCTTATCAACACAAGTATACGTATCGCTCAAGTAATATAGGGCTCTAGTAGAGTCATGGTTATCGATCCCACGGGGAATATTTTAGAGGCTATGAACTAGGATTTTAAAAACTAATACAGAATCACAACCTTGTAGTTCAAATTGCCTATTTGTCACTAATATGCAATCATAAATAAGATGTAATTTTGATAAACTAATTCTACTAATAATTACCTAATTTTACTAAGAATTTGAGGTTCAATATATATAAGCAAGCATCCTTCTCCTTGTAAATAAATTTAAGTGAATGGATAAATTAAATTAGTTCAAATTATGTTGTGCCAAATAAGAGCATACCTATTCTTTACCCTTTCGTCCAAGCATAAAGAACATTGACTAATCTTACACTTGGTTACTAAATCAGCGGCTAGGCTGGGAGGATATCGGTTCTCACCTCAGAGCTCCCACGTTCCCCTCTTCTGAGGGCTAACATCTACACTTTAGCACCCAAATGATAGGACCGAATTGAGGATTTTAGTCTGTCACTCTAAAATCTCTAATTTTACGCCCAAGAAATAATATTTCCCTATTTATTTGCACCCTACTTTCAAGGACTTTGAACTCCCTAAATCTTGGATGTAATCTTCACTTTAATTATAAAAAACAATATATTTTAACAAATCAATTGGCCAGATTGAAAGTAAAGTAAGTTTGAAGTGAAATGATCATCACAACTTTTTTAACATTCTCTTGGCACAACTAATTCAATTCACCATTTCACAAAATCTCAAAACAAGGAGAAAGACAGAGAAACTACTCAGATCTCATGGAAAAGATACAACAAAACTTGGATTTCATATATAAAAGCAAAGTTATACAAACTACAATAAGTAAATACAACTTATCTCGAATTCCTCCCCAAGCAAACTCCTTGAAGTTCCTCTGAATCTCTTCCTCTCTTTACAGTACACAGAATTCTCCTTCGATGCGGTAAGGAGGAAGAAATTTCTCACTTTCCTTCCACTTTTACAATCTCTCGAAGAATTCCTCACAATTAACACTAATTTCACTCACTCTCAATAACTCTTAGGGCACCTAAGACACTAAAAGACATTCCTAGAAACCGCCATTTTTAGCCTCAAATTGTCTCTTTTAAAGTTGTAGAAGAGTTTTCAAGAGTTGCCCAAGCATCCCGTCAAAAATCATCCACATTCAATGCACCTTGTGAGAGAACTGACATTCTCGTCGTCGGCAGCCTCGATTTCGCCATCGGCGGCCTTCTAGAATACTAGGTTTTGACACTATTGAAAAGACCTCGCCATCGGCGGGGTCAATCTCGCCGTCGACGGCCTTCTTATCTTTTTAATTTCTGAACTCTCAGAAAAAATGCTCCGTCGGAGCCGTTGATCTCGCCGTCAGCGCCCAAAGTCAAGTCTTCATATTTTGGTCCTTTTTGCTCCAATTTTACTCTTTTTTGCATCTTTTTGCTCCAATGTCCATAAATCAACATACCTGCAAAAAAATCAAAAATACATTTCTTTAAAGTGTAATATCATCAAAATGCGTTTAAAATAGGCATGAAAATTTTAGCATATTTTTCAGTTGGTCAAAATCCCCCAAACTTAACTATTACTTATCCTCAAGTAGTTTTTAGTACTACATAAAAGTTATGATTCATTGCGGTAAAGTTTTAATTTAGAAATACTATAATTTTGATTTAAATAAATATCATAGTGAGATTTCTTTAAAATATTTTTAAGTAATTAGATTAACTCTGTAGATGTAAGACTATCTAGCATCAAGTCTTAGAGTTCTAGTCTTTTATTCATTTCAAGAATGACTATATGTTGCAATATCAATACAAAAGAAATTGGAAAAGACCATGAACAAGCAAAAGCTATACAACTTAGAAGTGGAAAGAAATTAAAAGAGAAAAAATTAGAATGAAATTGAAGAAGAGAGAGAGGTTGAAGAGATTGAAAACCCTAAAGAAATTCTTTCTCCAAGTAAAGATCAGACTGTAGTTCCTATTGAAGTGGAAGTTGAAAGACGACCACCACCTTTTCCTCAAAGACTAAAACATCAGAAGCTTGACCATCAATTTTCTAACTTCTTTGAGAATTTTAAGAAACTTACCATCAACATTCCTTTTGCTGAAGCTTTAGAACAAATGCTGAGTTATGCAAAATTTATTAAGGACATTTTAAGCAAGAAATGGAAATTTAAAGCTTATGAAACTGCTGCATTAAGTGAAGAATGTAGTGCAATAATTCAAAAGAAACTATCTGAGAAGCTTAAAGATCCTAGAAGTTTCACTATACCATGTGCTATTGGAGAAAAATTTTGCGCAAAAACCTTATGTGATTTAGGAGCAAGTATTAATCTCATGCCATATTCTATATTTCGAAGGTTAGATTTAGGAGAGATTTCTCCCACCACTGTAACCTTCAGTTAGCTGATCGATCTATTACTTATCCTAAAGGAGTTATAGAGGATATTCTTGTTAAAGTGGATAAATTTATCTTCTCTGTGGTTTTTATTGTACTGGATATGGAAGAAGATAAAGAAATACCTATTATTTTAGGGTGACCTTTTCTAGCTACCGTACGTGCTATAATTGATGTGCAAAAAGGAGAATTAACAATGAGAGTTAATGAACAATAGATAACATTTAATGTTCTGAAATCAATGAGGTATCCTGACAAAGAAAAATGCTATTGGATGGATATTATTGATTATATAATTGAAAAGCATTATTAAGAAAAATGTAAAGTCATTTCTGAAGAAAAAAATGATGAATCTATGTTATATAATGAGTAATTAGCTGAATAAATTGAAGAAGTGAATGAAGAAAATTTATTTGAAGAAACTCATTATATTCATGATAATTGAGAAATTATAGACACGACTAAAACTGATATACTTTTACCCTCAGTTGAAAAAGCCCTTGAACTGGAATTAAAAATGTTACATGCACATTTAAAGTATGCATTTCTTGGAAATTTATTAACTTCACCTGTGATTATATCTTCAGAACTAAGCAAAGATCAAGAAGAAAAATTAATAGGAGTTTTGAAGAACTATAAGAAAGCTTTTGGTTGGACTATTGCAGATATAAGAGGAATAAACCCTTCAATCTGTATGCATAGGATATTAATGGAAGAAAATTGTAAACCTACTATTGAACCTCAAAGAAGATTGAATCCAATTATGAAAGAGGTTGTTAAAAAAGGGATTTTAAAATGGTTAGATGCTGGAAGAATTTATCCTATTTCGGATAGTCAATGGGTAAGTCTTATTCATTGTGTTCCGAAGAAAGGAGGAGTAACTTTCATTGTTAATGATGAAAATGAATTAATCCCTACAAGACAAGTTACTGGATGTCGAATTTACATTGATTATCGAAAATTAAACAATGCCACTAGAAAGGATCATTTTCCTTTACCTTTCTTGGATCAGATGCTCGATAAATTAACTGGACACTCATATTTCTATTTTTTGGATGGATATTCTGGATATCATCAATTACCCGTTGCTCCTGAGGACCAAGAGAAAATAAAATTTATAAGTCCTTATGAAACATTTGCCTTTAGAAAAATGTCTTTCGGTTTATGTAATGCACATGCAACTTTTCAGACATGTATGATGCCAATATTTTGTGATCTAATTGAAAAAGGAATTGAAGTATTTATGAAAGATTTTTCAGTATTTGGAACTTCTTTTAAGTATTACTTGGAAAATATAACAAAAGTTCTGAAAAGATGTGAAGAAACAAATTTGGTTCTAAACTGGGAAAAATGTCAGTTTATGGTCACATAAGGAATTGTACTTGGACATAAAATTTCACAAAAAAGAATGGAAGTTGATCAGGCAAAAGTGAAAATTATTGCTGAACTTCAAAAATCATCCACATTCAATGCACCTTGTGAGAGAACTGACATTCTCGTCGTCGGCGGCCTCGATTTCGCCGTCGGCGGCCTTCTAGAATACTAGGTTTTGACACTGTTGAAAAGACCTCGCCATCGGCGGGGTCAATCTCGCCGTCGATGGCCTGCTTATCTTTTTAATTTTTGAACTCTCAGAAAAAATGCTCCGTCGGAGCCGTTGATCTCGCCGTCAGCACCCAAAGTCAAGTCTTCATATTTTGGTCCTTTTTGCTCCAATTTTGCTCCTTTTTGCATCTTTTTGCTCCAATGTCCATAAATCAACATACCTGCAAAAAAAATCAAAAATACATTTCTTTAGAGTGTAATATCATCAAAATTCGTTTAAAATAGGCATGAAAATTTTAACATATTTTCAGTTGGTCAAAATCCCCCAAACTTAACTATTACTTATCCTCAAGTAGTTTTTAGTACTACATAAAAGTTATGATTCATTGTGGTAAAGTTTTAATTTAGAAATACTATAATTTTGATTTAAATAAATATCATAGTGAGATTTCTTTAAAATATTTTTAAGTAGTTAGATTAACTCTATAGATGTAAGACTATCTAGTCATCAAGTCTAAGAGTTCTAGTCTTCTATTCATTTCAAGAATGACTATATGTTGCAATATCAATTCAAAAGAAATTAGAAAATACCATGAACAAGCAAAAGCTGTACAACTTAGAAGTGGAAAGAAATTAAAAGAGAAAAAATTAGAATGAAATTGAAGAAGAGAGAGAGGTTGAAGAGATTGAAAAACCTAAAGAAATTCTTTCTCCAAGTAAAGATCAGACTGTAATTCCTATTGAAGTGGAAGTTGAAAGACGACCACCACCTTTTCCTCAAAGACTAAAACATCAGAAGCTTGACCATCAATTTTCTAACTTCTTTGAGAATTTTAAGAAACTTACCATCAACATTCCTTTTGCTGAAGCTTTAGAACAAATGCTGAGTTATGCAAAATTTATTAAGGATATTTTAAGCAAGAAATGGAAATTTGAAGCTTATGAAACTGTTGCATTAAGTGAAGAATGTAGTGCAATAATTCAAAAGAAACTACTTGAGAAGCTTAAAGATCCTAGAAGTTTCACTTTACCATGTGCTATTGGAGAAAAATTTTGCGCAAAAGTCTTATATGATTTAGGAGCAAGTATTAATCTCATGCCATATTCTATATTTCGAAGATTAGATTTAGGAGAGATTTCTCCCACCACTGTAACTTTCAGTTAGCTGATCGATCTATTACTTATCCTAAAGGAGTTATAGAGGATATTCTTGTTAAAGTGGATAAATTTATCTTCTCTGTGGTTTTTATTATACTGGATATGGAAGAAGATAAAGAAATACCTATTATTTTAGGGTGACCTTTTCTAGCTACCGTACGTGCTATAATTGATGTGCAAAAAGGAGAATTAACAATGAGAGTTAATGAACAATAGATAACATTTAATGTTTTGAAATCAATGAGGTATCCTGACAAAGAAAAATTCTATTGGATGGATATTATTGATTATATAATTGAAAAGTATTATTAAGAAAAATGTAAAGTCATTTCTGAAGAAAAAATGATGAATCTATGTTATATAATGAGTAATTAGCTGAATAAATTGAAGAAGTGAATGAAGAAAATTTATTTGAAGAAACTCATTATATTCATGATAATTGGGAAATTATAGACACGACTAAAACTGATATACTTTTACCCTCGATTGAAAAAGCCCCCGAACTCGGAATTAAAAATGTTACATGCACATTTAAAGTATGCATTTCTTGGAAATTTATTAACTTCACCTGTGATTATATCTTCAGAACTAAGCAAAGATCAAGAAGAAAAATTAATAGGAGTTTTGAAGAACTATAAGAAAGCTTTTGGTTGGACAATTGCAGATATAAGAGGAATAAGCCGTTCAATCTGTATACATAGGATTTTAATGGAAGAAAATTGTAAACCTACTATTGAACCTCAGAGAAGATTGAATCCAATTATGAAAGAGGTTGTTAAAAAAGAGATTTTAAAATGGTTAGATGCTGGAAGTATTTATCCTATTTCGGATAGTCAATGGGTAAGTCTTATTCATTGTGTTCCGAAGAAAGGGGGAGTAACTGTCATTGTTAATGATAAAAATGAATTAATCCCTACAAGACAAATTATTGGATGGCGAATTTGCATTGATTATCGAAAATTAAACAATTCCACTAGAAAGGATCATTTTCCTTTACCTTTCTTGGATCAGATGCTGGATAAATTAACTGGACACTCATATTTCTATTTTTTGGTTGGATATTCTGGATATCATCAATTACACATTGCTCCTGAGGACCAAAAGAAAATAAAATTTATAAGTCCTTATGGAACATTTGCCTTTAGAAAAATGCCTTTCGGTTTATGTAATGCACATGCAACTTTTCAAACATGTATGATGTCAATATTTTATGATCTAATTTAAAAAGGAATTGAAGTTTATGAAAGATTTTTCAGTATTTGGAAATTCTTTTTAAGTATTACTTGGAAAATATTACAAAAGTTCTGAAAAGATGTGAAGAAACAAATTTGGTTCTAAACTCGGAAAAATGTCAGTTTATGGTCACAGAAGGAATTGTACATGGACATAAAATTTCACAAAAAGGAATGGAAGTTGATCAGGCAAAAGTGAAAATTATTGCTGAACTTCGACCACCTACTACTGTTACTAATCTGCGAAGTTTTCTGGAGCTGGATTTTATAGAAGATATATAAAGGATTTTTCTAAGATTGCTAAACCTCTTTTTCATTTATTATAAAAAGAAACTAAGTTTGAATTTAATGAAGATTGTCTAAATGCTTTCAATATTCTAAAAGAGAAAGTAATCACTGCACCTATCATTATTAAACCTAATTGGAGTAAACCTTTTAAATTAATGTGTGATGCAAGTGATTATGCAATTGGAGCTGTATTGGGACAAAAATATGAGAAAATTTTCAAAAGTTATATATTATGCTAGCAAAACTCTTATTGAAACTCAAATAAATTGCACTACTACTGAGAAAGAGATCTTAGCAATAGTATATTCCTTTGATAAATTTAGAACTTATCTTCTTGGGACCAAATGTATCGTACATACTAATCATTCTGCTATTAAGTATTTAATGTCTAAAAAGGATGCTAAACCTAGATTGATAAGATGAGTTCTACTTTTACAAGAATTTGATTTTCAAATTGTTGACATAAAAGGAGCTGACAACCAAATAGTTGATCATTTATCAAGAATTAAAAATGATAGTGAGAAGATTACTGAAGAAAACATAATTGAGAAATTACTTGATGAACAATTGTATGTTATTCAAGGATTACAAACGCCTTGGTATGCAGATATAATAAACTATTTGGTTAGCAATATTTTACCGTATGGATTGAATAGAAAATATATTGAAAAATTTAAGAATGATTCTAAATCATATATTTGGGAAGATCCTCATTTATTTAAACTAGGCAGAGATTCTGTGATTCGAAGGAAGAAACTTTTGCAATTATTCAAAAATGTCACTATTATGAATTTGGAGGACATTTTGGAGTGGATAAAACTGCGTTTAAAATTTTAAATTCTGGATTTTATTGGCCTACATTATTCAAAGATGTTAGATATTATGTGAAAACTTGTGATCGATGTCAAAGAATTGGGAATATATCCAGAAAAGATGAAATGCCTCTAAGTTATATATTAGAAATTGAGATTTTTGATGTATGGGGTTTAGACTTTATGGGGCCTTTTATACCATCATCTGAAAAGGTTTATATTTTATTAGTAGTTGATTATGTTTCAAAGTGGATTGAAGCTGTAGCTTTACCTAACTGTGATTCCAAAAGTGTTTCGAAATTTTTAAAGAAAATGAATTTTATAAGATTTGGACTACCGAGGGTAATTATCATAAATAGGGGAAGTCATTCAGAAATGTAATAATTCAATCATTATTGGAAAAAATCGGAATTAAACATAGAATTGCAACTGCTTATCACCCACAAATAAGTGGAATGACTGAAGTATCAAACAGAGAAATTAAAAAAATATTAGAGAAGACTGTTAATCCTAAAAGAACTGACTGGGTTGATAGACTTGATTCTACATTATGGGCTTATAGAACAGACTTATAAGACACCTATCGAATGTCACCTTATCGGTTAGTTTATGGTAAATATTGTCACTTACACCGTTGAATCGGAACATAAAGCTTACTCGGGCGATAAAGGAGTTCAATTATGATTTGAATGCTGCAGGAGAGAAATGACTGTTACAACTGAATAAAATGGAAGAGATAAGAAATGAGTCCTATGAAAATGCAAAGATTTATAAGGAAAGAATGAAGAAATTGTATGATAAAAAGTTTTCAAGAAAAATTTTTGAGCGTGGACAAGAAGTATTATTATTTAATACTCATTTAAGACTTTTTCTTGGAAAATTAAGATCTAAATGGATGGGACCATTTATAATTGAGAAAGTATACCCTTATGCAGCTGTGGATATTAAAGATTCCAAGACAAGAAAAATATTTAAAGTTAACAAATTAAGACTGAAGCCTTATGTGGGAGAAATGAAATCGGTTTACAATGAGGCTTACGAGCTGAGTCTACTCGATTAAAATAACTGATTAGGTCGGGCTGACGACGTTAAACCAAGCATTTTGTGGGAGGCAACCCATATATTATCATTGTGATTTTTTTGAATTGAATTTATCTCAATCGATATGTTTGTGTTGATCACACCATTTTAATAGACCCATTTTAAGACCGAAACTTTGTAAATTTGACGAAAGGCGAAACAGAGTCGAACATGGTTCCGGCGCCTAGGCGCCCAAACTTGGCGCCTAAGCTCCAGCATAACCTGTGTATCGATGGTCCGGAGTCTAGGCGCCAGATTTCGGCGCCTAAGCGCCCCAGTTACAGGCTCGTGTAGAAACGAAAATCTTCAGTTTTTCACACAAATTCTTCCTATAAACTACCCTATCTTCATCCCCAATCCCTAAGAAACCCTGATTTCGTCCAGCACAACTCATTTTGGAAGAGAAATAGTAGTTTAGAAGCAATGAAGAGAGGAGATCATGGAAATGAGTTAAGAGATAAGTCTTCTAAAGATCCTCAACCTTATTTCAATGATTATATTGCAGTAAGTTTAGAGAAATTATTCAGTCGTCAGATAAGATTGAGGCAGAATTGCTAAGTGTTGAAAATCGTCTACATGAAATGTATCACCAAATCGAGCACTTGGAATGACAGACAAAGCTTGACTTTGATCATATGACAGCCTTTCAAGATTCTCAAGTGACGATGTATGTGAAGAATAAATGGATTAACGAGAAGACGGATTTGGAATTTCCAAGGGCGTTAGTTTTCTACCCATGCGGGCCTAGCAATCATCATTGCGAGAGGGATGAAAATTTAAAGTTTGGAGAAGAATAGATCGTTGGTGTGTTCTAGGTGTGATTGAGTCATGTTTTAGTGAGTCGAATATTTTGTTTGTTTGTTTTCTTTCATTGTTCAAAGTGTGTTGTTTGATTGTGAATTTTCTTTAAAATAGTGATGTTTGTGTTGTTTATTAAGAGTTTAACCTTGTTATAGTACTTTATTGTAATTTCTTGAACTTGGAATGGAAAATTTTGAAATGGAATTGGAAGAGTTTGATTATATCTTGTGTTTGAATGTTGGATCTATTTTATCATTTAGATTGTTTGTAGAAATGTTTGAAAGTTAGAAATTGGAGTAATACTCTCATGTGAGTAGATAGAAGTCAAATTTATTAATTTTTTGTGGAAAATACAATTTTTAAATCGAATTTTTGGGAAGGCGAGTCTGGCGCCTAGGCGCCAGAATTTAGCGCCTAGGCACCGGTTCGGCCTGAACCCGAAATTCAGGCTTTTAAACCCACCGACGCCATTAACGATGCCTAAGCTCCTTCTTCCTCCATTTTTCATGAAATACATACCTAGGGATCCATTTTTAGGTTGGTTTTTCGAGTTTTTGAGCTTGGAATCACTTGATTTCTTCATCTCGAAGTCAAATCTACCTTCTAATCCATTTATTTTTTATTTTCATCGTGGATTTTTCAACTTTTGAGCAAAACCAAAATTTTGATTTTTGGAGTTTAATCCATGGATTTGAAGCTTTATTTTAAATTTTAAAAGCTTAAATAAGTTTATTCTTTTTATCCTTTAATTTATTTTGCATTTTCTTTCTCTTACATTTAGTGGCTTCAAAATCTAAACGAGGGAAAGAACGAGAAAATTTCGATCGCAGCAAATTCACTACTACCGCAGCACATTTTCGTTACAATGAATTTTCTACGATGAGAAAATTTATCTCAGAGAGGAGTTTCTACAATCCTGGTGGAATGATTGAAGATACAATCGTTACATTGAACTGGCAACGATTCTGCTACTTCACTGCTGTTGTTGTGATCCATGTCTTCTGGGAATTTTATGATAATTTTATGGATGCCGAAGATTACGAGATCTTCATGAGAGGAGTTGGAGTAGGATTTACTCCTGAAAGAATCAACATTTATCTGAGGGAGATTTGGAGACAATGATTGCCTGTTTGACTGATGGTACTGGAGCTTGGAAGACCCGGAACGAGAAACGGGTAAATTTTTCATCTTCTAAGTTAAATGGTGTTTCTAAGGCCTGACATTACTTTATTTCTACTCACCTCCTTCCATCCAACCATTTTAGTGAGGTCACAAAGGACATAGCTATCCTCAACTACGGCATACATGAGAGGAATCCAATTGATGTCGGGTGTATTATTTATGATTCTGTGGACGCCACTGCTCGTTCCAGCACTTCTGTGGGATTGGGATTCCCATCTCTGATTTATTCTCTATGCGAAAGTGATGGAGTTCTTGCTGAGCTTTCATAGGAGAAGCTCAAGTCTACCAAGCCCATTGGATGGGACAGTGTTAGTATTTATGATCGACTTCGAGGTAAGAGTTCTACCGCACCCTCTAGTTCATTACCTACTTTAGGTAGACCTTCTACTTCTCGACCTTCTACTTCTGCTGTTGAACCACCATCTAGTTTTTGGGAAAATATACATGATAAATTTATAGAGCAGCATAATATGTTACTTTTAACCTATTATAGAGTGGATACAATAGATAAGAAAGTAAATCATCTTTCTAAGTACACCCAGAGGAAGAGTGATTTTGATGCAGAGTATTTTGAGACTCTTGTTAGATTCATTAAGGGTGATCATTCAGTTCAGTTCCCGACCTGCCCTCGATTCTAACCATATGATGATCACCATAATAAGAATGTTGATTTTTCTTTTGATGATGATGAGGATGAGGAGACAGCTAGTGATGAGTAGATTTCTAGGATTGAGTAGTTGTGTTATTTATGTTATGTTTTGTTAGTGTGTTAGTTTTGGATGTATGTGATGATTTGTTTTTATGTTTGATGCACCGTTGATGTTAGTGTACTTTTGATGTGTAGAGTGTATTGATTCTGAGACAATTATTGTTGTACTGATGATTGTTGGATTGTTAGAGTTTATTTTTGTAATGAGATGTTTTGTTTCTGTTTTAGTACAGTGATCAATACACCTGTTTAGTTTAGTTATTTTTGTTTAAACTTATAAAAAAAATGTGTAGAAATAGATCCTGCTTACAAAAATTTTTCTATATATGTTTAAACATTTCTTTTATATTAATAAAAAGCATTTGTAGAAATAAAATTTTCCTTTCTAGATTATTTTTCATATACTAAGAAAAATTCCTAATGGAAATATGCTATTCTTTCTCTCATGCTTTAAAAATTTTCATGATTCATGTTTATACCAAAACTTAAGTTTGGGGGAAGGGAAAATACTTTGAAATTTAAATATTATTGGTCCTTAATTACTAATATTTTCTTTAAAAATATTAAGATAACATAAGGAATGAAAAATTTATTTAAGATTACATAAATTTTTGAATTTATAAATAATTTAGTAAACTTAACTAAAATTTTAATAATATTGATTGATTTTAAGAATAGAATTATTTAACTTAATGAATAATAAAACTAAAATTTTTTCTATTTATAGTAAAGAGAATTGTATTTTTGAAATACTAAGGAATCAAGATTATTACTTGAAAAAGAAATAATTGAAATAATTTTTGAAAAATACTTATTAAGAATGTCATATTTATTAAGTGAAAATGTATAAGTTTTTAAATATAAGTTAAGGACAGTGAAGTTCAAAATCATTAACAGGCTATCTAGATATAGTAATCCTCACAAATTGTGAAAAAAAAAGTAAAAAGGGGGATTGAAAAATATCCTTAAAAAGAAAAAAAGAAAAAGAAAAAAAGAAGAAAAGAGAAAAAAAAGAAATGTGAGGAGAAGCTTGAGGAGATGCCTAATAAAAAATTGGCTTCACTTGAATTATCTTATAGGAAGAAAACTAATTACATTTTTAACTTAATTTTTATGTAAAAGCATCCTTACTAGAAAAGTTTTCATGAAAGTCTTTTTCTTGTAAAATATCTATGTGATCTTAATATGATAAATTGCAATTATTCTTAAAATAAACAAAAATTTTAAAGTCTTATGATTTGGTAGTTAACTATTCTTTAAATTCTTAAAATTAACCATAATTAGTGAAATTTGGTTAATGATTTACTAGAGCATTTATAAAACCAAAAATTACAAGGAACCTTAAATTTTTAAACTTCATTCCAGATGTTATACATTTTATGTAATAAAAAGGGTTACTTGAGGACAAGTAACATTTAAGTTTGGGGGAATTTGATCCACTTAAAAAGTACCTATTTTTATGCCTTATTGATGATTCAATTTTTAACAATATTATGCTTTAATGAAAGATATTTTTATGTTTTTGGATATAGGTAATGAAAAAAAGAGTTCAAGGAGGAAAAATGAACAAAAAGGAGCAAAAATAGAGCTAAAAAGCAAAGTTACCAAAATTATTGGTCTGGCGCCTAGGCACCAGTTCGATACTGAAGCAGTTCAGATTTTTGACAACTTTGGGCAGTTATTTTGACGGTGTTAAGCGGTTATCAGACCCTTTAGAAAACTGGAAGTTACTCTTGATACATAGGACATGTGATACAATGCATCTGGACACCGGAAAATGGTTTTAATCGTGAATAGGTACTATCCAAAGTGAAGGAGTGCGAAGATCTGGTTACAGTGTCCGGCGCCTAGGTGCCAGATCTGGCGCCTAGGTGCTACAGTTACTTTCTAGAAGATTCATTGAATTTTGACAAATTTTGAAGAGGTGCCTTAAGCAACCCCTGGTCATTTTTGAAGCTTTATAAATTAGAGACATTTCTACAGAAAACAGAGCTCTCCCATGCCCAGAAATAGTTCTAGAGAGCCACCAAATACTTTTCTTAAGTATTTAGTGAGTTTATTTTAGTTTATTTTAGTTACTTTGAGTGTTACTACTCAATTCCTTGAGTAGTGAGTGAGAGTTTGTAAGAGTTGATGTTGTTGAACTCTTGTACTTTGCATTGGAGTCAGTAGGAGTCAAAGGATCACTTGAAGGAACATTTCAGATAACTATTTGTAACTTGGTTCAATGTTTTATAAATATGTTTTATTATGTGACTTCAATATGTTCTGAGTAGTTACTTTTCTGTCTCCTTTCAACCATGAAAAGATAATAAAGGTAATTTGATTGTGTTGGAGAACTTAAACTTAATTTTAAAAATTATTGTGATGATATTCATACCTGAGCTTAATTTACTTTTTAAACTGGCCATTTGAATTGTTAAAATCTGTTGAAGAATTATGAGACCTATCCGGAGATGAGTTCTTAACAAGTAGATATCACATGAATCCTTGGGTATTCGAAGGCCATGTGCGGGTTATTCAAGGTTAAGTACAAATAAATAAGAAAATATTATTTATTAGGCGTTGAATTAATTAGTTTTTAGAGTGACAAACTAAATTCTATTAATTTGGTTTATAGAAAGGGAACGAGCCACTAGTAGGGCCGACCATAGCCACCATTGGACATCTAGAAATGTGAGTCTAGATTAACCCATTCTACTAATAATACATCTTGAACCAATATATATATTAGCCAATGTTTTTATACTATCGAGTGAAGGTAAAGAATATGAATGCTTCTATTTGGTGCAATACCATAATTTTAAGTTTTCCACGAATGATAGTTTTTCTGAAAAATCTTGGATTAGTTGAAAGGAGAAAGTTGTTTTATTTATACTTGCAACCTTTACTTTATTGCTACTTTACTTACATCTAGTAGAAATTTCATAAAACTTAAAATCTGATTTTTGAAAAGAAATAAAAATTATAATTACTTTTAATTTGAAAATCTATTAATTTCTAAAATTAATCTTCACTGCGGGATCGATAACTAGGACTCCAATAGAGCCTTGTATTACTGGATACGATACGTATACTTGCGTAGTGCCTCTGGTGTGCAAAATATTTTCTAAAATTGTAAGGTAAGATGCAAGGTAGGGTTTCTGGGTAGGAGAAAGGAAGAAAAAGGGTGAAGATGTAGGTCGAGGCTTTTTTGTAGGATAGAGGAAGGGAGAGGGTGAAGATGTAGGGTAGGTTTTTTGAGTAGGAGAGAGGAAGGGCCAGAGTAAGAATGTGGGCTAGGGTTTATGTGTAGGAGAGAGAAAGGGAGAGGGTGAAAATGTAGGCTGGGGTTTTCAAGTATGAGAAAGGATGGGAGATGGTGAGGATGTTGGCAAGAATTTTTGGATATGAGAGAAAGTGTGAGGGGTGAGGTAGGCTAGTGTTTTTGGGTAGGAGTGAGGAGGCAAAAGGGAGATGGTGTGGGCTAGGGAAAGGCAATAAACTTTGGTCAAAGGAAAATGAAAGTGAGGGAAGAAGAAAATAATCATATCATGACATGAAACTCTAAGAAAAAGAAAGATATTTTACATGTAAAGCAAACATTTAATTGAGGAAATGAAGGTAGTTTATCCCTTTGCTTGCGTAGAAGTCTATGAATACCTTCATGCTTGGAGAGAGGTGAAGACAGTGCGGTGAGCTTCAGTCTTAGTACGAGGGGTTGAGGGAGAGGGGAAGATTTTATCCTTGGTGTGAGAGGTAAAAGGAATAAGAGGGAGAAGTAGATTTTCAACTAATTGAGGAGATGAGGAGTAAATGAGAGGTTTCAGGCTAGAGAAGGGGAGTTGTGGAATGGGAGTTTCAGCTAGGTGAGGGGAGAATGAGGGATAATGGTAATTTTTATTAAGTTGGGGAGAGAATTAGAGGGAGTGGTTAAGAGGAGTGAAGGGAATTTTAGGAAAATGAGGGAAAATTTAAATTCAAGGCAGTTGTTCGAGTTGATTATGGTCAAAATGATAATCCTAGCTCATTTAAAAGAATAAACACAAAATTTTTTTTGATGCGATTATTTTTGGTTGAAATGGTATCTAATTCAATAAATTACCATTCACTTAGGTATTTTGGATAAAAGTAAGAAATAATTAAACCAGGATTTACTAACTCAATGATTAATGATTGCAAGAAGGCCAATCAATCTAATCACATTGTGTTTGTGTCACATCGGGCGTACTCCAAATTTCAAGACTTGAAGAAGGTTCAAATAAGTGTTACCATGGGCTAAAAAGAATGGAATATGTGTGATTTACCACATTTCAAGTTTACTGTCCTAAAGGGTTGACAAAAAAAAATTGCTCTGACTAATATGAAGTAAACCAATTTGATCACATCATGATGGAGACACGTGACACGTGCTCCAACTTCCAATGGATCATGACAAACTTCTTTCGGTCTGTGATCGACTAAGTTAAGAAGATACTTCATATAAAGGATTGAACTCCAAAAACAAAACCTGATTAGTCTAAGATAAATGAACATGGTCCAATTGTGTTTGTGCCTTGTGAGGTATACTCCAATTTCTGACGGACCTGAAGAAGTTCATACTGGATTCTTTGTGCATTGTGTTTCAGTTAACATTTTGTTTTGTTTGGATTTGTTTATTTTAATTTTGATTTTTTAAAAAGTCATTCCATTTTTAAGCAATGGTTTATTTTAGTTACATTTGGATATAAGAGATCATTCAGGGTATTACACCTTGTCCAAATAGTGACTGGTGTAGTATAATGATGTGATCCTTAAGACTACAAAGGGTTTTAATGTTTGAATAATATGTTGGAGTTTTTTTCCTTTGGAAGGTTTTGTTTTGGCATTGATTGATTTTGATAGTTGTGTTTTCTATTGTCTTGGTTTTGATTGTTTTGACTTTGCTTGTTGTAGTTGAGTTGATTTGGAGAAAAATTAGTTGACTGATTTTGTGAGTGTTTATTTTCAAAAAATTTAATTGTTTTGGAGGAATGTTGCTTACTTATTTTGCAGAAAATATTGAATGATTGTTTGTTTGTTTGTTTGTTTCTGTGTTTTTGTTTTGATTACTTGATTTGATTTGTTTTTTTTTTAGCCTGAACAATTTTTTCTTTTGAAAGTGTTATAGCTTTAAAGACACTTTAAGGTTAGTTCAAAATTTTGAACTTTATTTTGGATTATATATTCAGGGAGTTTCAGATTGAAAGATTTATTTTGAACAAGAATTAGTAAAGGATAGAGTCAAACATGAATGGTGAAATCAGGAGGCTCTATACTAAACTAAGGCTCAAAATCACAAGCAAAGAGGTCCAAAAAACCTAAAGCCTACTCCTTAAACGTTATGCGAGATGTCTTGGAACATGAAGATTGAGGATATAGAATAGAACCCGAAGATGTAAAAAGGTTTGATAGACCCATAAAGAGTTCAATAGAATGATGAACAACCAAACTCATTACAAAAGAAGGAGAGGAGAACGAGTCCCCATTAAAGTCACCAGAAGAAACCTTGATGGAGTTTTTTCTTGTTTTGGGACTAGCATAGATATCAAAAGCTTTCTATCTAAATGGTTGAATTTAACATTCAAATAATCACATACTATCTCGAAAGATAGAGACATTACCTTAGAAGAACTTAACTATTTGAATAAAAGAAATCCTTAGGGTCTATGGAACAAGCATTCTTCCCTAACCTTTTAGGTGTAAGATAAGATTTCTTTTGATCTTGTGATCTCATTCCTACCTAGGGAATCCTTTGTAGTTAATTACATCTTTAAAAGTGTAAGCTCTATGAAAAACCTCTCGATTAAAATGGTAATTTAAATTGCCAAAGATCGGGATTTCATAATTGGAGGGTCCAAATTGGAAGAATTAAGCCTCAAAGAATGGGACTTATAATCCAATGAAAACATGTCATGGGAAACATCCGATGTATAGGGATTTGACTACCCAATTAAGGGAACCTATATCCAAAGTGATGTTTGAATAGCCTTGGAAAATTACTAAGTAGAACTGAGTTTGATTTGAGTATAATTTGAGATGATTTTGAACTGAATTTATACTAGATTTGAATTTGGTTTTGAATTGAGTTTTAGATTAAATGATGACATAATAATACTTAATTTGATTGAAAAAGGTAATTGAAATCCTTAAGCCAAGAATAGAGTCAGGTAAGGATGGATTTTGAGTTGAAAAAAAAACCATGACTTTATAAGGAATTCTATTGGTGGACTAATCTAGATTTTAGGAATAACGTCACCAATCAAAATGCCCACGGATTTCCATCATCCCGGGAACATTAGTATCAGTCAACTATGACCAACTTGTAACCAAGAATCCTCCTTGAATGCCAAAGCATGGATGATTCATAGTTTTGAAGTAGTCTGAAAAACCTTCATCAATTACCATGGCTTACTTCATTCTAAGGTATTTCTTCTTGTCTCAGCGAATATGTTTGTTGTTCTGCTTGTTGAACCAACCTTTACGAGTATCTATATATGCAAGAATTTATGAATTTATATTTAAATATTTATAATAATTTTGTGCGTATCGTTAAGTAATACAGGGCTCTATTGGAGTCCTAGTTATCGATCCCACAGCGAAGATTAAGAGAAAAATAATTGAAGGAATTTAATAGATAGATTTTCAAATTAAAAGTAATTATAGTTTTTTATTTCTTTTTAAAATTCAGATTTTAAGTTTAATGAAATTTCTACTAAATGTAAGAAAAGAAACAATAAAGTAAGGTTAATGCAAGTATAAATAAAATAACTTTCTCCTTTTCAACTAATCCATGATTTTTCAGAATAATTATCATTTGTTGAGAACTTGATATTATGGTATTGCGCCAAATAGAAGCATTCTTATTATTTACCTTCGCTCGATAGTATAAAGAACATTAGCTAATCTATAGATCGGTTCAGGATGTATTATTAGTAGAATGGGTTAATCTAGGCTCACACTTCTAGATGTCCAAGGGAGGCTATGGTCGAACCTACTAGTGAATCATTCCCTTTCTATAAACCAAATTATTAAAATTTAGTCTGTCACTCTAAAAACTAATCAATTCTACACCCAATAAACAATATCTCCCTATTTATTTGCACTTTATCATGAATAACCAGCTCAAGGCCTTTGATTACCCAAGGATTCATGCGATATCTACTAGTTAATAACTCATCTCAGGATAAATCTCAGAATTCTTTAACGGGTTTTAACATTTCAAATGGCCAGTTTAAAAAGTAAATTAAGATCAGGTATGAATATCATCGCAATAATTTTTATTATTTTAAGTTAAGTTCTCGAACAAAATCAAATTATCTTATTATCTTTTCATAGTTAACAAGAGAAAGAAAAGTAACTGTCAGAACACATTGAATTCACACAACAAAACATATTTATAAAACTTTGAACCAAATTACAATTATTTATCTGGAATGTTCCTTCAAGTGATCCTTTGACTCCTACTGACTCCAATGCAAGGTACAAGACTTCAATCAGCAATAACACTTACAAACTCTCACTTACTATTCAAGGAATAGAGTAGTAACACTCAAAATAACTAAAATAAACTCACTAAATACTTAATAAGAAAATATGGCGGCTCTCTAAATCTATCTCTGGAAGCTGGAGATCGAGGTGGGGCACATTTTCTGTAGAAATGTCTCCTATTTATAGAGCTTTGAAAATGGTTAGCGGTTGCTTAAGGCTCCTCTTCAAAATCCATCCAAATTCAATGAATCTTCTAGAAAGTAACTGTGGCGCCTAAGCGCCGGGATCTGGTGCCTAGGCGCCGGACTCCGTGACCAAGTCTTCGCACCTCTTCACTTTGGATCACACCTCTTCACGATTAAAAGTGTTTTCCTGTGTATGGATGCATTGTATCACATGTCATGTGTATTAGGAGTAACTTCCAGTATTCTAGAAGGTCTGATAACCGCTTAACACCATCAAAATAACTACCCAAAGTCATCGAAAACCTTATCTGCTTTAGTATCGAACTGGCGCTTAGGCGCTAGATTCTGGCGCCTAGGTGCCAGACCTATAATTTCGGCAACTTTGCTTTTTAGCTTTATTTTTGCTCCTTTTTTGCTCATTTTTCCTTCTTGAACTCTTTTTTTATCACATATTTCCAAAAACATAAAAATACCTTTCATTAAAGCATAATATCCTTAAAAATTGAATCATAAATAAGGTAAAAAAATAAGTATTTTTAAGTGGATCATATTCCCCCAAACATAACGTTACTTGTCCTCAAGTAACCCTTTTTATTACATAAAATATATAACATCTGGAATGAAGTTTAAATATTTAAGATTCATTGTAATTTTTGGTTTTATAAATGCTTTAGCAAATCATTAACCAAATTTCACTAATGAAGGTTAATTTTAAGAATTTAAAGAATACTTAACTACCAAATCATAAGACTTTAAAATTTTCATTTATTTCAAGAATAATTGTAATTTATCATATTAAGGTCACATAGATAATTTACAAGAAAAAAGACTTTCATGAAAATTTTTCTAGTAAAGATATTTGTACATAAAAATTAAGTTAAACATGTAATTAGTTTTCTTCCTATAAGATAATTCCATTGAAGCCAATTTTTAATTAGGCTCTCCTCAACCTTCTCCTCACATTTCTTTTTTTTTTCTTTTTTCTTTTCTTTTCTTTTTTTTCTTTTATTTTATTTTTTTTCTTTTTATTTTTTTAAGGATATTTTTCAATCCTCAATTTTTTTTATTTGTGAGGATTACTATATCTGGATAGCCTGTTAATGATTTTGAACTTCACTATTCTTAACTTTTATTTAAAAACTTACACATTTTTACTTAATAAGTATTTTTCAAAAATTATTTCAATTTTTTCTTTTTCAAGTAATAATCTTTATTCCATGGTATTTCAAAAACACAATTCTCTTTACTATAAATAGAAAATTTTAATCATATTATTATTTAAGTTAAATAATTCTATTCTTAAAATCAATCAAAATTATAGAAATTTTAGTTAGGTTTACTAAATTATTTATAAATTCAAAAATTTAAGTAATCTTAAATAAATTTTTCATTCCTTATGTTATGTTAATATTTTTAAAGAAAATATTAGTACATTAAGGACAAATAATATTTAAATTTTAAAGAATTTTCCCTTCCTCCAAACTTCAGTTTCGGTATAAACATAAATCATGAAATTTTTTAAAGTATGATAGAAAGAATAACACATTTTTACCAGTAATTTTTCTAAGTATATGAAAAGTAATCAAGCAAGGAAAATTTTATTTCTACAAATACTTTTTATGAATATAAAAGAAAGGTCTAAGCATATATAGAAAAATTTTAATAAGCAGGATAAATTTCTACAAAAATCATATATATATATATATATATATATATATATATATATATTTTTAAACAAAAACAACTAAACTAAACAGGTGTTCTGATCACTATACTAACACAAATACAAAACATCTCATTACATAAATAAACTCTAACAATCCAGGAATCATTATTACAACAATAAGTGTTTCAGAACAGTGCATCAAACATGAAAACAAACAATTCATCACATACATGAAAAACTAACACTAAACATAACATAAATAACACAAATACGCAATCCTAAAAATATAATCATCACTAGCAGTCTCCTCATCCTCATCATCATCAAAGGAAAAGTCTACATTCTCGTTCTGAATATCAAATGGTGAGAATATAGGGCAGTTCGGGAACTGAACTGAATGGTCACCTTTCAGGAATCTAACAAGAGACTTAGAATACTCAGCATCAAAATCACTCTTCCTCTGGGTGTACTCAGAAAGATGATCCAAATTCCAATCTAAAGTATCGACTCTACAATGGGTCAAAAGTAACATATTCTACTGCTCTATAAATTTCTCATGCATATTCTCCCAAAAACTAAATGGTGGCTCAGCAGCAGAAGTAGAGGGTCCAGAAGTAGACGGTCTACCAGAAGTAGGTAATGAAATAGAGGTTGTGGTAGAACTCTTACCTCAAAGTCAATCATAAATACTGACACTTTCTCATCCAATGGGCTTTATAGACTTGATCTTTTCCTCTAAAAGCTCAATAACAACTCCAGCATTCTCGCACAGAGAATAAATCAAAGATGGGAATCCCAATCCCACCGAAGCGCTAGAACGAGCAATGGCCTCTATAGAATCATAAATAATACTCCCAACATCAATCGACTTCCTCTCCTGTATGCAGTAGTTGAGGATAGATCTGTCCTTGGCAACCTCACTCAAATGGTTGGATGGAAGGAGGCGACCAGAAATAAAGTAATTTCATGCCTTAGAAACACCATTTGGCTTAGAAGATGAAAAATTTACCCATTTTTCATTCCAGATCTTCTAAGCTCCAGTACCATCTATCAAGTATGCAATAATCATCTCTAAATCTCCCTTAGATGGAGATAATCCAGAGTAATAACACTCGATGTTCAGTGGCTGGCCGTAGAAAATGTTGATTCTCTTTGGAGTAAATCCTACTCTAACTCCTCTCACGAAAATCTCGAAATCTTCGGCCTCCAAGAAATTTGGAGAAAACTCCCTGACGACAGGGATAACGACAACATCAATGAAGTAACAGAATCGTTGCCAGTTCAGTGCAACGATCGTATCTTCAATCCTTCCACCAGGATTGTAAAATCTCCTCTCCGAGATAAACTTTCTTTTCGTAGCAAAATCTTTTTAACAAAAATGTGTTGCAGCAGTGGCAAAGTTGCTATGATCGAAATTTTCCCGTTCTTCCCTCGCTTAGATTTTGGAGCCATCTAAACATAAGAGAAAGAAAACACAAAATAAATTAAAGGATCAAAAGAATAAGCTTATTTAAGCTTATAAAAACTTAAATAAAGCTTCAAATCCATAGATTAAACTCTAAAAAAAAAAATTTTGGTTTTGCTCGAAAGTTGAAAATTCAATGGTGAAAATAAAAAATAAATGGATTAGAAGGTAGATCTGACCTCGAGATGAAGAAATTAAGAGATTCCAAGCTCAAAAACTCGGAAATCCGGCCTAATAATGGATCCCTAAAGTTAATTTTCACGAAAAAGGGAAGAAGAAGGGAGCTTAGGCATCGTTAATGGTGTCGGGTGGTTTAAAAACTCGATTTTTGGGTGCAGGCCGAACCAGCACTTAGACGCCGAGTTCTGTCGCTTAGACGCCAAACTCGCCTTTACAAAAATTTGATTTAAAAATTATATTTTCCACCAAAACTTATCAAATTCAACTTATAATTACTCACATGAGATTATTACTCCAATTTCTAACTTCCAAACATTTCCACTGTCAATTAAAATGATAGAATAGATCTAACATTCGAACACCATATATAATCAAATTCTTCAATTCCATTTCAGATTTTTCATTCCAATCTCAAGAAATTCCAGTAAAAGACTATAACAAGGTTCATCACTCTATAAACAATACAAATAACATAAATTCAAAGCAAATTCACAATCCAAAAACACACTTTGAACAATGAAAGCAAACACACAAACTAAACATTCGCCTCACTATAACATGACTCAACCACACTAAGAACACATAAAAGATCTATTCATCACCAAACTTTGCATTTCCATCTCTTTCGCAATGAAGTTCGCTAGGCCCGCATAGATAGAAAACCAACGCCCTTGGAAATTCCAAAGCTGTCTTTTCATTAATCTATTTGTTCTTCGCATACATCACTACTTGAGCATCTTGATAGGCCACCATATGATCAAATTGAAGCTTCGTCAGCCATTCCAAGTGCTCGATTTGGTGATACATCTCATGCAGACGATTCCCAACGCTTAGCAATTCCGCCTCAATCTTATCTAAACGACTAAATAATTTTTCCAAACTCACAGTATTAAATCCATTAAAATAGGTTAAGAATCTTTAGAAGACTTATCTCTTGTTGCATTGCCATGATCTCCTCTCCTCATTGCTTATAAACTCTCTTTTCTCCTCCAAATGAAGTGTTCTGGTCAAAAATATGTTTTCTTGAGGATTGGGGACGAAGATAGGGCAATTTATAAGAAGAATTTATATGAAAAACTGAAGATTTTCAGTTTTTGCATGAACAGTAACTAGAGCACTTAGGTGCCTAAATCTGGCGTCTAGGCGCCGGACAATCGAAACACAAGGTTATGCTGGCACTTAGGTGCTGAGTTTTGGTGCCTAGGCGTTGGAACCATGTTCGACTCCGTTTCACCTATCGTCAAATTTATAAAGTTTCGGTCTTAAAATAGTTCTAATAAAATGGTGTGATCAACACACAAACATCGATTAAGATAAATTCAAATCACAAACAATCACAATGATAATATATGAGTTGCCTCCCACAAAGAGATTGGTTTAACGTCGTCAGCCCGACCTAATCAATGATATCTACTAGTTAAGAACTCATCTCCAGATAGGTCTCAGAATTCTTTAACAGGTTTTAACAATTCAAATGGCCAGTTTAAAAAGTAAATTAAGATCATGTATGAATATCATCGCAATAATTTTTAATGTTTGAAGTTATGTTTTCCAACAAAATCAAATTATCTTACTATCTTTTCATAGTTGAAAGGAGAAAGAAAAGTAACTACTCAGAACACATTGAATTCACACAACAAAATATATTTATAAAACTTTTAACCAAGTTACCAATACTTATCTAGAATGTTCCTTCAAGTGATCCTTTGTCTCCTACTAACTCCAATGCAAGGAACAAGACTTCAATCAGCAACAACACTTACAAACTCTCACTTACTACTCAAGGAATTGAGTAGTAACACTCAAAATAACTCAAAATAAGCTCACTAATTACTTAAGAAGAAAATATGGCGGCTCTCTAAATCTATTTCTAGATGCTGGAGATCGAGGGGGGCACATTTTCTGTAGAAATGTCTCCTATTTATAGAGCTTTGAAAATGGCCAGGGGTTGCTTAAGGCACCTCTTCAAAATTCATCCAAATTCAATGAATCTTCTAGAAAGTAATTGTGGCGCCTAGGCACCGGGATCTGGCGCTTAGGTGCCGGACTCCGTGACCAAGTCTTCGCACCTCTTCACTTTGGATCGCACCTCTTTGCGATTAAAACTATTTTCCTGTGTACAGATGCATTGTATCTCATGTATTATGTATTAGGAATAACTTTCAGTCTTCTAGAAGGTCTGATAACCGCTTAACACCGTCAAAATAACTACTCAAAGTAGTCAAAAATCTTATCTGCTTTAGTATCTAACTGGTGCTTTGGCACCGGATCTGTAATTTGGGCAAATTTTCTTTTTAGCTCTCTTTTTGTTCCTTTTTGCTCCTTTTTCCTTCTCGAACTCTTTTTTCATCACCTATATCCAAAAACATAAAAATACCTTTCATTAAAGCATAATATCCTTAAAAATTGAATCATAAATAAGGCATAAAAATAGGTATTTTTAAGTGGATCACATGTCCTAGTCCATAGCGCTAACTAGTTAACTAAACTAAACTAGGCTTCTATACTGAGAATACGCTGGGGTAACTATGTGGCCCTTGGTGTAGTGTCTAAGTTAGTTAACCTAAAGCTCATGTCAGATCTACCAAAGTTCTACTCTCGTTCTTTATCATGGTCTGTTATAGACATTTATTTACAGTTTAATATTTGCATTAATGTTTTGTTTAGTTCCAAGGTTTTGTCAATTAGTTTAAAAATTAGAGTTTTCTAAGTTTTGTATTTTTGTTCTAATTGAGATTTGGTTACTTTTCGAGGTTTGTGAAGAAAAATGAAAAGTTTTCAACTTGATTTTATTTATTTATTTTTATATTTATTTGTTATTTTTGTTTTTAAATAAGAAATAACATACTGGATAACATGAAATAACATTTAAAACATAAGCTAGCGTGTGAAACAAGAAAGAATATATGAAACATCAAACAACATATAAAATAAGATGTATTTTTAGCCTTGGATTAGACTTGCATTAAGTTCAGGCTGAGGTAAGTTGATTTTCCAACTTAAGTTAGCTCAAAAGTGAGCTAAGGTATGAGATGGATTTGCTAACTATGGCATGAGTTGGACTTAATTGCCTCGATTAAGTTGGATTTGATTGATTGACTCAAGTTAAGCTGGTTTGACTTGTTTTGAGTTTTGTTAAGCTGGTTAACCCAGGTTAGCTTATGTTTGATTTAGTTTTGATCTGGGTTAAGCTGAATTGACCAGGTTAGATTTTGGTTAATTTGGTTTGACTCGGGTTATGCTGAGTTGACCTGTGTTATCTTAGGTTTGATTTGTGTTTTACCCTAGTTTAAGTTGGGTTAGCCTAGGTTGGCATAGGTTAGGTTTGGTTTAGGTCTAATTAGGGTCAGACCTAGGATAGGTTGGGATTTTGGTTAGGATTGATTTAGATCAGACCTGAGTTAGGTTGGTATTTGGCTCAGGCATGATTTGTGTCAGACCTAAATTAGCTTGAGATTTTGGTCAAGTGTGATTGGGTCAGGCCTAGGTTAGTCTTACGTTGGGTCTCATTTGGATCAAAATTTGGATAGTTTTGGGTAAAGGTCAAGTCTAATTTGGGTTAAGAAATGTTTAGGTTTGGGTTAAAGTTTGAGCAAGTGTTTGGGTGTAAGCTTAACTAAGTTGCGTTAGGTTTAGTGTTTGGGATTGAACTAGACTTCAATTGGATAGGTTTAGTGTTTAGTTAGATTTAGCTAGTGATTCTGAGCTAGTCCTATGTTGGGCCAGATCTATTGTTTAGGTTTGGCTAAGTTTAGGTTACGTTCATGTTAGGGCTTGGTTTAGTCCTGGATTGGGTTAGGTTTAGGTCATATTTTGGTTAAGATATGGATTAGACTTGAATTGGGTAAGGTCTAGGGTATATGTTAGATTTAGGTTTGGATTTGGGTTAGACCTGGGTTGGGTAAACTTTAGGATTGAGCTTATACTTAGGTTAGGATTTAGGTTTGACCCGGGTTAGGTCTGTTTTAGCATTTAGCTTACCTAGAATGGGTTAGGTCTAGGGCTTAGTTAGTTTTAGGTTTGATTAAGTGAGTTAGGGTTAGGCTGGGTACAGGTTAACCCTAGTGAAAGCTAAACCCAAACCTAATCCAAGGATATTAGGTTCATTAACTTAGCCTAAAGCTAACTAGGAGTTTAATAAAAAAGTGAATGCTTAATTAAAAAAAAACTAGCTAGGAGACTTATTGGAGAAGGAGAACGCTTGCCGGAAAATTTCTTCCCTTCCATCTCTTTTTTTACTCAGAGTAAATGATAAACATTTCAATTGCTCGAGTCTTACCCCTTCAGTAAGCTGCCTATTTATAGCTTTGAAGGCAGTGGCTGAGCAATCTCGAGCCGTCCAATTGCGTGAGGGTGCGCATATCCTTCAGACAATTATTGAGCCATGAATCAACAGTGGTGAAACAGTGTGACAATTCATGGCCTGATCCGTGGATGAAGGCCATGGATCACTGACATGTGAAGACGGTTTGCCAGGGCGTGGTCACGCCCAGGCCTGGCATGAACATTCTGAAGAACCATTTGGCGTGGTTATGCCTATGCCAGACATGGTCACCCTAGGCCATGTGTGACCTCATTGAGGTACTTTGGGATGGGTTCATGCCCAGGTCTAATGTGATCACCCTAGGCAAAAAAAAAAAAAGGCAGGCTACTTTTTTGACCACTTTTGTTGCACTAGACCAAGGGGTGATGTGCGTGTAAGTCTTATGTAACCAAAAATGAGGTCAAAAACATACTCATCCCGTCTCACCTCCTGGTTGGGGTTGTGTTGCAACCTCTCATTTCCAATCAATAATCATTAATACTCACAAGTGGCAAAATAAGGTTTTCTCTTAATGAGTCTTGTCCTAATGTTTGGATTTCTTCTAAATGAAGAGCAACATCATCAACAATCATATTCCTCAAGAATTCATCTATTATTAATTGCTCTTATGAGTTCAACTCATCTATTTTTAGAGACTGGCTTCCTACTACTAATGCCACCGTTTACATTCTCTGCATTTGATCAACCCTATAAGCTTAGGAAAATTTAGGTGATTTCAACATATCCAATGTTATCTCTTGATCATTTCTTCTTAATATGATTTTCCCCTCCTAAGCATCAATAATGGCCATAATAGTTGCTAGAAATGGCCCCTCAGAAATAATATGCATTTCTTTTTCTTCTTTTAGATCTAAGATCAAAAAATCAGAAGGAAAGGTGAATTCCTCTATAGTAACCAGAAAATTCTTGACAATTCCTCAAGGATGGGACACAGATTGATCTGTTAATTGAAGGGTCATATTGATATGTTTAATTTTTTTTTATTTTGAGTTGATTGAAAATAATCACAAGCATGAGGTTAACACTGATGCCTAATTTATTAAGTGTTTTTTCATGAAACTCTTTTCATATGGCATAGGGAATAGTAAGGCCACCAGATATTTCCTAAGCTTGTGCAGTCATTGACGGAATGGAGGTGGAAGTCTCTCCTTTGGGACAATTCGAATGGTAAAGATAATTTTTTTCTAAGCTTGAATTCAAAAGAGTGCTCTCACTCCTATGGCTCTCTCTCTCCTTTCTTCTCCAATCTAACACCCACTACCTTACACTGCTCTGAATTTTGCTTTTTCAGATTTATCTCAGTGTTACTAGGTAATGACCTAGGGGTTCTATTTTTCATTGAATTCACTGGCCTTCCTAATTGAGTTTCAAGGTTTTTGATGGCTAAAGCTTGGCTCAGTAATGTGTTCCCCATTTGAATCATTATTTTCTTGATTGGTTAATTATTTTAGGCATTCTAGGAATTTGTTTGAAATCACGGCTGGTATTGCTGCCTTTGGGTGTTATTTCCTTGGTTATTCGAATGGCCTACAAGGTTGGCTTGAGGGTTCCCCCACTAGCGGTTGTTATTGTTCCACGAAAACTTTATATGATTTCTCCAGCATAGGTTGTAGGTGTTGGAATAAGGATTGTGCCCTTAATTTCCTATGGCATTCACAGCTTCCAAATTGGTCATGGTAGGCTCTACCATTGGTTCGTATATCATTACTTCACTTGCAAATGATCCTGAAACTGAATTTACCCCCATATTATCTAATTTTCTTGAAATGGCTACTACTTGGGTTACCAAAATGGTCAGTACATCAGTATCATGCACATTAACAATATTATTTGTGTTCATCATATCAGAAGGCCACTAAAAACTATTGTTAGACATCACTTCTATCAATGTATAAGCTTCATCAAAATGTTTGGCTATGAGGGAGCCCCTTGCAACAACATCTATGATATATCTAAGTGAGCCCACCAGTTCATTGTAAAAAAATTGGATAATTAGTCAATCGGGCAAGGCATGGTGTGGAAACTCTCTAAGCAATTCATTGAAGCTTTTCCTGGATTCGTAGATGGTTTTCCCCTCAGATTAGACAAAAGAAGCGATACCATTTCTCACTTTGGAAATTTTCAAAGGTGGAAAATAGTTGTATTTTTGGGCCAAAACATTTCAGGTTGTAATGGAACCCGAGGCTCTAGAATTCAACAACATCATAGCTCAATCCCGTAAAAAGAATGGAAATAGCCATGGCCAAGCAGCATCACAAGAGACAGTGTTATATAGAATGTGGTACATATTTCTAGAAAGTTTGCTAAATGAAGGTTCAGGTCATCTGATGGTGTATCCCAATACTGGTTGTTTTGTACCATTTGAATTATAGTAGGTCTCAATTCAAAAGTGTTGGCTTGAACAGTTGAGTAATTGATGCTATAATGAATTTTTTCTATTGATTGGTTATCGTAATTCCCAAGGGATTTTTTGATGAGTTTTTGAAGGTTATCGATTTCTACTGGTGTTGGTGGACAATTGTGCTCTCCCAAGACATCTATAAGTGTGATCAATCTCAAGGTCAGAAGGGATGAAGTCAGTTTCAACTCCACTATCCTACAAAAGGACAATCTGAACATAATTTATGCAGCAATTAATCACAACAACTCAAGAGTCACACATGCAAAGTACAAAACATGAAAAAGAAAACAAACAAATTTATTTATTTATTTTTTTTTTTTTGGTTTTTTTACCGTTTACATTTTCAGCCATTTCATATTAGTTGGTAAATTTTAGGGTATAGATTCTAATTTCTAATCCATCAGATATTTTTTACTAAACCATTATTCAAGTATTTGTTTTCATTGCTAGAAACTTGAAACGTTCTTTTAAAGTTTGATAGGATTGAAGAACACAAAACAATTTTTGGCAATCATATATTAATAATTGAGAAAATTTTAAAAAGTCTGATAGAATTGAAGAGTACAAATCTATATTTGGGCAGCATATTGGCAACATATATTAATAAATGTGAAAATTTTCATGAGATTATTTGAGTTGACAAATGATTAATAACAGGCCATTACAGTTTCGTTTTTATATCGCACCTTAAAATTTACGTTTTCAATCTTATAGTTTTATTACTTTAGCTTCCCCATTCAATAGAAAAAATCAGATTGATGTCCCTATAATTACTCTTACCAGATCATCTATTACTACGGTGCAAGTTGGAATTGAAGTTACAAAGTAATTTTTAAGTCATAATTAGTATAGTTCAGAACTACATATGTGATGGAATAAGCCTTAAAATTTTGCTCTCTATTATGTTTTTGGTCATCATATGCCTATCAACAAAAAAGTTGCAAATCTGTGTTGGCATCCCCTTCACCCGTGGCAACCAATCTCCACTTATTTGAAATTCCACTCCTCTAGGGCACCCGTAAATATTATAGCATCAATTCCCTTTATTTTAATTCTCATTCATTCATTCATTACAACTGCTAGCATTTTGATCAATAAAGTGAGCTTCACACTGCTTTATCAGAAGAGAAGTTTTTCTTTTAATTCAAGCTCAAAAGTAGGTTATCAATCCAATTGCATTAGTTCAACTTTATTTGGGAAACAAATGTTATCAATTGCTTCAATGATGAGCTTCGTTACTATGACTCTGCTAGGATTAGCAAATATTTTAGATTGGAGGCCATACTGCATTGCTTTCTTCTCTTCCAGCTAAAGGATTTTTACATCTAAAGTCTAGTGCCCCATATGTTTTATCGTTTTCAAAATTCGTATCTAATAAAATTATATTAAAAGATTAATTTACTATATATAACTCAAATTATTTAAAATTTATTTTGGTGACGAGATCGCTCATAATCTATATATATATATATATATATATATATATATATATATATATATATATATATAAATCAATACTTTGCAGAGACCCAAATATCGATTCCTTGTGTGCTACAACTCATGATAAGTGCCTGATGCCATGTGCCTATATATATATTTATTTATCATGAGTTGTAATTCATAAGGAACAAATATTTGAGTCTGCCAAATATTGATTTATATATATATATATATATATATATATATATATATATATATATTATGAGTGATCACATCACCAAAAATGGACTTCAGCATGATTTTTTCTGGAGCAGTGGTCCGTCAAGATGAAAATTTTATTAAATTAGTTCTCCATTTCCATGATTTTTTTTAGCACATTTCGCAGTCTTTTCTTCTTCTAATGCTTTCTAAATTAAACTTTTCTTTTTATGGGTTTCAACCTCTCTAGAGGTATGTAGACAACTCTTTTTTTCCTATTTTAAGGAATCCTTTTATACTTTTCATCTTCATTAAAGAAAATTATTCCCTTACATTAAAATAAATATATAGGAAAGTTCATGGAAGAAGAGTTATGTAACTCAGTCATCTAAAGTCTGAACGAATTGGTTACTGGACATCATTTTCCGCGAAATATTAACATTTAATTTTCTGTAAAGCACCTAAAGTTCTTTTCAAACGCAATTAATTATCAACAAATGCCTTGAAAGATTCACCATTTTGACAACTTATTTGCATACTCATCTGACATTGATGTATTGTATGTAGTTCGTATGAAAGCGTTTGGCAAGCTGTTTGCCAAGTGAGAAGATGCTTCAATAATTAAAGAAGTTGGACCCCAGATATTCTAAAAGTTTGTTAACAAAGAACAAGACTTTCACAATCTGTAACTCATTTTTATTATTATGGAATCTTCTAAGGTTGCTTTCTAATTAATTAAAGTTTATATGATGACATGGATATATAGAATAACTCAAAAAATTTTATATTGATATGATAATTTTATTTAGAATTGAAATAATTACAAAATAAAGCTGAAATCACATTAAAGTTATTTGCCTCTTATAAATTAATAGCAAATTGGGAGGAAAGTCTGGTTGCCCGCTTATGGCTAAAAGTTGACTTAAGATTGCTAATCGGTAATTAACAAAACGTTATCGCTCTCTTGGTTATAATTATGGTCGACTTAAGAAAGCTAATTGGGTAATTAACAAAACGCTCTCGCTATCTGGGTTGCGAACATTTGTGTTTGCAAGTGATTAATATATTGTTTCCTCTGAAAATTTTGCAGCATTGTTGCTGGTATTGCCAGCATGAACCTTCCCTTGTATTCATGCAAGAGAAAAAGTATTAAATATGAAATGAATTATTGGTTTCTCGAAAAGAAACAGCATGAAAGGCAATAACTTTAGCAATTAAGACAAGTTATGTGCAGTGAAAGTTCCTTTATAAATGTTACTTTACATGAGAAGCCCCATATTTTCTACCATGTGCGATTCTGTACTTTAACAGAAGATTCAAGAGTGGCTTGCAGACTGAAATGCTTGCCCAAGACTTTGGCTCAAGTCTTTTTCTATATTATTATTATGTTTAGGAAGACTAAAGCCTCTTTCCTCGCTTGTGCTAAAGACTTTCAAACATCATGCATTCACATGCAAATATTTTGTTTAATTCCATTTTTAACGCATAGCTAACTACCTATAATGATGTATACTTCAAATTAAGGAGCAATCGACGCGTGTCGAACTGGTCGCAACTCGCCACTGTCGGGTCACGTTGGCCATCGCGTCGTTGTTGTTTGGATTTGCCAGTTTGTTTACCGTCGTGTAGCTACTCTCTCCAAAGAACTCTCTTTTTGATAGCGTGGATGATTTAAAGTGAGAAGAGATTAGAGGGCTAAAGCATACAATGACTGGCACAAATAAAAGAAACATGTGGGGAAGCTTTCGTGAAGTGAACTTCGCGTAGATAGTCTGACGCATGTGTTCGAGGTACAATTGGCTTAAAACACTTCAAAAGCATACTCACTAAGAAGACCTGAAGAAAGCAAACCTATGACTATAGATTCAGGTTATTGTGCATGTTCTAGTGTTCGCTTCATCCTATAAGGGCAAAAACCTATAATTAATTACATTTTAAGCAAACGGTGGTGCTTAAGAAAACTCTCGATTAAGGTTTTGAACCATCCTCAAAAAGTTTAAATTTTGTTATTTTCGGTGAAGGGAATTCAATGCCCTATCCTAGTTAAAAAAAGGGTAGGGGACGCTTAAGGGCTTGGAAGAACCATATCAAGATCCCGTACAATCCTATGGTTTTGTGTCGTCTTTAAAAGTATTTTAAAGTTTTACTCATGATGTTTTGTTAGGGGATTAGGACTTAAGCTGTATGGATACGATCGTGCAAGTCCTAAGAGTGAGGATTTATGTCATAACGAGACAAACAATCTCAGACTTGAAGCCCACCAAAGATTGGGCTACGAAATCTAATCAGTGTTATCTATTTTGTCATTATTGGTTTAGTTGAGGTTCATCTTTCACATCGTGTTTTAAATAGTTTGAAAGGTCATCCCTGCAAAACAGAGTTAGCATATCTTAATTATATGTAAAGTAAATTTTGGGTGACGTCTGCCTTTTGTCTCAGCATCCTGCAGAACATAGTTAGTACAAAAATATTTTTTGTTTGATTGAATAATTGTTGTTTTTATTTAAAAAAACTTGGTCAAGATGTCAATGACTTTCAATTGTCCCGGGGTTGTCAGGTTCTCTGACATACTTATTCTGAGAGGCGGTCAAACCAACTCCGGCTAGAAGATTCTTGTTGAAAACCATGGGTTGCATTATCCAAGAAACTTTCATATACTTAGGTAGCAGGTTAAAGTTACATTTAGTAATCTTTATTCATTAGGGTTTCATTTAAGTTTTAATATCTTTTTTGGATTTTTGGAGTAAAAGTTTTAGATTACTTAAGAATTTTAGCCGATTAAAATTTTTTATGATTTTCATTTTGATTTTGATTTTAAAATGACCCGGTCAAGATCTCTTAGTTCCTTCCTCACAAGGTCATTGGGGTTTGCAGTTTCATTAGTCATAAGTGGGTGAAAGCTACTTTGTTAGCAGCCATAGGTTGCCTCTTCAAAAGTGCCTTCTCAAACCAAGTAGCATTTTAATTTGGCTAAGACCCACAGGCTGATTTACTGTTTTGAGTTAAATTTAGGGAATAATTTGGGCTAAGATGTAAGACTTCAATTTTACACTTTTAACCCTAGGTCTGAAATTTCATTTGTAGGTTTTTAGGGTGAAAATTGTCATTATAATATGCAATTATCTGGTTTTTATTTCAAATTTTATAGCTATTTTAAAAAATAATTATAAATTTGGTGGAAAATTGGTCATTTCAAAGTCATGTTGGTCCTCTGACCATGGAAAAACCCTTCGACGTTACCAGAAAAAGTGGGAAATATACATCAAATTTTTATTTTTTTGCCACATAATTAATTTTTAGTACTAAAAATACTCTCTATAGTATTTATTTAATTAGAAATTAATTAAAAACTAAGTATAAGTTAATTAATTTTATTTTCTTATCCTTTATTCCTTAAATCCAAAGGTATTTTTTTGTGATTTTTCTACATTAAGTAATTTATTTTTATAGTTTCTAAATATTTTCTGGATTAAAAAAAATCAGAAAATACCAAATTTCTTATTTAAAGCAATAATGTCACGTCAACCTCATCAGCTCTGAAAATCCATGCATCACCGAGGGACTTGTTGCGCTTTACACGTGCCTGCCTCATTGCCTCGCAGTTCGCCCCCCTTGGTCTACATGATCATGCAGTCCAACTCCATCACTGCCATTCATTCATAAAACACAATAAAAGGACAAAATCAGTTCATCAGCCTCACTGGACAGAGAATCGAGAACCAAGAACCACCCATGTTCAAACCCTAATATCTCACTTGATTCTTAATTAAATCACTTGGGGTTTGTTGGTACACCTTCATCTAATTGAAATGATCATATCTATGCAACTAAATGGATGCACTATATATTTCTTTAATAAAGTAATAAATCGAGGCTCAATTTCAAATAATTAGATCCATACCTTCTCCTAAGTGGTGAGATCTCAATTGGGCTTGATAGAGAGTGTTGCCTCGATGCCACAAACCTACTCCTTGCCCCAATTTTCTCTGTGGATGGGCCAAAGCATGACCTAGACCAAATGGTCACTCAGGTTGGTGTACGGATGGGTTGAAGGGCTCGGGAAGGCTTGATCTTGATTGGGGGAGCAAGCGTAAAGCTTTGTGAAGCTTGTGGAAAAGTTGAAATGGAGTTTTGAGAAAGTTGATGTCGGGCTGAAAAAAGCCCTAGATGTGAGTGGCAAAATTATGGCTGTATGGTGGCTTAAGGGAGGGGTATATTTGTTATTGTGAAAAAGATGACTAAGTGGTTGAGTAGGGAGTTTGGTTGTGTGTTGAGGGGCTCGGGTCATGGCTATTTATAGCCATGGCAGGACAAGAGAGAAGCTTGACTGTGTATGGGGATCTAGGGTGGATCTTCAAAGTACGTGAAGAGAATTTCAAATGCTTTTGGCAGGAGATGGGAATTTTTCCAATTTTCCATGTGTTGGGCATAATGGTGCCATTATGGGTGAAGGTGGCATGGGAGAGTGCTTGGCTTGATTGGGGAGGCTTTTGGTGGGGTAGCTAAAACTAGATTTGGTCTGGTTTGACCCACATTGGCCAGTTTGGCTCACAAATGTTTGAGCTTAATTTGGATTCCATTTGTTAACCTCTCATGGTAAGTGGTGGCCATGAGAGAGATGGACCATGGGCTTGGGTTTCGAATTTTGGGCTAACCTAAATGTGTTTAGGTTTAAGCCAAGAACTTAAACCTAATGTGCTTCCATAATTTACATAATTAAATAATTTTTTGGGTTTCCATAATTTACATTATTAAATACTTAGGTGAATTATGAAGGTTGATCTCATGGTGTCAATTTGACCCCTATGCGGTTTGATGCCTTCACCACTTTAAATGGGGCTCATTTTTTTTGGTAATGGGGTGAATTGGTCAATAATTGACTCAAACTTGGGTTGGACCCAATTTTGCTTGGTCACCCATAGGTCCTTCAAGCCTTCTGGTCAAAAAAGTGTGTTGGAATTTCATGGTGATTTTATGGTCAACAGGGAGTTGGGAAGGCCTTAGATGAGGCTAAGGATCAATTTGGGTAGATGCTCCTTCCCCTTGTATAATTTTGGTGCCATGGTGGTCCATAGGTTCTATAGAGAGGCTCATAGTGTTTAGGGTTTCATAAGTGATCCAAGGCATGTCTTAGCCATGGGCAGTAAGATTGGGTCTCTCACCAGTCGAAAACCCTAATCTAACTCAACTAGGGTTGAGGTTTTGAGTTTGTTATAATGAGGCTCAAGGAAACATAATACTGATCTGGGGATTATGTGTAGGTGAGTTGGTGAATTCTCACAAAAGTACGGTCAACAAATGGACCCCTAATATGTGTAGTGTGCCCAATAGGTACAACACAACATTGACCAAACTAGCCAGTTAGAATTCAGAACACTCCAACATATCTGGAACTTGGAGGATTCAAACTTGAATCAAATTTTTCATTGGGGATTCTTGGGACAAAAGTTGCTTAAGAGGGTCAAAAAGCTCGAAGAGAAATGTTGTTATCCAATTATAGGGATCTTAAATCCACTTTCCAAACTTGCTAGGGGATATAGGTATCAAGATCTGTTAAAAGAGTCTTATACCAATCCTTAGAAGGTTAATTTCGTATCCCTGTCTTATTAGGAAGGAATGTCGATAAAATTACATGCTAACTAAGAGGAAAGAAAAGGTAAGCTAGAGGAAAGTCGTGATTCTGTATCATGAGAGCCTTATATCTAACTAGCGAGAGAGAAGGTATGTTGTGTAACACCTATTAAAAAAGTCGATGTTATGTTCCTGCTTCATTAGGAAGGAATGTCGTGGGCTTACATCCTAACTAAGTGGAAGATGGGTAAGCTAGAGGAAAGCCATTACTCCATATCAAGAGGGTCTTACATCCAAGTAGCAAGATAGAATGAACACCAAATTCTAGTAAATAAGGTCGTATACCAATTCTAAAAAGGTAAAATTTCATATCCCTGTCACATTCGGAAGTAATTCCATTGGACTTATATCATAATTAAGAGAAAGATAGGTAAGTGATTAGCCTAAGAAAGGTTCAATTTTTCATTTACTTTTAATGCCTATATTTGGTGATTTTTAATGATGTTACACTTTAAAGGAAGTTATTTTGCATGTTTTTGGTTTCAGGTATAAAAATGGGATTTTTGAGAAAATGAAGCAAAAATGGTGTAATTTGGAGCTAAAACGAGCAAGGAAGAAAATTCAGACCTGACACATTTTGATATGTTCTTCTATGTTTAATTTGATTTACATTTATCACATATTTTTGAATGAAATTACACTTTAAAGAAAGTTTTTTTTCATGTCTATCTTGTAGGTATGTTTACTAGGAGCGAAACACTACTAAAACGGGGCAAAACGGGACTTAAACGGAGTGAAACGATGGAGTTGCCCGCAAGATGGTATCTAAGCACAGAAACTAGTGCTTAAGCGCCAGTCACGATGGGAAAACAGCTTCTAAGAGCCGAAAAGTGGTGCTGAGGACAGCAGAGGGCTGGTGAGTGCCCAAAATTGGTGCTTAGCCGCCAGAGACAGTTTTGGATGATTTTAGATAGTCATTAGTGGTTCCGGGAAGTTCTGAAAGCTTCTAGATGTTTTTGAACGGCCCATGATGATATTAAATGAATCTAGACACTTTTAAATGAAGAGATGTGTCTCTTGGAGTGAAGAGGCACTTATGGCAGCCTTTGGAAGATTCATTGAATATGGACACATTTGAAGAGACATATAAGCACCTCTTGGGAAATTATAAAAACACTCTTTACCTGCTTGAAAGAGAACTAATTAGAAGAGGAGAAGAAGGCTTGGAGAAGATGAAGAAGGCTTGGGTGAGAGCCCCAAGTGGGGCCACAAGGTGAGAGAGAAAGAGAGAGAGTGAGAGATTTCTTCTTTCCTATTCACTTTTTTCTTGGAGAGGATTGTAAGGAGATTGCTTATGCTATACAAGGAGAGTCTGATTTCCATTAATGATAAGTATTTTCATTGTATTTGATTTGAATTTAGTACTTTGTTTGCATGTTTTTAAAGTCTTGTTCAATGAAAAGTTCTTGTTGTTTCTCCATGTGTAGTGACTAGTTTTCTTTACTCTTCCTTCTTACAATTAATTAGTATGCATGTGTAGGATATAGAATTGAGTAGAGTGAGAATATATTGTGATGATTTTACTTTGTTCTCAATTTACATGTAAACTTGATCAACTCACATGTTAAAAGCTGTTGCGAGAACATGTATGAACCGGTATGGTATTGTCTTAGTCAACAATTAGTAGAATCACATGAGATTGTAAGGATGAGAATGCAATTCATATAATTGAGTGCAAATAAATAGTGAGATAAAATTTGAAGGGTGTATAACTAGAGGACTTTAGTGTGACAAACTAAAAACCCCTAATTTGGTCTATTGTTTTAGGTTTTGATGCGAGATGTTAGCCTCCAAATGGAGGGATAAGAGGGAACTCTAGAGTGAGAGCTAGTATCTTCCCTGCTTAGCCTGTCTTCAGAACTATTCAAACTTTAGATTAACCAATGTCCTTTATAGCATCTCTAGTAAGGCTAAAGAAAATAATTGCTCCTATTTGTCACAATCTCTCTCTCTACTTATTTTAATTTTACACATGTCACTAACTTCATTGTATGAGGAAGGATACTTTTAATATATTAAACCTCACATTCTATTTTTCACTAAGTATTTTATTTTAGGATTAGAAGTAGAATTTTAGTGATAATTGTAGGATTTAATCAAAACCAAAAATTTATCGACCTTCCAAGCTAGTGCGTGTTATTGTAAACTAGAAGTTCTCTTGAAAGCCACCATGATTAACCTTGATCTCCATAGGATCGATATTCGGGGCTTAATCAGAAAGCCTGATATTACTTGATAACGATACATATACTTGCATATAATCTCATTTTATAACAATATCAATTAAACTCTCATTTGCATCAACATCAAGTTTTTTGGTGTCGTTGTAAAGAAAGAGATGTAACCACGTGGTGCCATTGCCGGGGATCGCAACACTTGATCTTGACTTTTAGGAGAATTTTAGTTGAAGTAGATAGGCTTAGACTTGGAAAACTGTTGTGTCGTAAAAACTATTTTTGTGTGAAAAGTGCTTTTTATATAAAAAAAATAATGTGAAAAAACTATTTGTGTGAAAAGCAAGGTGTTTGTGAAAATATTTTGTTGAGTTAAATATATTTTTTGTTTTATTTTTTTATTGTTAACTTATTATTTGTTGTGTTATGTATGCAAAATAAAGGATTTATAGGAATTTTGCCTTATCATCTCGAGTTAGAAGAAAGGAAAAAAATTTAAAAATAGAAAGGAATTGAAAAATAAGAATTGAAAATGGAAAACGTTCAAAATAATAACTTGGAAAATCTTCATAAATCATTGAGGGATTATGTAAATCCTACAACAGATAGAATTCACTCAAGTATACAAAACACTGTTGTAGAAGCTGACTCATTTGAACTTAATCCAGCGATTATCCAACTGGTGCAGAACAACCAGTTTGGGGAACTCCTTCGGAGGATCCTTATTTATACTTATCATGTTTTCTAGAACTTTATGCTATATTTTGTTATAGCGGAATGTCAGATGATGTTGTTAAACTAAGGTTTTTTCCTTTCCACTAAGGGATAAGGCTAAATTGTAGTTATACTCATTAGCACCTTACTCTATTAAAAATTGGGAGGAATTAACTCAAAAATTGCTAGCTAAGTATTTTCCTCCTTCAAGGACTACTCTTAGAAACGATATTATCTTATTTTGCCAGTATAAAGGGGAATCAATATACGAAGCCTGGGAACAATTTAAGGAACTCTTAAGAATGTGTCAACACCATGCTCTGCCTGAGTGGTTGATCATTTAAACTTTTTACAATGGGTTAGTAGGATCCCTCAGGTTATGCCAAACCATTCTATGAAGTGTATGCATTAATTGAAGAAATGGCTACAAATGAATTTTAATGGCCCTCTGCAAGGGTAAATCTTAAAAAGCTAACTAGTGTTCATGATAGAGATGCGATTACAACTCTTGCATCTCAGGTTCCCACAATATCAAAGAAGTTGGACCAATTTGAAATGAACCAGCCTCAATTTACTCCAGTAAGTGAGGAAAGTTCATTATGACATATGATTGATTCTAACTTATTATATGAGACTTTAAATACCATAAGCAACCCAAATTCTAACTTTTATAAGCCAAGTTGGAAGAACCATTCTAATTTTAACTGGAATCATACAACTAGGAGTGGAAACCAACAATGGGAAAATAATCATGCAAATGATATTAGAAGTTGGAATAATCAGGGGAACACAAACTATAGACCTTCATATCCACCAGTCTTTAACAATAATCAACAATTTGAGGATAAGAAGATGTCTATATAAGAAGTGGTTTTGCAAATGGGAAACCAGTTGCAAAGTTAGAATGCTGCAATTAGAAACATAGAGAATCAACTGGGACAAATTGCTAATTCACTTAGCAATAGACCCCAAGGAACACTTCCTAGCAACACTGAGATCAAACCTAAAGAGAACAATAATGAACAAGTAGAATCTGTCCAATTAAGAAGTGGAAGAGAGCAAGAGGATATGGTTAGAAATGAGAAAGATGTTGTAAGAGAAATAAAGAAAACTAAAAGACCTGAAAAACATGTTTCTAAGGATATGGAAAAACTAATATCCTTAACTAAAATAAATTTAGAAAGACCACCACCTCTATTTTCTTAAAGACTCAGACAACATGAGTTGAATAAACTCTTTTCAAAGTTCATAAAAGTACTTAAGAAGTTAACGATAAATATTTCTTTGACTGAAGCTTTGGAACAGATGCCAAGTTATGCAAAGTTTATAAAGGATATATAAAACAAGAAAATGAAATTTGGGGATTATGAGATAGTTACACTAAGTGAGGAGTGCAGCGCTATACTTCAAAAAAGGTTTGCTTAGAAACTTAAAGATCCTTGTAGCTTAACAATTCCTTGTGAAATTGGATAAAGATTATGTGGAAAAGCTTTATGTGATTTAGGAACGAGCATTGATATGATGCCTCGGTCTATATTTAGAAGGTTAGGTTTAACCGATATTTCGCCCACTACTTTAATCCTTCTGTTAGCTGATCGATCTATCATTTATTCAAAAGGAGTTATATAAGATGTGCTTTTTAATGTGGATAAATTTATCTTTATTATAAGCTTTATTGAATTAGACATGGAGGAAGATAAAGAAAATCCAATTATTTTGGGGAGATCTTTCATTGTTACTAGACAAGCTATGATAGATTTACAAAAAGGAGAGTTAACTATGAATATTAATAACCAGGAAGTCACTTATGATGTATTAAAGACTATGAAATATCCAACTGAGAGAAAAGCTGATAATTGCTTTTGGATTGATGAAATTGATTATCTAAGTAAAGACCATTTCCAAGAATGTTTTGAAACTAAGTTAAGTGATGAGAATGAAATGGACTTTCATGATGAGTTAAAAATGTTGTTTAAAAAAGACTGTATGTATGTTCATTAGAGTGCGAAATGATGGATATTACCAAAAGTAGTAAACTTTTAATTCCATCTGTTGAAAAATCACATGAACTTAAGATGAATGTACATCATATAATTTTAAAGCCAACATATTTAGGGAATTCATCTACACCACTAGTCTTTATATCTTCAGATTCGACTCAATCACAAGAAGAACCTAAGTTGAATGATGAATAAGATAAATTTATAGAACTAAGACTTGGAAGAGAATTTGAGAATATATTTCAAAAGAACTTTGAGTTGAGAAAATAGGATAAGGATATTAAAAGACCAATAGAAGAAATTCATGAGGATTTAGAAAAACCTTTTTACTCAACTAAGTTAAATATAGAAAGAGCACCCCTATCATTTACTCAGTTCTAAGAGGAAGAATTTGAAGATAACATAAGAGAAAAGAATATCCCAATAGAATTTGATCCACAATCTGAATTATCTAGAGAGAATCTGATCCAAAATTTGGGAGATCATGAAATATCTTATAGAGATCCATTTCTTATAAATTTCAAGGAATATATTAATATGAAAGTTGAGAAAATCATTAGAAGAATATTAGATCTAGAAAGAAATATGTGGAGCAATGATATGAATTAATTCGAAATGGAAGAGATGAAAGAAAAATTACAATTTAAAGATGTTGTAAGAATTCCTGGATCTGAAAAAGATTAGACGATTGATCAAGGATTACTTAAATGGAATTTTGATCCAGGAGGAATCATTTGTTGGGCTGACGACATTAAATTAAGAGCTTTATGGGAGACAACCCATAATTATCAGTGTGGTTTGATTTAGTGTGCTTGAGAGTTATGATTGTTAGCGTTGTATTGTGTTTCCTTTTGTGTGGATTGATCAGATTGATTGATGATTGGTGGATGTTTGGATTGTTAGTGGTTTGATTTTATCTTTGTCCATGTCATGAGGGAGGTGATTCCTTAACTTCTAATTATGGCTAAACTTGTATATTCTCTTATAGTAGTTGGATTAACGTGTCCACTTAGACTCGGGTGCCACCCAAACTTGAGTTTTACAGGAGACATTATACTTCCTTTTTCTGAATTTATTTTCATTTGGTAGAATTCATGAATCTGTTTGATGAATAACATGTGGATAATCATATAAAATTCATTTCCTTAGAAATTGAAGGTAAGTTAGTGAGATACGATGAGTTAAAGGATGAATTAACCTCAGTTGTTGTTTATTTATGAATCTATGAGTCTATGTATAGGAGTTTGTGTGTCTATATTTGTGAGTCAAGTTGAACAAGCCATTGGAGATGACAAAAATTATCTCAATATTTTAATCTTGTTAACATCCAGCAATTCCTTTATAAAGTTTACAATGTGTTCATATTTAATCTTCAGTTTGTACCTATTCTACTATTTAATTCTTTATATTTTTATGTCAACAATGTTTATGCTAGATTTACTTTTTAGTGCAATATTCTACCATGTGCTATTTGTTGATATTTTTGTAGGATGTGTAGTAAATTGTAAAAGTGATCTTTCCCTACCGCATACTTTTTGTACTTCATTATTACACATGTTTGAGTTTAAGTTTAGGGAGAAAATAAAATTGTTTCAAATTTAAACCTTACCTATTTTTAAAAGTACTACAAATAAATTTGTATTCTTTTTCTAATGATTATTATTATGTGGAGTCACCTTAAGAATGTTAGAATTTTAAGTATAAAAATGGAGTAGGAAAACTTAGTTGATATTTTTAGTGAAAAGGGTGAACCTAGAAATAAGGATATTTAGTAGAGAACTTGGGAAAATAAATAACTATAATTAGTAGGAAGAATTGTATTTTTGAAAAACTAAGGATTCTTTTAAAAAGTATTTAAAAAAATCAAAAAATATACATCTTTTCAAGTGAAGGAAAATAATAAGATTTAACTTTAGAGGAGGATAATGGAATTCAAAATTATTTATGGACTTATCCAGATAGTAATCCTCACATCAAAAAAAAAAAAGAGAAAGAAAAGAGCGGAAAAGAAAAGAATGGATAAAAAAAGATCCTTAAAAAGAAAAAAAAAGTGTGAGGAGAAGCTTGAGGAGAGATCCTAATAAAAAATTAGTTTCACTTGAGTCTTTCTAGAGTAAAGAATATAGAAAAATAATAAGCTTGCTTTTTATACTTATATTAGTAAAAATTATTTTTAAGAGAGTTCTTAAGTCTAGAAAGTAAAGTTCATAGAATTTGAAGTTTGAAAAATGTACATATATTTCTGAATTAGATAGAAAAATATATTCTCAAGTTTGATGATAAATATTTTAGACCCTAGGCTAATCTAATTCACTAGAAGTTCTTCTGGGTTGAACTATCACTTTTTTAGAACACTATTTTAGCAATTCTAAAGGATGACCCATTAACTCTAATCTTCAAAAATTATTTTAAAGGTGTATTATTACTTGAGGACAAGTAATGTTTAAGTTTGGGGGTATTTGATGCGCCTAAAAAATGTTTAATCTTTCATATACTTTTAATGCCTATATTTGTTGATTTTTAATGATATTGCACTTTAAAGGAATGTATTTTGCATGTTTTTGGTTTCTGGTACAGGAAATGAGATTTTAGAGAAAATGAAGAAAAAACGGTATAATTTAGAGCCAAAACGAGCAAGGAAGAAAATTCTGACTTGACACATTTTGATATATTGTTCTATAATTTATCTAATTTACATTTATCACATATTTTTGAATGAAATCACACTTTAAAAAATTTGTTTTCATTTCTATATTTTAGGTATATCTGTTAGGAGCGAAACACAAGAGAAACGAGGCAAAACAGAGTTGAAACGGAGCCAAACGGAGGGAAATGGTGGAGCTGCGCGCAGGGTGGAGGGCGCTTAGGTGCCATTCACGACAGGAAAACATTGCCTAAGCACCAAAAACTGGTGCTTAGGCGCCAACAGAGTGCGGGTAAGCACCCAAAATTAGTGCTTAGCAATCAGAGACAGTTTTGGACGGTTTTGAATGGTCATTGGTGGTTCTGGGATGTTCTGGAAGCTTATTGGTGGTTGTGAACGTCCCAAGATGATTTAAATGAATCTAGACACTTATGAATGAAGAGATGTGTCTCTTGGAGTGAAGAGGCACTTATGACACTCTTCTGGAGATTCATTGAATATGGACATTTTTAAGAACCTATTGGGAAACTATAAAAACACTCTTTAAACTCTTGAAATAGAACTAATTAGAAGAGGAGAAGAAGACTTGGAGAAGAAAAAGACGGCTTGGGCGAGAGCCCCATGTGGGGCCACAAGGTGAGAGACAAAGAGAGAGAGTGAGAGATTTCTTCTTTTCTTTTCACTTTTTTCTTGCAGAGGATTGTAAGAAGGTTTCTTATGTAATACAAGGACAGTCTAATTTCCATAAAAGATAAGTATTTTCATCGTATTTTGATTTAAATCTATTACTTTGTTTGCATGGTTTTAAAGTCTTGTTCAATAAAAAGTTCTTGTTGTTTCTCCATGTGTAGTGAGTAGTTTTCTTTACTCGTCCCTCTTACAATGAATTAGTATGCGTGTGTAGGATATAAAATTGAGTAGAGTGAGAATATATTGTGATGATTTTAATTTTTTCCTCATTTACATGTAAACTTAATCAACTTGCATGTTACAATTTATAGTGAGAAAGAACCGGTATGGTATTATCTTAGTCAAGAATTTGTATAATCAGATGAGATTATATGGATGAGAATGTAATTCATATAATTGAGTTCAAATAAATAGAGAGACAAACTTTGAAAGGTGTAGAATTAGAGGAATTTAGTGTGACAGACGAAAGCCCCCTAATATGTTCTATTATTTTAGGTTTTGATGCGAGATGTTAGCCTCCAGGTGGAGGGATAAGATGGAACTCTAGAGTGAGAGCTAGTATCTTCCCTACCTAGCCCGTCTTCAGAATTATTCAAACTTTAGATTAACCAATGTTCTTTATAGCATCTCTAGTAAGGGTAAAGAATATAATTGCTTCTATTTGTCACAATCTCTCTCTCTCTCTACTTGTTTTACTTTTACACATGTCACTAATTTCATTGTATGAGGAAGGGTACTATTAATATATCAAACCCCACTTTCTGATTTTCACTAAGTATTTTAGTTTAGGGGTAGAAGTAGAATTTTAGTGATAATTTTAGGATTTAATCAAAACCAAACCTTCCTTGACCTTCCAAGCTAGGGCGTGTTATTGTAGACTAGAATTTCACTTGAAAGTCACCATGATTCACCTTGATCTCCATGGGATCGATATTCGAGGCATAATCAGAAAGCCATATATTACTTGATAATGATAAGTATACTTGTGTAAAATCTCATTTTATAATAATATCAAATAAAATCTCATTTGCGTAGGCATCAATGTTTTGGCGTCGTTGTAAAGAAAGAGATATAATTAAAAGGAAGTACAAAGTATACACTCATATATAAAACGTAAGCATAAATATCGGGATCAATAAGCTAAAGAAAAGTCATGATTCCATGTCAAGAGGACCTTATATCCAACTAAAAGGAAAGAATTGAGTGCAAAAATCACACAAGATAAAATTAGTTAAGTATTGTTTCTAAATTATTATAATTTTCTAGGTATAGGCCACCTAAAGGAAATTACGCCATGTTTATAGTTGTTTTAGTTGGTGATATTATTAAAGGTTGCTTTATAGGTTTTAATTTTTTTTTATATAGGCCACCCAAAGGGAGTTTCCCCTTGCCCGTAGTTATTTTAGTTTGTGGTATTATTAAGGGTTCTTTTGGTTTATGCGTATCATTTTGTCTGGTTCTTTCTCATTGGTTAATGTTGAATTTCACACCGGCTCATGGGTGTCTGCTTCACCTTTTCTACACCTGCACTAGAATATTAATTGTAGCAAAAGATGACTCATAATCCTTTTCCATCATCTAAATGTCTAACGATTCAACAAAAACACTATCATCATCATTAAAAAAATCAAGTAATGTCGAGTAATGCTCATGTCATATAATGTTCACCCTGAGCACTTCATGATAGTTTCTCGAGGTATGTTCTTTCGTGATCTCCTTTTGTCAGAAGACCTACTGTTGACATCTTGCACTCTAAGGTAATATCAGAGGCAAGGACATTCATGTAAACTGCAGGTGCTTGGGGGCTAACAGTGTCAAGCTAGCTCTAGGGCCTATAGTCTCTAAAGCATCGGCTCGAGCTGATAGTGGAAGGGGCGCTTGTTCAAGTGCATCCTTTTGATTTTAACGGAGATTATTTGCTAAGCCATGAACCCCTGAAAATTTGATAGCTTGCTTATTTCATACCTATTTTTGATGATATTGCACTTTAAAGAAGGGTATTTTTCATGATTTGATGCAGGTACAATGATTTTAGGCCTTTGGATCAAAAGGAAGCAGAAAAAAGCGAATTCAGAGCAAAATGGGCAAATTGGACATTTTGACCTAGAGCACTGAATGATGCCCCATCCAGCGCCGGGCTACGCCCAATTCCAAAAAGTTTGGACAGAATGACGAAAAATAGCGTCGGACGACGCCCTATCGAGAGTCGGATCGCGCCCTATCACGAATTCAATCAGATTCAATGTACTTGGCCAGATTTTTTAGGGGTGCTTGAGGGAACTATTGGGAAAGTTGGTTCTATCTGAATTTAAATGAATTTGGAGCCAAAATTTTAGGGTCTCTTCATTATTTTTGAGAGTCTTTTCATTATTCTTTTGTAGAGAGTCCAATAGAGAGAGTTTAGGGATTAGTGTTTAGTGTATTTTCTCTACTAAGGAGTGCAGGAGGAGAGGAAAAGTGAGAGAATTCTTCTTCCTTACTCAACTTAAAAGAGAATTGTGTGTTGATGTGGAGAGAGAAGAGGAGTCAAATGAATTTCAAGAGATTCTCTTGGGGAAAAAATTGAGATAAGTTGTATTTACTTTTTTTTGTATGACGTTGCTTTTATATATAAAATCTATATTTTATCATACTTTTCTCATGAGTTTTGAGTAGATTTCTATGTCTTTCTCCTTTTAATGTGACGTGTTGATGTCGTGATATGGAAATGATGTGTTGATTTAATATGAGAAATTTGTGATGACCTTTTCACTTTGAACTTCATTTACTTTTTAATCTGACCAATTGAATTGTTAAAACTTGTTGTGAGACTTATGTTCCGAAAATACTATGTGTTCTACAACAAAAGTGAAGGTGACTGATACACCTAAAATATATAGTATTTTTATGCATATTTTTATACCTATTTGTAATGATATTGCATTTTAATGGAAGGTATTTTGTGTTTTTCTTGCAAGTATGATGAAAATGGATAGTCATGATGAAAGGGGCAAAATTGGATCAAATTTAGAGCAAAAAAATGAAAAAAATCAAAATTTTGGCACTGGGCCTGCGCTTAGCTGCCACAGTTAAAAAATCGAAATCTAAAGGAATTTGGCGCCAATTTCAAAGTGGAAGGGATGCAACTCTTGGTGATAACTTCCATAACTTCCTTTCGGCGGCAAGTTTGAATGAAGCGGTGCGTTCCTTGGTAGATACATTGAATATGGACACATTTGAAGAGACACAAAGGCATCTTTTGGTTTACTATTTAAAGAGAGTCTTAGGAAAGATAAGGGAGGCTCTTCCTTTGCATTTTGAAGGGTTCTTTCTTTCTTTTAAGGCTCTTCCACTGCATTTTGAAGGCTACTTTCACTGTTCTTCCACTGCATTTTGAAGAGAGTTTTTATTAAGAGTAGGAGTAGAAAGTAGAAAGGAGAAAAGGGTCGAAGTGAAGTCTTCTTCTTCCCACTTTTTTTTCTTTCTTTTAGTTTAGTTTTTATTGAAGTATGAAGTCTGTATTCTGTGTCATCGAAGTTGGGAGACTTGCTCTGAGGAGTAGTTTAGCGAAGAGTCAAACTTTTAGAGGAACTTCCTGAGTCTTGTGGAGAGGATTTTTAGATAAGTATTTACTTTTGTTCGTACATTAACTTTTGTTCGTACATTTAGTTTTTTAATTAATACTTGTTTTCGTTTGTTGTTTTTCTTATGGTTTTTAATTTCAAATCAATGTGTTTATGTATTTTCTCAATGCATTCTGAGTAGTTTACTTTATCTTTTTCTTTCTTAAATGGAGAAGTAATTAATTTATAGAGAATTGTTGTGGAAAGTATAAGTGTTTAAAAGTTGGAAGAAGTTGTGAAGATTGATTTTGAAAACTTTGTTTACTTCTTAATTTAGCCTGTTAAGTTGTAGAATTTTTTGAGATTATGTAAGATCCAATGTGGTATTGTCTCGTAAAAGTTAGTAAGAATCACATGCAATTATATGGGTGAGAATTGTAGTCCATATAATTGAATGTAATATTAGAAGATATTTTTATGTAATGGAGTAAAATTAGAGGATTTTAGAGTGACAGGCTAAAACCCCCTAATTTGGTTTGAAGTTTTGAGTTTTGTTATGAGAAGTTAGCCCCCAGTTGGTGGGAATTGAGGGAACTCTAGAGTGAGAGACTGGTATCTTCCCTGCCTAACCATGTTTAAAATGATAAAAATTTTAAATTAACATATGTTCTTTATAGAACCAAGTAAGGGTAAAGAACACATCTGCTTCTATCTGTAACAATAAATTTAAATACTTCCACAACAATGCTTTAATAATTATTACTACTTCATAAAAAGAAAGAAAATGATATTCTAGTTAATAGTTTTTTACATACAGTGTTATTGGTTATTATAATTTTAATTTCTTGCTTAACATTTTATTAAGGAAATTTCAAAAGACATATCAATTTTCAAAACTTTTCAAAATCAAGACATACTTTTCAAAAACCATTAAAAAGTAAAAAGATAATTTTCTGATTCCTTTAAAGATTTTCACACTTTCCCTGTGGGTTTGATATCTCAGGGCTTAATCAGAAAGTCCTATATTACTTGATAAACGATACGTATACTTGCGTAGTATCCTATATTATAAAATCATAATTTTCATATCTAAGTCATTAGGGCATATATTCCTCGCGGCTCAAGTTTTTGGCGCCGTTGCTGGGATCAAGTTTTTAACGCCATTACTTTATCCAGCGAAGCCAAGTTTTTAGCGCGCATATATTTATCAGGGATCAGTCACATTCAATGTCAATGAATGAGTGTCATAGTTCATGGGGGTTGGGTGAAAATAAATAGGGAAATATGTTTTAATGGGCGTAGAATTGGAGATTTTAGAATGACAGGCTGAAATCCTCAATTTGGTCCTTTGGTTTGGAAACTAAAGCGAGAGTTAGCTTTCAGGCGAAGGGAAGTGGGGCCTCCGTAATGACAGCCGGTATCCTCCCAGCCTAACCTCAGATTTAGGAACTAAACCTAGGATTTACCAATGTTCTTTATATTGCTCGAAAGGGAGTAAAGAATATGAATGCTTCTATTTGGCACAGTATAGTTGTATCACTGATCTGTGTCACTAAATCATCAAATTATCTTTGGAAGGGAGGAGGATTCTTTCTTGTAATTTGAACTTTTGTTCTAAAATTTAGTCTTATGTTTATTAATTGTGTTTGAAGTGTAGAACATACTTTGGTAGAATTAGTAACTGCTATTGTCTGAACATCGTTAAACTATTAGTAATTGATGCTATTGTGTTATGATTCGAATATTGATTTCTGTGTTCCATTATAGATTTTGCAAACCTCCTCATGGGATCGATAACTAGAACTCCACTGGCGCCCTATATTACTTGAGCGATATGTATACTTGCGTTTTGAATATGTGAGTCACTTAAAATCTAAATCAATATATATATATATATATATATATATATATATATCTGAGTTAATAAAATTTTGGCATTTAAAAAAGTCGCATCAAGTTTTTGGTGTCGTTTCCCGAGAGGTAACATTAAAAGTAAATTTTGTAGCACTCGAAAACTTATATTCAAATTACAAGTCATAATTGTGTGTGCTTATTTTGATTGTGCATGCGTAGATTCAGAACTAAAAATTTACTACGTTACGATTCTGAATTGGAGTGTACTATTAAAAATATTCAAAAATAAAAGAGAGAACTTAGAAATTTAAATCAAATCGTGAACAATCTAAATGATCAAGGAATTGAAAATGAAAACCAACCAAGACCATTGAGAGATTATGCTAACTCTACATTAGATGAAATTCACTTAACTATATAAAACCCTGATGTAGCTGCTAATTCATTTGAGCTTAAACCTGCTATCATCCAAATGGTATAAAATAATCAATTTGGTGAAACATCGAATGAAGATCCTAATTTACATCTTGCGAGTTTTCTAGAACTATGTGCTACATTTAAATATGATGGAGTGTCAAATGATGTTGGTAGACTAAGGTTTTTTTCTTTTTCATTAAGGGATAAAGCCAAGGCTTGGTTAAATTCGATAGCACCTGGATTTATTAGAACTTGGGGAGAACTTTCAGAAAAATTCTTATCAAAGTATTTTCTACTATGAAAGACTGCTAAGCTTAGAAATGATATAACATCTTTTAGTCAAATTGAGGGAGAATCAATATAGGAATCTTGGGAAATATTTAAAAATCTTCTTAGGAAATTTCCATAGCACTCTCTACCAGATTGAATAATATTTCAAACATTTTATAATGGATTAGGAGGATCTCTTAGATCAATTATAGATGCTGTTGTCGGTGGATCACTAATGTCAAAACATTTTGAAGAGGCTTATGATTTATTTGAAGAGATGGCTACTAATAATTTTTCAATGGCCTGCTGAATGGGTAAATCCTAATAAAGTAACCAGTATTCATGATTCAGATGCTATAACTATGATAGTTTCTTAAATCACTGCTCTTTCAAAGAAAATAGATCAATATGGAGTTAATTATTCTCAAACACCCCCAATGTTAGAGGAAAATTCATTAGGACAAATTATAGACGCTCAATCTTCATATGAAACTTTAAATGCGATATACAATAGACAAGGCAATCCTTATTCAAACTATTATAATCCTGGTTGAAAAAATCACCTAAATTTAAACTGGAATAATAACAATAATGTTAACACTGTTAATCTTCAGTGGGGGAACAACCCAGTGAACCCATTAAGAAACTTGAACAACTAGGGAAATATGAATTATAGACCTTCTCATCCTTCGGGCTTTTATAATAATCCATAATTTAAGGAAAAGAAGTTGTCTATGGAAGAAATGATTCTGAATATGGGAACTCAATTACAAAGCCAGGGAGCTGCAATTAACATTATAGAAAATCAGATAGGACATATTGCTACTGCAATTAGCAATAGACATTCAGGAACACTCACTAGCAATTTTGAAATAATTCCAAAAGACCAAGGTAAAGAACAAATCAAGGTTATTCAATTAAGAGGTGGAAAATAATTGGAAACAAGGGTCCAAAAAGAAACTTAAATTGAGAAGAAAAGGTGGAAACTGAAAGGAAAATGAAAATTTATATCCAGAATTAGAATATCCATTAAAACCAATGAAGATCATTGTAGAAAGACCTCTACCACCGTTTCCTCAAAGATTAAAGCAACAAGATAAGGAAAAAAAGATTTGCTAAATTTTTAGAAATCCTAAGTAAGTATCTGTGAATATTCCCTTCATTGAAGCTTTAGAATAGATGCTTGATTATGTTAAGTAAAGTATATACTCAACAATAAGAGGAAGTTACTAGATCATGAGACTGTTGCACTCAGTGAAGAGTGTAGTGCTATAATTTAGAAAAAGCTTTCTGAAAAACTTAAAGATCATGGTAGTTTTACTATTCTGTGTGATATAGGAAAAAATTATACGGAAGAGCATTTTGTGATTTATGAGCTAGCATAAATCGTATGCCTCTATCAACCTTTAAGAGATTGAGAATCAGAGAAATTGCACCTACTTCACTAACTCTCTAGTTAGCTGATCGATCTATTACTCATCCTAAGGGGGTTGTAGAAGATGTTTTGGTCAAGGTTAATAAATTTATCTTCCTTGTAGATTTTATTATCTTAGATATGGAAGAAGATAAGGAAATACCTATTATCTTGGTAAGACCATTACTAGCTACAGGAAGAGTTATGATTGATGTTCAAAGATGAGAATTAACTATGAGAGTAAATGACCAAGAGGTAACATTTAACATTTCAAAGTTAATGAAATATCCCTCAATAGAAAAAATGATGAATGCTTTAGAATGGAAATATGAGATTATTTGAAAGAGGAATATTTCAAAGAAAAATTTGAAGAGAAAACAGAACATGGAGATTTGAAAGGCAAGAATCATGATGAGATAGAAGATGATTCTGATGAGACCAATAATGAAGAAATAAAATATGTTCAGAAAAAATTTGAAATGCTTGATTCAACGGAACCTAAAAATAAAAGTTTAATTTCATCTATTGTGAAACCTCCTGAACTTGAAATGAAAACTCTTCCAAAACATTTGAAGTATGTATTTTTAGGGCAATCATCAACATTACCAGTTATCATATCCTCAGATTTAAATGAGTTACAGGAACAAAAAAACTGGATTTATTAAAGAAATATAAAAGAGCATTTGGTTGGACTTTAGCTGATATCGAAGGAATTAGCCCTTCTATTTGTATGCACAGAATTTTGTTGGACAAGGAACATAAACCTAGAGTTGATCCGCAAAGGAGACTGAACCCAATGATGAAAGAAGTAGTAAAGAAAGAAATTTTAGAGTGGTTAGTGTCGGCATATTTTTAGGTTGAGTGTTGTATTTTTGAAAAGGGGTCGCCTACAGAAATTGTCGGCGAAATTTAAATTTTAAATTTAATTTAAATATATATATAATTTAGAAAGTAGTATTTGATTTTGAAAATAATTTTAAATTTGAAAATTTTAAGATATGAAATCAAACCGATCTCACATCCCATATAGTTTATATAAACGAGCACCGCATCACAAACCGTGTATCTATCCCGAAGAATAACACACTGCTTGATGATGGGGCTCGATTAAATAAACTAGAAGATTTGTGACGTCCGTTTGGTCTGTGAACTAATTTTATAAGCCGACAAGTTGCCCTGCTTAATATAAAGAAATTAAGTAGAGTTTATATTACCTGGGTTCTTAAAGTTCCCTATAAGGGCAAGCCCCTATAGTTAATTACATCTTAAATGTCCGAAGACACTTAAGAAAACTTTCGATAATGATCAGTGATTTTGCTCTCAAGAATTTCAAAGTTTAAGGTTTTCAAAGGATTGGATTTTGGAAATTTCAATAGGGGTTAGCTCAAATTTGGAACAGTTTATTTTAAGAGTCCAAAGGAAGAGAAGTAGGAGAAGATGAGGATCCAAGAAGAAATCTTGGCGACTTCCCAAACTATCATATTGTTTGGCTCGGATTTAAGAAAATCCTAATATTATTTGATATTTCAATCTTGCCAATTTTAATTAATTTGGACTTATATTTGTATGATAAAATCATACAAATAGCCTCGAAGATGTGAGGGTTTATGTCGTACCAAACAACTATCTCGGAATCCTAAGACCGGTTAGGGCTTAATTTGCATAATATGATTATACAAATGCCTAACAAAAAGTTGAGGGTTTATGTTGCACTAAGCAAACTACCTCGAAATCCTATAGCTTGGTTGTTTAATTCTAAGAATGTTTAGCTGATGTAGAGTTGTTTTGCTGACGACGATGGCCGTGCTGCCCACCATGCTTCGAGCTCCTTGTTGTTGCAGAGGTTTAATTGTAGAAGGTGAAAATCAAGAGATGAGAAAAGTGTTTCGGTTTAGAGAAAATCTTAAAATCCAAGTATTTTTAGTATTTTAATTAAAACAAATCTTAAAGTTGTTTAAACAGAACCGATTAAGATCACACGGTTCCGTCATCCCGGCACCCGTCATCCCGGCACCGTTATTTTCATTGAATTCACTTAGTCCAGATGAATTTGCTAAACTCAACAGAATGAGTTCCACACTTTCACTTAGACCGTGGGAAATCCCGTTAGCAACACGTGGGTTACATCATCCGAGGTATTCCCGATCATTCAACGAGACATTTTAATTTAGTTGCAATTGTAGTTTTGTTGTTCTGTTTGTGATTAAATTTTGAGTTTTTTTATATTTTGAAATATTGTGGCGCTGAATTTTATCTTGTAGTGACTTTTAATTTAGTTTTGGTTTCAGTTCAGGGACTACCCTAAAGGTTTTGGTTTTCATGCAACAGTTGTATTTAACATGCAAGAAAAGTAAAGTGCATTGCAATAAAGTAAATTTCAATAAAATTAAAGCGTACCTGGAGGGTCTTCCCGTCATCCCAGGCTGCACTTAAAACACATGTTAAGGCATTTAAATATTTCAACAAGTACCTAGGTAAAACTAAGGGAAAGGTTTTGGTTGTCTACCAAAGTCCTAATCCTATAGATAGTCATCTCCTATGACGTCTAGGTTCTTGTGTTTTGGTTTAAGGATGACTTTCTTTACCCACGAACAATTAAATTCAGTTGTTCTTATAAACATCCTATCATATTGAGGAAGTGCTTAAGACGAGTCTTAAACATCTTTTCAATATCTCTAGGATTGTTTTAAGTCCAAGAGAATTTAATTATACAAGTGAATTAATCATCCAGGAGTTTAAGTTTTGTTATCTTGCTCGATGAACTAGGACATTTGAATATCCTATAAGTGAAGTAACACTTCACTTGATGCCTCATTTAAGAGTTATAATAATAAGAGCTTTAAAAGGGCAAATCAAATTATTAAGTATTTTAATGATTTAAACTTAATGATTTAATTTTAATATTGACTTAAATATAAAAAGTTAGTTTAAGTTTGGAATAGTGTTCAAGTTATTTTATATTTAATTCTTAATGATTTCATTTAAGTTTGTTGTTAAATGTTTTTAATTTAATTTAATTCAATTTTATTTTAATTCGATTTAATTTAATTTTAATTTAATTTGATTTGATTTAATTTTAATTTAATTTAGTTTTAATTTAATTTAATTTAATTTAATTTAATTTAATTTTAATTTAATTTAATTTGATTTAATTTAATTCAATTTAATTTTAATTTAATTTAATTTAATTTTAATTTAATTTCAATTAATTTTAATTTAATTTCAATTTAATTTTAATTTAATTTTAGTTTAATTTAATTTAATTTCAATTTAATTTTAATTTAATTTTAGTTTAATTTTAATTTGGATTATTATTTCAACTTTTAATTAAGAATTAAGTATTATTGAAGTGATTTATTTAGGGAATTTTAAGTTAAGGAATAAATATACTCTTAAATAATATCCTTACATTAATAATTCCAATTTCTATTACTCTTCCAAAATTTCAATTAATTAATTAATTAAAGTTTTATTTTAATTATTTTTGAAATGATTAGTAGATTTCTACCCTTAATCATTTAAGTTTCAATCATCCAAAATAAGATTAAAATCAAATATTTTACCCTCCCCTTTTTGATTAATCCTAAAATTTTAATTAAGGGTTGAAATTTTTAATTACCCTTTTGCTTTTCAAGCTTAATAATTCTATAACTCACTAAATTAAGCTCAAATGAACTTGAAATTTTTATGTAACCTCACTCACATGTCAATTAAGACATTAGAGGAGAAAATGTGATTTTTCTGTATTTAATTTATTTGTGTAATTATTTTTGATAGAAAATAAGGGTTTTCAAGGAAAATTAAATAACATGACCAAGGAAATGTTTGTGTTCTTAAGAAAATTATGGGATGTTCCTAATAACTATAGGACCATTTGGACCAATTTTGGTGATTTTTTGAATTATATTTTATTTATTAGAATTATTTTGAGTTTTTGAGTATTAATTAATTTTAGAATAAAATTAAAGTTTAAAAATGGATTTTCTATTTTTCTTAAATCTCTCTGAACTCAAGGAGTCCATAGAAACAAATTTTATATTTTTCTAATTTTTTTTGATTTATTAGAATTATTTTAGTGAAAAGGTTGGAAAATACATTTTTTAATATTAAAAATTACATTAAGCCTTTAAAATTCAATATCTTATCCTAGGGACTTAAAAAAAATATTTGGTTTGTTCCTAAGTGATTATAATTCAAAATGTAACATTTTGGCAATTTTTAATATTTTTATGATTTTTATTATTTTTTAATTATTAAAAATATTAAAATAATGATAAAAATCAACTTTTTTAGAAAATTACAAATTTAATTTTCCTAAGTTCCTCTGATATCAGAGAAGCTCCAAAACCATTTTTGTGAATTTTTGAAAAGTATTTTGTGAGTTATGAATTTTTAAAGTTTAATTTTACCCATTTTGCTTAAGAGGCTTAATCAACCTATTTGGTGGGGTTAATCAAGTCCAATTAGTTTCAAATTTATATGTGAGACTGTCCTGGCCCTAAAGAATAGTGGAGAATTATTTTCAAGTCAATTTGATGTATATTTAATCCTAATTAATTAAAGGTTAATTTTGGGTATTTAGACCAATTAGTGTTGTTCCAAATGAATTAACTCAAAACTTATTTTTCCTAGATTCCTCTGGTCATAAGAAATATCACCAAATTTTCCTAGAATTTATTTCTCAATATGCTAATTATTGGAATTAAAATATTCAAAACAGTAACATGCAATTGAAAAATTAATAACTTCTCATGAGGATGGCCTCTGACCTTGGAAAATTCAGGGAATGTTCCCAAGTTCAGAGGCTTCAAAAGCCCTATGGTCTCATGCAATGGTGAATTTCCTATATGCATGGAGAATTGATATAGTGCAGAGAGTAAATAAATCATTAAAAATAAAATACTCAAGGAAATGACTTGATTTCTTTTCCACATTATTCTCCTCTGTTCACTGAGCAAGAGGGTATTTTTATTTTATTTTAAGATTTTTCTACACAAAGTTATGCATTTTTGAAGTCCTAGATATTTAATAAATAAGAAAAATCCCTAATTTTCTACTTATCAACGCGGCGCCGCGTCAACCTCGGCAGCTCCGAAGGGGTGCGTGTCGTGCTGTGATTGGGAGCCGCCATCTGAGTCAGTCGTCCCGGGACCCGCCTTTCATGTAACATCTTCTGGTCTGACGTGATCCGAGCCGTCCATACGATACACACGCGATCCAACGGCTCCTGGTGAATTGCCTAGGTACAAAAGTGACCACAGCCGATCACAAAGCTTGGAGGCTGGAGCAACTGGGTGGCCCGGAGAGGGGGCTTTCACTGGGGAACTTCTCCTCTTGGTCTGGTGAAGGTGTAGGACCAATCAATTTGGAGATTGGCTCACTGTGGTGAAGTGTCCTGGTTTTGGGCTCGAATTTCAACTCTGAAATTGAGCTCATAGAGAGGAAATGGCAGGGGGATTTCAGTGGGGGTCAAGTTCTCCAGGTGTGGGGAAGAGTCTGGAATGATTTTGGCAGAGTTTCTGTGTGATTTGTTTCAGCACCTCATCCATGGCCGAGAGAGGTGGTGTTTAAATAGGCATGGCTGGAGGGCCTCCCAGGGGGAGTTAGGGCTTGAGATCAGCTGCTCTGGTGAGGAGAAGAACAGCCATGGTGGCCATTGGGCATGGGGCAACTCAGCAGGTGAGAATTCCAAGCTTGGGCTCACATGATGCTCTCGGGTGTGGTGTTTTTCGGCGACCCAGGTGGCTGGCCGGCAAGCATTGGTCACCCTCAGGGTCAGGAGGCTCAGGGCTTGATGTTTGTGAAGTTAATTGGTTGCTGCCATGTGTAAAGGGTTTGAATCAAAGTGGAATGGGGTAAGGGTGTATTTTGGCTAAGTTTGGTCAAATGCATGGATTGGGCTAGGTGCACCTCCCCATGGCTAGTTTGGGCTGAAGAGAAAGTGGTTTAGGTCAGCTTAATTAGTGGGGAAGGGCCACCATCCAAGTACAATTAAGTTTAAGCAAGGTTTAGGGGAGACATGGGAGTGGTTAATCACTCTTAAGAGGATCATTAAAGGGTCCCCTCTTCTTTCCATTTTGGGTATGGTGAAGTTTCCAAGGCTTTCATGGCTCACATGTGGCTCATGCATGGCTTCATGGCTCACCTTTGGCTTAGGAAAAGTTAAGTCAACTTCATGAAAAAGGGTTTTAGAAATTTTGGTAATTTAGGGGTGATTTGATGAGATTTGACATATGGCTTGATTTGGAATTATTTCATTATGGATTTAGAACTTAGGGGATGGTTTTATCAAATGGATGATGATAGAGGATTGTCATGTGGGCTTTAAGATGGATTTTGAGCTTTTTGAAATCATTTTGGATGGGCTTTTTAGGAAGACCTAAGGAAGTGGGCCTTAGGTTTTTTTAAAATAAGTTTATGGATGGGAATTTTGTAAAAGGTTGGGCCAAATAATTTTTGGGTTCGGTTTAGGGATGTTTCATGAGTGATTTGAAATAAATTTGAGGTGGTTTGGGTTTGAATTGGGTTGGATTTGGGCTTCTTTGGTAAAGGGGCCAATATAGGTCAAATTGGGCTAATTTGGGCCAATGTTGGGCTAGGGTTGAAATTGATGTAAAATTAATGTTGGGAAATATTTATGGGGGTGTTACAAATAGGTTTCAACTTTGGTTGGGTCTTGATTTTGGGATTTGGGGCCCATTTGGGTTAGGTTTGGGTTTAGGTCAAAAGTGGGTATTTTGGCTTTGGGTTGGATTTGGGTGGAGTTTATGTTCAAATTTTGAGCAAATCATGTTAGTGTTTTGTTTTTGGGGATGTTAGGGAAAGTTTAGAAAAGGTTTGGGGTCAATTGGAGTTAAATTGGGTTAGTTTGGGCTAAGTTTGGGTCATGGGTCCAAATTGGGCTTTAAGGTCAAAAGTGAAATTAGATTCAAATGTCAATCAAATTGGGCTTGGATTTGGTTTAGATTGACATTAGGGATATTGAATTGAATTTTAGAATTGAATTGGACCAAAATTGAGACCAATTGGGGTGATTAGGTTTGACATTGGGTTCATTTGGGTTTAAAATGGGCTAAATTGGTGGTTTTGGTAAAAGTGGGGTAAATTGACAAAATTGACCCATGGTGCAGTTGGACAAAATGAAATTGGGAATATTTGGGATTTTCTGCAATTTTTTGAGAATTTTTTTTGAATTTATGGAATTTTGGGTCAAGAGGGGCATTTTGGTAATTTGGAGGGTATTGGGGGTATTTTTAGAAATTTTGGTATTTTTGGCTGGAGATAGTCAATTTGAGTGGGGGAAAATGTTTAGGATTGATTTTGAGGACTTTTGGGTGATTTGGAGATTTTGGAGGGTTTGGGCAATTCCAAGGGCTTTTGGTAGGTTCGATGGGTATAGGGTCCCTGGGGTCAAAAATGGAAATTTTTGGAAGAATGAAGATTGATCAAATATGAGTGAAATGGAATCACTTTAGTTGAGCCATGAAGTCATATTAAGCCTATGTGAGCCATGAGAGGACTCATTGGAGGCATTCACTATGTTGTTCATAACCCTCTTAACCAGGGGCTTAGGGGTTAAAGTCCATCCATATGAATTACCTACATGAGTCAGGGAGTCAAGTTGGGATAAGGTGTGGTTTTAGGACTTGGATTGTGTATGTGAGAGTGTAGAGTGTGAGTGTAGTGAGTGTGTAAGTCAACCCTCACCAGACCAGGCCACCCAGGGTAGTCCTAAGGCCAAAGAGTCCTATAGGGAACTCATCCTTTAAACCTTCACATTAGATTTCAACCCTCTAGGTGATTAGGGGTCTACAATCAAGCTTGTGGGGTTTGCAGGGAGTCAAGAGGTGTTTGAACTTCTAAAGGGTGGGTTCCGCTTCTAGTCCTCTAAGATAGTCAAAGGAAAAGCCTAAGGCTAGATCCTAAACACTAAAGAGGGAAGAGAAGACCTCATAAAAAATGAGGTCAACAGCTAGATGTTGGAATCATATATCCCATTTCTGATAATGCTTGGGTAAGTCCAATTCATTGTGTTCCTAAGAAAGGAGGAGTGACAACTAACATAAATGAAAAGAATGAAATTATACCAACAAGGCAGGTCACTGGTTGGTGATAATGTATTGAGTATAGAAAATTGAACGCTGCTACCAGAAAAGATCACATTCCTTTACCTTTCCTAGACCAAATGTTAGACAGACTTGCTGGGCATAAGTATTATTGTTTTTTGGATGGATATACCGGTTATCAGTAAATACCTATTACTCCCGAGGATCAAACGAAAACTATATTTACTAGTTCTTATGGAACCTTTGCTTTCTAAAGAATGCTCTTTGGATTATGTAATGCACCTGTAACATTTCAAGGATGTATGATGTCAATATTTAGCAATTTGATAGATGATGTAATAGAAGTGTTTATGGATGATTTCTCGGTATTTAGAGACTCATTTAATGCATGCCTAAGCAACTTAGGAAAAGTTTTAGAGGTATGCGAAAGAGTAAATTTAGTCCTAAACTGGGAAAAATATCAATTTATGATTGCAGGAGGAATTGTACTTAGGGATAAAATATCTGAATATGAAATGAAAGTAGATCCTGTAAAGATTCAAATTATATAAAAATTACCACCTCCTACCACAGTGAAAGGGGTAAGAAGCTTTTTGGGATATGTTGGATTCTACAGGCGATACATTTAAGATTTTTCTAAAATAACTAAGTGTTTATACCAACTTTTAGAAAAAAATAAGAAGTTTGATTTTAACGAAGAATGTTTAAAAACTTTTGACTCACTAAAGTAAAAATTAATTGCAGCTCTTGTAATAGTTTCACCTGACTGAGAGAAACCATTTCAATTAATGTGCGATGCGAGTGATTATGCTATTGAAGTTGTTTTAGGATAAAGGTATGCGAAAATATCTAAAGTTATATACTACGCTAGCAAAACTCTTACTGATACTCAAACTAAGTACACTACTATAGAAAGAGAGTTATTAGATGTACTTTATGCCTTTAAAAAATTTAGATCATACTTAATTAGAACCAAATGTTTAGTGCATACTAATCATTCTGCTATTAAATATTTAATGCAACAGAAGGTTGCTAAACAAAGATTAATTCGATGAATACTTTTATTGCAAGAATTCGATTTTGTGATTGTCGATTGAAAATGAGTCGATAACCAAATAGCTAATCATTTATCTAGAATTGAACAACATAAATTGTCTGATTTTGAAAAGGAAATAATCAAAAATTTCCCTGATGAGCAACTGTATAATATTAAAGAAGAAAATTTACCGTGGTATGCTGATATTGTAAACTACATTGTTAGTAACATTTTACCACCAAAATTAATAATGCAACAATAGAAAAAATTCATATATGATGCTAAATCTTATTTTTAGGATGATTGTTATTTATAAAAGCAATGTAAAGATCTTATTATTATGAAATGTGTGCCTTATGAAGAAACTGAACAAATTATTTGAGGATGTCATGATTTTGAATTCAGAGGACATTTCAGAACTGATAGAATAACACATAAGATTTTATAATCTGGATTTTATTGGCATACTATTTTTAGATATGTTTATAAATTTATCAAATCTTTTGATCGATGTCAGATAGTGGGCAATATATCTAGAAGGAATGAAATGTCTCTAAATTTTACATTGGAAGTTGAGATTTTTTATGCTTGGGGATTAGATTTTATGGGACCATTTATTCCTTCATTTGGAAATTCATATATATTATTTGTTATAGATTACATATCTAAATGGATTGAGGCGACAAATTTACCAAAATGTGCTGCTAGAAGCGTTTCATGATTTTTAATGAAAAATATTTTCACATTACATGGAATTCCTAGAGTAATCATCACTGATGGAGGATCCCATTTTAAGAATAATCTTATTCAGAGATTGGCTGAAAAATATAATATTATGCACAGAATCTCTACAGCTTATCATCCCCAAACCAATGGTTTAGCCGAGGTATCTAATCGTAAAATTAAAAAAATTTTAGAAAAAGTCATAAATCCCGATGAATTAGATTGGTCTGCTAGATTAGACACCGCTTTATGGGCATACAGAACTGGTTATAAAACTCCTATAGAAATGTCCCCTTATAGATTAATTTTTATGAAGACTTGTCACTTGCTAGTTGAATTAGAACGTAAAGCATATTGGGTGATAAAGAAATTAAATTTTAATCTGAAAGATGCTGATGAGAAAAGATTATTGTAATTGAATGAATTGGATGAAATCAGAAATGAATCATATGACAATGATAGAATATACAAGAAGAGAATGAAAATATGACATGATGAGAAAATTATTAAAAAACAATTTTAGCCAAAAAAAAACTTTTATTATACAATACTAGAATGATATTATTTCTTGGGAAACTGAAATCTCGATGGATATAACCATTCACTATTATAAAAATCTATCAACTCGGGGTTGTTGTTATTGAAGACCCTAAAACTGGAAGAAGATTCAAAATTAATGAGCACAAATTAAAATCGTATTTTGAAGGTTATAGTTCTAATTTTAAAGAGGTTTTAATGTTGGATCAACCTGAATAACCAAGGGTTATGTCGAGCTGACGAAGTTAAACCAAGCGCTTTATGGGAGGCAACTTACAGTTATGTTTAGTGATTTACTTGTTCGAATTGTTGTTTTTGTTAGATTGCCACATAATTAAGTCCTACCCATCCTTAAATATCATAAAAAATGTTATAGAAATGAATTCAACCAAAGATTGGAATGAATTTGGATGAAATGAAAATTTGGCCAAAACTGAACTAGTGTCAGACAGCACTGCAATCAGTGCCGGATCGCGCCGCTGACCATAAACAATTTTTTCGTTCTTAAATATGAATATTAGCAGTTTTAGGCGGCAATCTTTCCATTTAAACTCCCAAAAACCTCCTCTAAACTCGAAAAACACCAGAGAAACGAAAAGGAAGATCCTAAATTTCGTTCAAATGGATTACGACTCGATCGAAACTTCAAGATTTCAAGTTTTTAACCATAGAAAGTTCATCAGTTTCGAAGCGCAACGTCAGTTCAACAAGAAAATTTCAAAGAAGAGACTGATTAAGGAGCGAGGCTTTGTGAATAGAGGTTTGAATTCTCCTACTAATCGGATTGAGGAAATTATTGTTCAAAGATGTTGGGAAGTTTTATGTTAAACTACTACTGCCGTAGTCGTCCCTATTGTGAAAGAATTTTATACAAATCTTCAGAATCAACCAAGAACCAGTCTATGTGCGAGGCAGGTTTGTCAAATTTACTCCTACAAAGATTAATGACTTATATATTATTGAGAATGTGTCGATCTATCATTGTACAAATTTTATCTCGATGAGAGATAATATGTGCGATAAAGATGAAATTGATGATTAAGAGATAAGAGATAACAGGTATGTGAGTTTTTCGACCACACTTCTGAATCCTACGTCAAAACACTTACATTAATTTATATGTGCAAAATTACTCCCAACTATGAAAATCATTAAAGTGACCAAGGAATGTGTTATTTTAAATTACTGTATTCAAATAGGGATGCCTATTGATATTGGTTCTATTATTTTGAAAACTATTTTGGGATTGATCGTACACAGATCGAAATATGGGCTTAAACATCCTTCCACCATATTTCTTCTCTGCAGTCCATCACAAGTGCCATAAGAAAATTAGGAGAGAGTATTTCTTCCCTGGAAGCCTCTGGCGCCAAAGAAGAACATAGTAACCAGGCAGTTGGAGATGTGAATTACATGAGTATTATTGAAGATCAACCATATCAGAGTTCAAAGCTATTCCTCCTTACTTTCCTGAAAGTTCACAGATAATTCTGATGAAGATTAAGAAATTGGAGAAAAAGATGCAATACCTGATGAGTGCAATCAACAATCTCTCATACTTCTTTGATCACCTAGATTGGAGAATGAAGGAACAATTTGAGCATTCAGGGCATCTTGAAGGAAGTCTGATACGCTTAATGAAAAGAAAAAAGATGGATTGAGGAGGATTCAATAGATGAATTCCCGTATCGTTCATTCTATAATTTTTTGTTCACGTTCAATAAATTTGAGATAATAAACATAATGATAGTTCTGAGAACGAGTAGAGACTTGATTATGTGTTTACGTATTTGAACTTATTACTTAGTTTGCTTTTCTTGATTGCTATGTTTTAATTTGCTTTCATGTTTAGTTTTCAGCGTTTGAGTGTCATGGTTGTGAGCAATGCTGAAATTTAGTGTTTTATGGCTTGATAAATGTGTAGAGTTTAGTGTTACTTATGTGTGTTTGTAATTTGGATTTTATTTATCAGTGATGTTTTGTGTTGTTTGTGTAAAATTATTGTTTGCCATGGATTTAGTACGTTATTTGATGCTTAAATGAACTAGTTAGACGTTGGTGTGGGCTTAAAATGATCAAAATTACAAAAGAAATTTGGGAGCCTAGAATTTGAACTGGTGTTGGGCAACGCTGTCACCAGCGCCGGAACTCGCCAAATTACAGAGACTTTGCCCTATTAAATCTAAAATAGCGTCGGACGACACCCTATCCAGCACCGGACCACGCCAGACAGTTATAAAGTCATAATTACTCAAATTTTGTGATTTAACTCTGGGACCCATTGTTTTAACCCAATCCATCGTCTTCGAGCTTCAGTCAAGGCCTCTTTTCGCATTTAGGGCTCGCTTGCATTTGGATTTAGAGCGATTTCGTGGCCAGAAAAGTTCAGAATCCATCTTTTCTTGATAAGAGCTTCACTTTAAATGAAATTTTTTTGATCTTGACTATGGAAATCTCCTACATTAGGAAGATTTGAAATTTGAGGTTTTTAGAGAAAATTTGGAGATTTTCCATGGTATTGATGTTCTTATTTACTTAAATTAGTTTAGAGCCTAATACATTGCAAAATTTAAGATTGATATGGATTATTTTGATATTTTTAGAAAATTGCTCCAAAAACATCGAAAGGGAAGAGAAAATTAGAATACAATGAAAGGAAACTTGTGAATTTTAAAGCTCTCTCCCACTTTTGTACATTTCTTAGCAATAAGAAGTGTATTCAAGAGAAAACTTTTGAAGATCCTGGAGGAGTGATAGAAGAATTAATTGCAAATCGTCAGTGGGAATTTTTTTATTATTTTACTGCCGATGTGATGCTAGGGATAATACGAGAATTTTATGCTAACCTGTATTACTCTGAGAGTGAATATATACTTGTTAGAGAACAAATGGTTGAGTTTATCCCTACACACATCAATACATTTTAATAGTTAAGAGACCCTCACTAATGTGAATATGACCATTTTTTGTTAATGACGAGGCACTTATTATGGTTATAAGCTATCTTTCCGATGAAAAAGGAGAATGAAAGGTTAAACAGAAGCAAAAAAGTTAACTTCTCCCTTTCTATGTTGAATCCTGCATTGAAAGCCTGACATTATTTCATATATGCAAGACTTATGCTTACCAGCCACCACAGCGAAGTAACTATAGAGATAGCTTTTCTGAATTACTAAATTCAGAACATGAAAGATATCAATATTGGGGGTATTATTCATAGAAGTATTTTGAATATTTTAAAAGGAGAGATTACAGGAGGACTAGGACACCCCAACCTAATTCATGCCTTGTGTATTCAGTCAGGTGTAAAAATTGAAGATAATGATGAGGTAGTCCACCCCCTGAAGCCCATTAGTAAATTAAACCTGAAGACAAATACATCCCATGTAGGTTGGAGTTAGAGTAAAAGTGCTGATGTACATTCTTCTAATTGGGAGAGATCATCTACACCTAGGGTCATGATGTTATGGGCAAGATAGAAAAGTTGAACACCATAGTAGGAGGACTAGAAGCAAGGAATAAGATAAATGATGATTATCAAGTGCGGTGGTGAGAATACGAAATAGCTTATCATAACGCATAGATGAGATTCCTGAGGGGAGACACTAGTGTTGTATTCCCTACATACCCTGAGTACACTCCATACCAACCTGATGAACCTGAAGAAGCTGAAGATATTGCAGATGATGATCGGTAGTGTAGTATCTTTATTTTCATCACATTTAGTATTTCCTGTTGTGTTATGATGTAGTTGTGATGTATTTTAGACTGTGATTTGTATTTGGATGTAATTGTATTTGGTTTTATTTGTTTTATGTTGAACTGTGATTGATGTGATGCGATATGTGATTTTGTATATATTTGGTTTATTAGTTTAATCTATGATTGTAACAGTTAGATGTGAATATGTGATGTTTAGTTTATGTTTTATGTTTTCAAAGTTTCAAAATTCTTCACCCTGCAAATCTCTAATATATTTATGTGTGTAGAATAGCTCTTTTTATTTCAGGCCTACTATTCTAAATTTATGAAGAAGGCCTGCCTAATTTAAAGCTATGAAAAACCCAACACAATGAGGTATGAGTTATATACATGTTTATGTCTTTTCTTTCTACCTATGCTAGTTTTATTAGTATTAAAAAACTTATGTTTAGAGGAGGGAAAGGATTAACTATGAATTGTTCTCATTTAAAAGTATTTTAAAAAATATTAACATGATTTTTTGTAATAGAGCTTAACTTCAGATAACTGTAATTTTATTATATTTAAGTACTTTAGTGGACTTGAATGAAAGTTTTGGTAATGAAAAGTAATTTTGTAGGCTAAGATATTTTGTATAAGAGAATAGAAATATAATCAACTATTCAAAGTAAGGAAAACTGCATTTTTGAAATTTTAAAAATTTTAAAAATTTATGTGAAAGGAAACAATTGGGACTCTATGATGAATCATTTGTGAGCTAAAGAAATATTTATAAGATAAAAGTTGTGGTAAATTCCAAATTTAGGGAAAGAAAGGTGAAGTTCAAAATTATTAAAGGCTATCCAGATATAGTAATCCTCACTTGAAAAAGAATATATAGGATTGAAAAGCAATCCAACTGTGAAAAGAAAAGGAAAAAAAAAAGAAAAAGAAAAACAGATTGAGGAGAAGCTTTAGAAGATGCCTAATAAAAAATTGGCTTCACTTGGACCTACCTAAAGGGAGAACTTATTTTACTTTCCTAAACTATATGTATGGATGAGCATCTTTATCAGTAGTATTCTCATAAACTTCTTTTCATGTAATCATTTTAAGTGCCTTAATAGGACAATCTACAGTCATTTTTCAAGTGAATAGAGGGCAAGAACTCTTAGACTTGATGACTAGATTGCCTTACACATGCAGAATTTACTTGAATTACTGTTGACTTCATTTTTGATGAGGTCTCTTCTTTTGCTTCTCTCTTTAGTACTTAGGATCTAGCCTTAGGCTTTTCCTTGACTAATCTTAGAGGAATAGAAATGGAACCCACCCTTTAGAAACTCAAACACCTCTTAACTCCCTGCAAATCCCACAAGCTTGATTGTAGACCCCTAATCACCTAGAGGGTTGAAGTCAAATGTGGAGGTTGAAAGGATGAGTTCCCTATAAGACTTCCTGGCCTTAGGAATACCCTGGATGGCATGGTATGGTGAGGGTTGACTTGCACATACACTACACTCTCTCACACATTCCAAGTCCTAAAACCACACTCTCACCCAACATGACTTCCTGACTCATGTAGGTAATTTATATGGATGGTCCTTAACCCCTAAGCCCCTAAGCCCCTAACTAAGAGGGTTAGGAACAACATAGTGAATGCCTCAAATGAGTCCTCTCATGGCTCATATGGGCTTAACACGGCTTCATGGCTCAACAAAAATGATTCCATTTCACTAAAATTTGATTAATCTTCATTTTTCCAAAATTTCAATTTTTGACCCCCGGGGCCCCGGACCTACTAAACCTACCAAAAGCCCTTGAAACTACCCAAAATTTACAAAATCACCTAAATTACCCAAAATTCCTCAAAATCAGTCCTAAACATTTCCCCCCACTCAAATTGATCATCCATAGCCAAAAATACCAAAAATTTCAAAAGTACCGCTCAATACTCTCCAAATACCCAAAATGCCTTTATTAGCCCAAAAATCCAAAAATACCAAAAAATTCCCAGAAAATTTTCGAAAATCCCAAATATTTCCAATTTCATTTTTTTCAACTACACCATGGGCCAATTTTGCCAATTTACCCCTCTTTTATCAAAACCCCCAATTTGACCCATTTTAAACAAAAGTGAACTAAATGTCAAACAAAACCACCCCAATTGACCTCAATTTTGGTCCAATTCAATTCTAAACCTCAATTCAACATCCCCAATATCAATTTAGACCAAATTCAAGTTTAATTTGATTGAAATTTGAGCCCAATTTCAATTTGAGGCTTAAGGACCAAATTTGGCCCATGACCTAAACCTAACCGAAATGGACCCAAACCCCAAAATCAAAGCCCAATCAAAGTTGAAAACTTTTTGTGACACTCCCATGAACATTTCGAAACATTAATTTTACATCAAATCCAAATTTAGCACAAACTTAAACCAAGTTAGCCCAATTTGACCCACTTTGGCCCCTTTACTAGAAGACCCAAATTCAACCCAATTCAACTTTAAATCACTTCAAATTGATTCCAAATCATTCATGAAACATTCCTAAATTAAATTCAACACTTATTGGATCCAATCCTTTGCAAAATTTTCATTCTAAAATTTGTTTTGAAATCTAAAAGCCCACTCCCTAAACCATCTTGAAAGCCCATCCAAAGTGAAATCCAAAAGCCCAAACCCATTCCAATGCTCACATGGCAATTCATTCTCATCATCTCTTTAATTGGAATCAATTTCTAAGTCCCAAATCAATCATCAAATTAACCTAAATCAAGCACCATCTAAATTTTTCACTAAATTGCCAAAATCTCCAAATTCCTTTTTCATATAAATGAATCCACTTTTCCTAAGCCAAGGATGAGCCAAATGGAGCCACATGCAAGCTATGGACAAGCCACATGAAGCCATGGGGGGTTTGACAAGTCACCAAGCCATTAATGGCAAGAAGAGGGAGTCCTTTCCTAAGCCTTCCTTAAGCCATTTTAACCTCTTTAATGCAACACCATAACCCAAAATTAACTTAAACTATTTTGATGGGTACTTCACCACTCCATTGCAGCTGACCCAATTGATCCCCTTGGCCCAAAATCAGACCATGGGGAGGTGAACCAAGCCCAAATACATGGGTTGACACATTTGAACCCAAAATCACCCCTCTCCCTTTATCACTTAAATCCAACCCATTACACTTGGCATTGGACAATTGCTTGCACAAACCACAAGCACTGATCTTCCTGACCTTGAGGGTGACCTGACCCTGGCCGACCAGCCACCACAGCAGCCGGAAACCACCAGGCCGAGAGCACCCATGTGAGCCAAATTTTCAATTCTCCCTGGCTGAGCTTTCCCAACCCAAATGGCCATTACAGTTGTTCTTCCCTTGCCCTGAGCCGCTGATCCAAGCCTTCAAACCCCCGTGGGAAGCCCTCCAGCCATGCCTATTTATACACCACCACCTCTCGGCCAAAGGAGGAGTTGAACCAGACCTTAAGGAAAATCTGCCAAAATTGCTCCAGGACCCTCTCCTAACCCAGAGCAGTTGATCCCCAGTGTTCCTTTGCCCTAATCCCCATTGACAAAGCTTAATTTCTGAGTTAAAAATCCACCCAAAAACAGGACAATTCACCACAGTGAGCCAATCCCCAAATTGATTGGTCCTACACCTTCACCAGACCAAGAGGAGAAGTTCCCCAGCAAAAGCCCCTTCACCAGGCCAGCCATTGCTTCTAGCCTCCAAGCTTTGTGATCGGCTGTGGGCACTTTCATACATAGGCATTTCCTCGGGATAGGAGACTTCATCTGGAGCTTGCTTGGACCCAATTGAAGGTGACACAACTCTCAGATTGAAGCTTCACTTCTCTGAGCAAAGTTATGAACTCACTCTTCCTCCCGAGCTTCCAGTGATTCTCCATTTTTTGTTTAATTCTATTTCATAGCCTATAAACCGTATGGATGTGTTCGTCTCTTCAATACGAATCCATAAAGCATAAGAACACGAAAATCCATTGAGAATCGAGTGATATCTTAGGGTTTTAGTGTGGACGGTCACGGGTGCACACCCATTGTAGATGATGACCAGGAGTCGTTGGATCGCGCGTGTATCGAGCGGACGGTTCAGATTGCGTCAAACCAGGGAATGTTACGTGAACCGCGGGCCCCCGGAGCGCTGAGTCGGATGGCGGCGTCGAATCAGAATGCGTCGTATGGCCTTTCGGAGCTGCCGAGGATTGCGTGGCGCTGCGTGGATAAGTAGAAAAATAGGGTTATTTTCTATTTATTTAGATACGAGAACTTCAAAAATTCATATCTTTGCATAGAAAAATCACAAAAATAAAATAAAAATACACTCTTGCTCAGTGAACAGAGGAGAATAATGTGGAAAAGAAAACATGTTTATTGGATGAGTATTTTGTTTTTAATAATTTATTTACTGTTTTCAGTATTTTGATTCTTCATGTGCATAGACAATTCACAATGGCATGCGACCATAGGGCTTTTGAAGCCTCTAATCTCGGGAACATTCCCTGAATTTTTCAAGGTCAGAGGCCATCTCTGTGAAAAGTTATTGAATTTTCAATTTCATGTCACTGTTTTAGGTATTTTAATTCCAATAATTAGCATTTTGTGAAATAAATTCTAGGAAAATATGGTGATGTTTCTTATGACCAGAGGACCCTATGAAAAATATATTTTGAGCTAATTCATTCATAATAACCTTAATTGGCCCAAACCCCTAAAATTAAATTTGAATTAATTAGGGTTAACCACACATTAAATTGACTTGAAAAGAATTCTCCACTGATCTTTAGGATTAGAGAGACCTCACATAAAAATTTGGAATCAATTGAAAATGTTTAATCCCACTAAATGGATTAATTAAGTCACATAACTAAAATTAAACTTTAAAAACTCATAACTCCAAAAATACTTTTCAAATATTCATAAAAATGGTTTTGGAGCTTCTCTGATATCAGGGGAGTTCACGAAAATTAAAATTGGAATTTTCTAAAAAAGTTGATTTTCCACCATATTTTAATATTTTAATAATTAAAAAATAATAAAAATCACAAAAATATTAAAAATCATGAAAATGTCACATTTTGACTCCTAATCATTTAGGAACAAACCAAATATTTTTCCAAAGTCCCTAGGGTAAGATATTGAATTTTAAAGGCTTAATGTAATTTTTAATATTAAAAAATGAATTTTCAACCTTTTTCACTAAAATAATTCTAATAAATCAAAGAAAAATTATAAAATTATAAAATTTATTTCTTTGGACTCCTTGAGGTCAGAGGGATTTAAAAAATATAAAATCTATTTTTCAACTTTTATTTTATTTTAAAATTAATTAATACTATAAAATTCAAAATAATTATAATAAATAAAATATAACTCAAAAAAGCACCAAAATTGGTTCAAGTGGTCCTCTGGTCATTAGGAACATCTCATAATTTTCTTCAGGACAGAAACTTTACCTTGGGCATGTTGTCGAATTTTCCTTGAAAATCCTTATTTTTGATTAAAAATAATTATATAAATAAATTAAATTCAAAAAAATTATATTTTCTCCTCTAATGTTTTAATTGACATGTGAGTGAGGTGACATAAAAATTTCAAATTCATTTGAGCTCAATTTAGTGAGTTATTAAATAAATAAGCTTAAAAGGGCATAAAGGTAATTAAAAATTTTAACCCATAATTAAAAATTTAGGTTTAATCAAAATGGGTGGTAAAATATTTGGATGATTGAAACATAGGGAAATTAAGGGGTAGAAACCCATTAAGCACTTTGAAAGTATCGAAATGAAACTTTAATTAATAAAATAATTTAAATTTTGGAAAGAATATATTTAAATTTGGATCATTAAAATAGGGATATTATTAAGAGGACATTTATTCTTTAATTTAAAAATCCCTAAATGAGTCACTTTAACAATATTTAATTCTTAACTAAAAAATAAAATAATAATCTAAATTAATAATTAAAACTAAAATTAAAACAAATTAAATTAAAATCAAATTAAAATTAAAGTTAAACTAAAACTAACAATTAAAATTAAAATTAAAATCAAAATTTAAATTAAATTAAATCCAATTAAATTAAATTAAATTAAAATTAAGTTAAATTAAATTAAATTAAAATTAAATTAAAATTAAAATTAAATTAAATTAAATTAAATTAAATTAAATTTAAAATTAAATTAAAATTAAATAAAATTAAATTAAATTAAAATCAAATTGAATTAAATTAAATTAAAATCATTTAACAACAAAGCTAAATGAAATCATTATAAATTAAATCTAAAATAATTTGAACACTATTCCAAACTTAAAATTATTAATTAAAACCTCATAATTAAATTAAAACACTTTAAACCATTAACTCGAACCTTAAAATAAGAATGATTAAAAAATCCTCGATAAACCAAATTGTCCTTAAAGGCTTTAATTATCATAAATCTTAAATAGAGTATTAAGTGAGATGTCACTTCAATTATTAGGTAATCAAATACCTAAGTTCACTGAGCAAGAAACAAAGCTTAACTAAACTCCTGAATGATTAATTCACCTGTGCAACTAAATTCATTTGGACTCAAAATAAACCCAGAAATATTGAAAAGGTGTTTAGGACTCGTCCTAAGAACTTCCTCAATATAATGGGATATTTTAGAAGAACAACTGAATTTAATTGTTCTTTGATGAAGAAAATCATCCTTAAACCAAACTAAGGACCTAGACGTCATAGGAGATGACTAGTTACATGATTAGGAATTTGGTAGATAACCAAGACCCTTTCCCTTAGCTTTACCTAGGTATTTCTTGCAAAAATATTTAAATGCCTTAACATGTGTTTTAAGTGCGGCTTGGGATGACGGGAAGACCCTCCGAGTACGCTTTTATTTAATTGCAATTTACTTTATTGCAATTTACCTACGTGTACTGTACTTTACTTTTCTTGCATGTTAAATAAGACTGTTGCATGAAAACCAAAACCTTTAGGATAGTCCCTAAACTCAAACCAAAACTAAATTAAAAGTCATCACAAGATAAAACTCACCGCCACAACATTCAAAATATAAAACAACTCAAAATTTAATCACAAACAGAACAACAAAACTACAATCACAACTAAATTAAAACGTCTCATTGAATGATCGGGAATACCTCGGATGATGTAACCCACGTGTTGCTAATGGGATTTCCCACAATTTAAATGAAAGTGTGGAACTCATTCAGTTGAGTTTAGCAAATTCATCTGGACTAAGTGAATTCGATGAAAATAACGGTACCGGGATGACGGAACCGTGGGATCTTAATAGGTTCTTTTTAATTAACTTTAAGATTTGTTTTAATTAAAACACTAAAAAACACTTGGATTTTAAGATTCTCTCTAAACCAAAACACTTCTCTCACTTCTTGATTGTCACCTTCTAAAACTAAACCTCTGCAACAACAAGGAGCTTGGAGCACAGTGGGCAGCACGGCCATCGTCATCAGGAAAACTCGGGTCTACTTCAGCAAAACCTTTCCTAGTATTAAATAACTAAGCCATAGGACTTCGAGGTAGTTTTCCTAGTGAACCATAAATCGTCAACCTTTTTGTTAGGCATTTGCATAATCATGTTATGTAAATTAAGCCCTAACCGGTCTTAGGACTCTAAGGTAGTCGTTCGGTACGACATAAACCCTCACATCTTCAAGGCTATTTGTATGATCATGTCATACAAATATAAGTCCTAATTAATTAAAATTGGCAGGATTGCAATATTAAATAAATTCCCAAGTTGAAGCCAAACAATAGTATAGTTTGGGAAGTTGCCAAGATTCTTCTAGGATCCTCAGCTTCTCCTACTTTTCTTCCTTTGAACTCCTGAAGTGAACTGCTCCAAACTTGATCCATTCCCTATTGAAATTCCAAAATTCAATCCTTTAAAAACCCTAAACTTTGAAATTCTTGAGAGCAAAACCACTAATCATTATCGAGAGTTTTCTTAAATGATTCCAGTCATTTAAGATGTGATTAACTATAAGGGCTCGCCCTTATAGGGAACTTTAAGAACCTGAGTAATATAAACCCCTGCTTAATTCATTTATATTAAGCGAGAGAACTTGTTGGCTTATAAAATTGGTTCGCGGACCAAATGGATGTCACAAATCTTCTAGTTTATTTAATCGAGTCCCATCGTCAAGCAATGTGTCTATTCTTCGGGATAGATACACGGTTTGTGATGCGGTGCTCGTTTATATAAACTATTTGGGATGTGAGATCGGTTTGATTTCATATCTTAAAATTTTTAAAATTAAAATTATTTTCAAAATCAAATACTACTTTCTAATATATATATATATTTAAATTAAATTTAAAATTTAAATTTAGCCGACAATTTCTGTAGGCAACCCCTTTTCAAAAATACAACACACAAACCTAAAAATAAGCCGTACAATTTCTGGCAACTCCGGTGGGGACTAGTTCCTCTCTCCATTTTGATCAGATGGTTTTGCTTTCATAAATCGGTGGTGAGTCCATATCCCTAGTGGACCAAAACTACTATTCTTTCCGTTGGGATACCCTGCTCATTTCTGTCTTGAGAGAGTATAGTCAACTCCTTTTTGGATTCTGGAGCCACTGTTTAGACACCCCTAAACAGAGAGGTTCCAAGATCCTTTTGCCTCTTTTCTGAGGTGGGGTGGACCCCCAATAGGTGTTAGCTTAGGAGCGGTCCTTCGAGTTGAGAAGTCTTGCATAAGACTTTCTTTTCCTTTCCAATTCTAAATCGGGCCCTTTACCTTTTCTATAACCCTTTTTTCCTTTAATCGTTTGGTTTCTAACAAACGAACCTCCTAATAAACAATCTCTTTTAAAAATCACCAATACACTAAGATAACGAAAAAGTGTTTGGACTCTTTCTTTTTCGTCCTAAAATTTACGACGAAAGGAAGCATAATTCGGGACTGACATTCGGAATCTGCCCTGCAGAAAATGACTGCCCCAAAGTTAATCTTCTCCTTCACCAATGGAATGGACTTCGCCGTTTACAAGGATGAGCTACCCGACAATGGGATCATCCTTTTCGAACAAGGATTCGGTGACACAGATATCAAGTTTGCTGATGTCACTCTCTTCACATTAATGGACAAAATGTCAGAAACTGAAGAGCCCGTGATTGAGTTCAACCTGAAATCGACTCAAGAATTCCCTCCCCTGCAAAGGATTCTAGCTGAAAAGAGTACTACTGTTCATAGGAGGACTGTTTTCTCTACCCCCACCGGTCTAGTCATCTCTCGCACCTACCCCGACTTCGCCAGACCGAAGGGGAAGGAAATCCAAGTCCGTGATGAGCCCGTCACCGTGGAGGGTATAGATTTTGCCGCAATACCATCTTTTTCGAGATTGGGTCCGGTTCAAGAGTTGCACCCCTAACTCGGACTCAAAGGAGAAATAGAAGCGGGAAGATCGCCAAGAAAGCCGTAGCCGCTGAAGTTGCTTTTCTAAAAGAAATTCCCGAGGAAAGAGAAGAACTCGCCTCGGCATATACCTCTATTGGAAGGGAGTAGGTTTCACCCCCTCTCTGCCGCATCAGATGAAGAGGATGTCCGTAGGATCGCCACTGCATTACCCCGACCTGTGTACTACAAAAAATTACAAAAGGAAAAGGGATAAGGCTACGCCATTTGCCCGACTGCAAGCTGTGATAGAAAGATTGGCAAAGAAAGAAAGAAGCCCTGTGTCAGAAATCTTAAGAAGGATAGGATGGGCGCCAGCTAAATCCCGCCTCGGACCGCGAATAGAGCCTGTTGCTGCCACAGAGAAACCAAAGAAGAAGATAAAAGCCAGTTCACCCGTTGTTGTATCGGGTCTACAAATTAGGGAGGATACTACCTTCCAGCATATAACCGATAGATCATCCGGTCCTAGGCTTCCGGCTGCGAGAAGGATGGTATGGCGACCTACTACCGGCGAGCTAAGACTAAAACAATGTCCTGAGAAGAAAAGCCTCGTCAGGAAACTTGAATCGGAACAAAGTGATACTGCAATAAAGGGGACTCCCGGGAAGGAAGTTCAACGACCGTCACGAGACAACTGCGAGACCGTGCGAAAAGGGCTACTATAGGATGCCATGGACAAATTAAGGACCGATATCCGACGGTTAGCAAAAGAAAGAGAAGAAGAACTAGGAGATGAAGTTGACTCATTAGAGTTCATGGATGAGGAGTATGTCGAGATCAACATGGTTGAGACACGAGCATCACCCGCTTCACAAGGAGCTCCAACAATGTGCAGAAAGAGATGAACCGGAAGTGTTAAGAGCACAACTTCAGGAAAGAGATGATACAATTTCCCAAATGGCAAAGAAGGTGGAAGAGATGGCTGCTGCCTTAGCCACTCTCCAGAGTCAGGCCCAGCCTCAGAAAGAGACACCCCCAGAAATTATCCATATTGCGGATGGAGGAAAGGAGATCACATCCGTCAACGGAGACGAACAACCAAAGAAAGATCCTACATAAAGCATGATTCCAGAAAAAATACATTAAGAGCATGGTAGAACAGTAGGTGCGACAAGCTTTAGCACAATCCAAGAGTGCAGTATCTATTCAGACGGGTATACCTTACCCCGAAGAGTTCGATGTAGTCCAATACCCGAAAGGCTTCCTACCACCTCTGTTTAAGATTTTTGATGGAACAGGAAACCCTCGGCAACATGTCGCACATTTTCGTGCTAGTTGCTGCAATGCCGGTGGGAGTGACGCTTTACTCTTCCGCCAGTTCGTCAGCAGTTTGGCAGGGATTGCCTTCGACTGGTACGCAGAATTGCAGAACGGTTCAGTAAAGACCTTTTTAGAACTGGAGAATCTCTTCATTAAAAGGTTTGCTGGGGCTCAGCACCACATCACTATCGGTGATCTAGCGGTGGAGCAACAAAAGCCGAACGAGACTTTAGTGGACTACATACTTCGATGGAAAAACTTAAGCATGAAGTGTGAACCACATCTTCAAGAACAACATGTAGTCAGCATCTTGCTCAAAAGTATCCATGGCCCGATAGCACTCCTCTTTAAAAGATTTACAATCAAGACTTTCGAGAAGTTGCTTAGCAAGGCCAGGAGCTTACAAGAAGAGGCAAAACAGTTAAGTTTCGCGGACAAGAATGATAAGCAGAAGCCTGTGAAAACATTCGAGAAGAAATCTGGAATTGTCGCGGCAGTAGATAAAGGCAAGCAGCCAATGCAGATACCCCAGAGCGACCGTAGCCCAGTTATCAACCACCGCAACGAACATACCAACAACCTCAGCAGGGTTATCAGCAACCTCGTCCAAGCTATCAGTCCCCTTAGCATTGTGAACAACTGCCTCGTTCGTCGCGTACTTTAAGAGAACTTCTAAATATAGAATACCCGTTCAAAACTAAAGCAGTAGCAAAGATGTTCCGCAGCTTGATGAAGACACAGGATTTTCAACTGCCAGAGCCCAAGAAGCCGGAGGAAGTCAATAAGAAAGATCATCCGAACTATTGCCCTTACCACCAGATGCTTGGACACAAGATAGAGGATTGCTTCACTTTCAAGAGTTAGCTTGATGACAATCTCCGGAAAGGGAACATAACGATCCCAAAGGAATACATGAAGGAACCCCAGAAAGGAGGTTCCGTCAATGTTATTTCAACGTATCCCATTGTTCCGATAGACCCTTACACGACTGATGATGGATGGAATACTGTCTGGACAAGATCATCGAAGAAAATTTTGGATTACATCCAGGCCGCTTCGGTACGTGCTTCAACTCAGAGTTTGAAACTTGTCGAGCCGGCACTATCACTTGCGATTGAAGAACCGCCTCAGACGGAGGAGAAGATCGTGGAAGAAAAGAAGACCGAGGCTCCGAAGGGTAGACTAGGGGCAGCTTATCCTAGGATGGTTGTTTCCGATTCGGGGCTGAAATCCCTCGAACTCCTGACTCTGTATGATTATCTACTCGCTCTGGTGGGATCTTATAAAGATAAGGGTTATGGTGTTGGCTACATTTTGACTGTTTATAACGATTACGTAATTAACGACAACCGGCTTAATCCGGATCTCGATTCTAATACAAATAAAGATTCTCAAATCATACACAACCTTGACGACCATGACAAAGAAGAGGTTCACAAAGGAGGCTACGAAAGCTCGACAAGCAACGAGTCCATTTATGAATTCCGAGGAGCTCCGATCACGATAGAATTAGAACCATCAGACACCGAAGCAACTTCAGAAGAGCCAATGGTTCCAATTCAAGAGGATACATCGGTAGATTCAACACCGAATTCAGAAGAAATAACTGAAGTTAATTTAAGAAGTAGAAAAGTTCTACCCCCGAGAATGGTTCCAAAGGATAAAGGAAAGCAGGTAGTTGCGCAGGAGGAGCCAACCCCAGCAGAAGAACTGCCCATTCAGGAAGAAACCAAAGAACATGGTAATAAAGTGGACTACAACGTGCTAGCCCATCTTAGGAAGCTACCAGCCAAACTAAGCATATACGAAGCTCTGATCCTGTCGAAGGAGATGAGAGAAGCTCTGATCAAGGCTTTACTTGATCCAAAGATTTGTTTAGCCCAAATGGCCGGTGATTCCTTCGATGAGGTTTGCTCGTTAAAAGAACAGCGAGGTGTTACTTTCACGGACAATGATCTATTACTGGGAACAGCAGATCACAACCGACCGTTATACATTTCAGTCACTATTGGAAAGTTTACGCTCTCCAGAGTGTTGGTTGATCCAGGAACATCAATCAACATAATGAATCTTCGAACGCTACCATATTTGGAAATTGATGCTTGAGAGCTTGAAGCAGACAAGATGCTATTAAGAGGCTTCAATCAAAAAGGAGAAAGTGCTCTTGGATCGATAACACTACTAATGAAGAACGGTGATTTAGCAAAGACAACCACAAAATTCCACATAATTGATTCTGAGACATCGTTCAACGCTCTACTGGGTCGGCCATGGATCCATGAAAACCGGATGGTACCGTCGTCTCTGCACCAGTGCATAAAGTATTACGAAGGAGGGGAACAATTTATTAAAGGTGATTTGCAACCGTTCTCCAAGCACAAAATTTTAATTCATGAAGTTGCAGCCTGCTACGTGCCTCCAAAGAAAACAATCTTTTCCAGAAGTACTATACCAAATGAAGCGAAAGAAATTCAAGACGATAAAGAACCTGAAGTTCTAGTCCAACAATTACTCACCACTCTCTTACGACGAGATGGTGAAGATTCCTCCAGGACTCGCACCCGAGGTCAAGGCCGGGGACGAGGACGTGGAAGAAATGTTGGAACAATTGGACAGAAGAAACCAGTCATCGATGTTGATTGGGAGAACACTTCCGAAGAAGAAGAAGAAATCAAGAAAGAAGAAGCGACAATAAATCAAAAGAAACCCCATTTCAAGATCTCAATCGAAGATGAAAAGAATGAAGAATATAAATCAATGTACGAGAAGATTAACCATCATGTACATACTATGACCCTGACCCCGATCCATTCTAATAAGATCGAGGGTATGGTGGTCAAGGAGGTGCATGGTGGTGGTACTAAACCAATCAAGTTTTTTCGTGGTCCTTCTTCTCCCAATAATGAAAAAGATGTACAATTTGAAGATGTTACTTCTTCCTAATTAATGGAATTACCTTTTGAGTGGTACTCTCCTTGTGTTCAAAATTTAATTTAACGTGGTGTCTTACCTCGGCAATGGATAAAAGGCCGATCACAACATTTTGAAAAATTATGGAATAATGCCGGTCGGCCTCCCAATCCAAAACATGGCCTCAAATTCGGCACAGTAGGATCAGTTGATGATACGGGATTTTGCTTGGTTGTCACTTGCGAACCTAATGAAGACTGCTTGGAAGCTTCAGAAGGTCTTGAAGATCTGCCAATTGGCGACGCCCCACCAGAATTCGAGGAAGAAATCAAATTTACAATAGACGAGTTAATGGAAGTTAACTTAGGTACTAGCGAAGAGCCTAGGCCAACCTTTGTTAGCTCCTTACTCAATAAAGAAGATTCCGAGGATATAATCAAGCTACTAGTGGAATTCAAGGACTGTTTTGCTTGGAGTTACGACGAAATGCCAGGATTAGCTCCAGAAGTTGCAGTTCACAAATTAGGAGTAGATCCTACTTCCATTCCAGTCAGACAAGCCCCCAGAAGAATGCGTTTAGAAATTGAACAACAAGTAATAGCCGAAGTTAAGAAGTTAATAGACGCTAAATTTGTGCGTGAAGAACAATACCCAACTTGGTTAGCCAACGTGGTACCAGTCAGAAAGAAGAATGGTCAGATCAGAATCTGCATGGATTTCAGATATTTGAATAAAGCATGTCCAAAGGACGAATTCCTGTTACCAATCCCAGAACTGATGATCGACATTGCTTCAACACATGAAATATTTTAATTCATGGATGGATCATCAGGATACAACCAGATAAAGATGGCACCAGAAGACGAAAAGCTCACGGCATTCAGAACGCCGATTGGAGTGTATTGCTACGTGGATGATGTGGTAATCAAAAGTAAACTGAAAGGTAATCACCTGTATGATTTGAGAATTGTTTTCGGGCGACTAAGACAATACAACCTTAAGATGAATCCCTTAAAATGCGCCTTCGGCGTCACCTCCGGAAAATTCTTAGGATTTGTTGTCCGACATCACGGGATTGAAATCGATCCGGAGAAGATTAAAGATATCTTAGAAATGCCACCTCCTAAAACCTTGAAACAGCTACGATCCTTTCAAGGAAAGTTAGCATATCTTCGACGCTTTATATCGAATTTGTCAGGAAGGTGTCAACCTTTTTCTCCTTTGTTTAAGAAGGATGCCAAGTTTACTTGGGACTCCAAATGTCAACATGCCTTCGATGACATTAAACAATACTTAATGACACCTCCTGTCTTAGCAGCCCCAGTCTCAGGTAGACCGTTGATACTTTATACCGCAGCTTTAGACGACTCCCTTGGAGCCCTGCTAGCCCAGCTCAATGATGAGAGAAAAGAAAATGATCTCTACTACTTAAGCCGTCGTCTAATTCCAACGGAATTAAGGTGTCCTCCTATTGAGAAGCACTGCTTGGCCCTGATCTTCGCCGCTCAAAAGCTCAGGCATTACATGCTTTCTCATAAGGTCAACCTTATTTCGAGAGTTAATCCGTTCAATACTTGATGACCCGACCTACGCTTTCTGGCAGACTTTCCAGGTGGTCGATGATACTATTACAATTTGACAAAACTTTCGTTCCTCTTCGAGCCGTAAAAGGACAAGTCCTAGCAGACATCCTTGCAGCACACCCTTTACCGGCAGATTCGCCTCTCAACGACGATTTGCCTGACGAGCAGATAATGAACTTAGAAGACCCTGATGATCAGCGTTGGGAACTGTACTTCGACGGTGCATCCTCAACACAGAAGAACAAAGAATTGCAAACGATAGTGCCCGGTAAGGCAGTAATCGAACTAATCTTTATAACACCGAAGCGGGGGATGTTAAAATACTCCTACCACTTAACAAAACCGTGTACAAACAACGAGGCAGAATACGAAGCCCTTATAACCGGATTAGAATTAACCATTCAGATGGGAATAACGGACATCAACATCTACGGAGATTCTCAGTTGATCATTCAACAGGTCGCCGGACAGTACAGAATTCTAAAGCCAAGACTCGAGCAGTACTTTCAGTACGCCATGAAATTGTTGGAACAAATTCCAAATGTAACAATTTATAAGATTCCCAGAAAAGAAAATGCTCTCACCGATGCGTTAGCCCGCCTTGCAAAGGAATTTGCCTGTTTACAGGATGAGTCAGTTGAAGTGTCAGTTCAAGGACGACAAGTCCTATCACAGCTTGGCATGGATACAATACATAAATCAAAAAGAAAAGAAGAAGAATCAGTTGCAGCAGTGACAGAAAATACAGAAGATTGGCGGTAGCCACTAATAAACTACTTGCAGATAGGAAACCTACCGGACGATAAGTCATTAGCCCATCAAAACAAGAAAAGAACTCTGTCTTACACATCAATAAAAAATACATTATACAGAAGGTCTTTTGATCAGATGTGGCTAAGATGCCTGAGCGGGTCCGAGGCTCGTGAAATCGTTAAAGAAGTACATTCAGGACTTTGTGGCGCTCATCAGTCGGGTCCGAAGATGAAAATGAAGATTAAAAGACTAGGGTACTACTGGCCCTCAATGATGACCAACTGTAATGAAAGTTGTCAAAAGTTGTCACCAGTGCCAAGTGCACGGAGTGGTTCTACACCAACCTCCAAATGTGCTAAACCGACAATCGCGTCATGGCCGTTTGTGTGTTGGGGCACAGATATAGTGGGTTCGATAGAACCGCCTTCTTCAAGAGGACATCGCTTCATTCTTGCAGCTACAGACTACTTTTCTAAATGGGCAGAAGCTATACCACTCAAAGAAGTAAAGGCACACCACGTGCTACAATTTTTCAAGAAACAAGTTGTTTACCGTTTTGGGGTGTCACGCGCGATCATTTCAGATAATGGGTATGCATTCAAAAGTACAAAGATCAACAATTTTGTCAGAAGACACGGGGTCGATTGGCGATACTCAACGATCTACTACCCAAGAGCAAACGGCTTGGCCGAGGCTTTTAATAAAACTCTCTTTCAGATTTTAAACAAAACTTTGGATGACAACAAAAGAAATTGGCACGAGAAGTTGTTAGAAGCCTTATGGGCCTAAAGGACGACTTTTAGGACTCCTACTCAATCTACGCCTTACACCTTAGTGTACGGGTCCGAGGCCGTCTTGCCCCTGGAAGTTCAGCTTCCGTCGCTCTGAATTGCAGTTGCAGAAAAGATCACCACGGAAGAAAATGCCAGACGACGACTGGAAGAATTGGAAAGCTTGGAAGGGAAAAGACTTTCCGCACAGCAGAATTTGGAACTGTATCAAGACAAGATGATCCAGGCCCATGATAAACTGGTCCGCCCAAGAACTTTCAAAGTCGGTGACTTAGTTTTAGTTCTCAGAAGACCTATTCTTGCACATCGCAAGATAGGTGGTAAATTTGAACCAACATGGGAAGGGAAATTCGTGGTCGAGACAGTCTACTCAGGAGGTTCCTACCAACTGGTGAATTGCCGTGGAGAGCGATCCATGCTTCCGATCAATGGATGGTATTTAAAGAAGTATTACGCAACCTAATGTTTCGAAGGGTGGCCTCTAATGAAAAATCTTACCCCTAGAAACACGGGTGAAGTAATCACTTTGTGAATGGGTCCGAACCCAAAACAAAATAAAATGGATGATAAAAAAAATCTCATCAATGAAAATGTTAAAAAAGAAAACATGAGAAATCATAATAATAAAATGTCAATCTTTCATTTTAAGTCCATTCATTACTGATATTTTCTCATCTCTTCCTTCTTCCTTTAAATTTAAAAGAAGTGAATAAGAATTTTTAAGTGTTTTTCTTATTGTTCTTGTTCTTAGTACAGCCCCTGATCCTTTCCTTATTTTTTCGCAGGGAAATGTCGAATGGGCGGTTGGTTCTAAACTTTAGAAATGGCATGAGTCTAGCACTTGATGAAAAGAGGGTGAGGGATAGAGCAGTGATAGAGATTGACTCAGACTTCACACCAGCCGGCTTACAATACGAAGAAAATGATTGGATCCTAGTTGATTGAGAAGAACTTCACAGCCAGACAGTGATGAAAATGGGTGGCCCTAGACACCAATCCAGCAACAAGAAAAGAGAAGCAAACGCCGCTCATGCAGCCGGAGAAGATAAGAAAGTTAAGTCCGTGATTGCCACAGCAGAGGGTAGGCTCGTCAGCGCCACACCCGCAGAAATTCAAGGGGTAAGGAGAGCTACTCTCACTGCTACCCAGCGAAGAAATAAAAATCGTCGCATTCGCAAAATGTTGACCAAGTTAGCAGAAGATCAACATGAACAAACGATGGATACTGTTAGTGCAAATGCTCCAAGGAGACCGGTTCATCAGGAACCAGCAAGAAGAAAGTCAATTTCAAGAAGGTCAGAACAAGAAGAGATACCAAGAAAAGAAGAAATAGAGTTGGTACCTCGACACTGAGTATATGTACCGGATTCAAAGAGTCTTGTTGCGAGAACAACCCCGGAGGATGTCCCTACGGAGACTATCCCCGAGGAGCCGAGACACGCAGAAGAATGTGTTGGGGTTGAGCCATACATCCCGCAGTATGTTACTAGACACCGAGGACTTCAGATAATCCCGGAATACGAGCTGGAGAAAATACAATTAGTTGAGAAGAAAACCTTTGAATACTTTGAAAAAATTGGAAACAAGAGGGTCAACATCTTGGAAGGCCTCGAGCTGCATACAGATGTTTTCTCATACTATGAGCAACAACAAATTTTAGACTGCATCCTTGAATTGCAGAAAATGGGCCGAGCTGGCTGCCTGAGAGAAAAGACATATTCAGAACCCCGAAGATGGATGCCGGGGAAGGGAAGAGTGACAATCCAATGCGGATGTTGCTACAATTTTCCAACAGATAGAAAAGGAAATTCGCCAGGAATACTCCGTCGCGGTGAGGTGGATCCAATGCCAAGAGTCATCAAGAGAATGGTGAAAAGGATGATAACATGGAGGGTACTGTCTGCAGATTCCATACCCAACAGCTGCATTATCAACATCTACACGGAAGGCGACTGCATGCCGCCGCATATAGACCATCATGACTTTGTCAGACCCTTATGCACAGTGTCATTCCTCAGCCAGCGCAACATCATGTTCGGATCTGATCTCCGGATTGTAGGCTGCTGTGAGTTCCGAGGGCCGGTGGAGATACCACTACCGGTAGGTTCCGTCCTGGTGTTAAAAGGAAACAGAGCAGACGTTGCGAAGCATTGCATTCCAGGAGTGCCTGTGGAGCGGATCTCAGTTACTTTTAGAAGAATGGATGACAGAAAAATGCCATATCACTTTCAACCAGATCCAAAATTGGAGAGTCTCCAGCCCTACGAGCTGTGAGTTACATGGGAGATAGCACACCTCCAATGCACATCCATGAGGCATTCCTGCCAGGGATGGCTTGGAAGGTGATGTTATGGCCCATGTTTCTTACTATTCAAACATGGATTTTTGACAAACGCTTTTGGATGGATCAACATGAAACTTACACAGTCCGTTTTGGATTTACATGGATTGTATAAGATATTAAATTTCTGAAGAAAATTTCATCATGACTAGATCAAGTTGTATGATGTATTTTCAGCAAGTTGGAATGAAAATGGCTACGTCATATTTTGCCTTCACCTCTTTTTGTGCAAATTGACTGGGAAACACCATTAGAGTTAAATGAACTTTGAACGAAGAACAGAAAAGAAAAGAAAATAAATTAGAATTTTTCCTGAAAAATCTGAATATTAAAATGAACTTCAAATTCACATGAACACTAAATAAATAACAAAAATAAATAAAATGGGATCGTTAAAGGACAAACAAAACGAATCTAAATCTCAAATTGAATTCCGATCTGAATCCTTCAATTCGAATCTTTCAGCTCTTTCCTCAATTGAAATCTGTTTGAAACTCTTTTAAAATTTGAATATTTTCCTCGACTTATTGATAAGTCAAGTCTTTTCAGCTTGGTACACTTACCAGCTCATTTCAATTCTCTTTCTTCTGTGTCTTAGAGGGTCAACTAATTCTATTGACACAGAGCCACAAACTTTGTTCGATTTGGTTCTGATGGCATGTGATTGGGTCCCTCTTCCTACAGATAAATCTTCGAGATTGGAACCAGTTTCCATTTCTCATTAAATTTCAATTCAAATTTCCGAGACTGGTACCTAAATTCTAGTTCTCATTTTAAGATCGATACCTAAATTTTGATTCTCTTTCGAATTGATACTTAAATTTCAATTCTAAATTTTCGAGACTGGTACCTAAATTCCAGTTCTCTTCGTTCGAGGTCGGTACCAAAATTCTGACTCTCATTTGAGATCGATACCTAAATTTCGATTCTCTTTCGAATTAATACTTAAATTTCAATTCTAAATTTCCGAGACTGGTACCTAAATTCCAGTTCTCTTCCTTCGAGATCGGTATCTAAATTCCGACTCTCATTCGAGATTGATACCTAAATTTTGATTCTCTTTCGAATTGATACTTAAATTTCAATTCTAAATTTCTGAGACTGGTACCTAAATTCCATTTCTCTTCCTTCGAGGTCGGTACCTAAATTCTGACTCTCATTCGAGATCGATACCTAAATTTCGATTCTCTTTCGAATTGATACTTAAATTTCAATTCTAAATTTCCGAAACTGGTACCTAAATTCCAGTTCTCTTCCTTCGAAGTCGGTACCTAAATTCTGACTCTCATTCGAGATCGATACCTAAATTTTGATTCTCTTTCGAATTGATACGTAAATTTCAATTCTAAATTTCCGAGACTGGAACCTAAATTCCAGTTCTCGTCCTTCGAGGTCGGTACCTAAATTTCGACTCTCATCGGAGATCGATACATAAATTTCGATTCTCTTTCGAATTGATACCTAAATTTCAATTCTAAATTTCCGAGACTGGTACCTAAATTCCAGTTCTCTTCCTTCGAGGTCGATACCTAAATTTCGACTCTCTTCCGAGACTAGTACCTAAATTCTAGTTCTCATTCCGATATCAGTACCTAAATTATGATTGTCATCCTTTTCGAGGTCGATACTTAAATTTCGACTCTCTTCCGAGAATAGTACCTAAATTCTAGTTCTGATTCTGAGATCAGTACCTAAATTCTGATTCTCATCCTTTTCAAGGTCGATACCTAAATTTTGACTCTCCTTCGAGACTAGTACCTAAATTCTAGTTCTCATTCCGAGATCAGTACCTAAATTCTGATTCTCATCCTTTTCGAGGTCGATACCTAAATTTCGACTCTCTTCCGAGACTAGTACCTAAATTCTAGTTCTCATTCCGAGATCAGTACCTAAATTCTGATTCTCATCCTTTTCGAGGTCGATACCTAAATTTCGACTCTCTTCCGAGACTAGTACATAAATTCTAGTTCTCATTCCTAGATCAGTACCTAAATTCGAATTCTCATTCTTTTCGAGGTTGATACCTAAATTTAGACTCTCTTCCGAGATTGATACCTAAATTTCAAATCTCACTCTCTTCAGAGACTAGTACCTTCTAGTTCTCATTCCGAGATCAGTACCTAAATTCTAATTCTCATCCTTTTCGAGGTCGATACCTAAATTTCGAATCTCTTCCGAGACTAGTACCTAAATTCTAGTTCTCATTCTGAGATCAGTACCTAAATTCAGATTCTCATTCTTTTCGAGGTCGATACCTAAATTTCGACTCTCTTCCGAGATTGATACCTAAATTTCAAATCTCACTCTCTTCCGAGACTAGTACCTAAATTCTAGTTCTCATTTCGAGTTCAGTACCTAAATTCTGATTCTCATCCTTTTCGAGGTCGATACTTAAATTTTGACTCTCTTCCGAGACTAGTACCTAAATTCTAGTTCTCATTCCGAGATCAGTACCTAAATTCTGATTCTCATCCTTTTCGAGGTCGATACCTAAATTTCGACTCTCTTCCGAGACTAGTACCTAAATTCTAGTTCTCATTCCGAGATCTGTACCTAAATTCTGATTCTCATTCTTTTCGAGGTCGATACCTAAATTTCGACTCTCTTCCGAGATTGATACCTAAATTTCAAATCTCACTCTTTTCCGAGACTAGTACCTAAATTCTAGTTCTCATTCCGAGACTAGTACCTAAATTCTAGTTCGCATTCTGAGATCAGTACCTATATTCTGATTCTCATCCTTTTCGAGGTCGATACCTAAATTTCGACTATCTTCCGAGATTGATACCTGAATTTCAAATCTCACTCTCTCGAGATCAGTGCCTAAATTCTGATTCTCATCCTTTGTGAGGTCGGTACCTAAATTCTGATTTTCTCTCCAAGGCTGGTAGTTAAATTTCGGTCCTCATTCCTTTTGATCAATACCTAAATTCTGATCTTCTTTCTGACAATTGGAGCCTAAATTCCAACTCTCTTCATCGAGACTAGAGCCCAAATTCTAGTTCTCTTTCAAATTCTGAGGTTAGAACCTAGGTTCTGATGATCATTCCAAATTCTGAATCTTAAAAAAATCCACCTTAAAATCAATCTTAAACTAAACTTTAACTGAAATTGAAACTCACATCAATTTGAAACTCGAAATTGAAACTTGAAATAAAAATGAAACGGATCTAAATCCAATTTATCCTTCCCCAGATCTTGTGATTTTGAGTTCACCTCCTTTTCCATTTCCCAGCGAGAGCTCAGGCATCTCCAGTCTTGGAATTATACCTGATACTCCCCAGCAGAAGTTCTTCTACTTCGTCCTAAGTTTGTCACTTGTACATCTGTGTTGGTTTTGTTGATCTCTTCGGTCAACGCCAATACGCGCGGTGTGCTCCGCCAGCACACCACACCTATTAGGGGTCCATTTGCTGACCTCATTTTTGATGAGGTCTCTTCTTTTGCTTCTCTCTTTAGTACTTAGGATCTAGCCTTAGGCTTTTACTTGACTAATCTTAGAGGACTAGAAATGGAACCCACCCTTTAGAAACTCAAACACCTCTTAACTCCCTGCAAATCCCACAAGCTTGATTTTAGACCCCTAATCACCTAGAGGGTTGAAGTCAAATGTGAAGGTTTAAAGGATGGGTTCCCTATAGGACTTCTTGGCCATAGGAATACCCTGGATGGCCGGCCTGGTGAGGGTTGACTTGCACATACACTACACTCTCACACACATTCCAAGTCCTAAAACCACACTCTCACCCAACATGACTTCCTGACTCATGTAGGTAATTCATATGGATGGTCCTTAACCCCTAAGCCCCTAACTAAGAGGGTTAGGAACAACATAGTGAATGCCTCAAATGAGTCCTCTCATGGCTCATATGGGCTTAACATGGCTTCATGGCTCAACCAAAATGATTCCATTTCACTCAAATTTGTTCAATCTTCATTTTTCCAAAATTTCAATTTTTGACCCCCGGGGCCCCGGACCTACTAAACCTACCAAAAGCCCTTGAAACTACCGAAAATTTACAAAATCACCTAAATTACCCAAAATTCCTCCAAATCAGTCCTAAACATTTCCCCCACTCAAATTGATCATCCATAACCAAAAATAACAAAAATTCCAAAAGTACCCCCCAATACCCTCCAAATACCCAAAATGTCTTTCTTAGCCCAAAAATCCAAAAATTCTAAACAAATTCCCAAAAATTCCAAAAAATCCCAAATATTCCCAATTTCATTTTGTTCAACTACACCATAGGCCAATTTTGCAAATTTACCCCACTTTTATCAAAACCCCCAATTTGACCCACTTTAAACCCAAGTGAACCCAATGTCAAACCAACCACCCCAATTGACCTCAATTTTGGTCCAATTCAATTCTAAACCTCAATTCAACATCCCCAATATCAATTTAGACCAAATCCAAGTCCAATTTGATTGACATTTGAGCCCAATTTCAATTTGAGGCTTAAGGCCCAAATTTGGGCCATGACTTAAACCTAACCCAAATGGATCCAAACCCTAAAATCAAAGCCCAATCAAAGTTGAAAACTCTTTGTGACACTCCCATAAACATTTCTCAACATTAATTTTATATCAAATCCAACTTTAGCCCAACCGTAAACCAAATTAGCCCAATTTGACCCACTTTGGCCCCTTTACTAAAAGACTCAAATTCAACCCAATTCAACTTTAAATCACTTCAAATTGATTCCAAATCATTCATGAAACATTCCTAAATTAAATTCAACACTTATTGGATCCAATCCTTTGCAAAATTTTCATTCTAAAATTTGTTTTGAAATCTAAAAGCCCACTCCCTAAACCATCTTGAAAGCCCATCCAAAGTGAAATCCAAAAGCCCAAACCCATTCCAAAGCCCACATGGCAATTCATTCTCATCATCCCTTTAATTGGAATCAATTCCTAAGTCCCAAATCAATCATCAAATCAACCTAAATCAAGCACCATCTAAATTTTTCACTAAATTGCCAAAATCTCCAAATTCCTTTTTCATATAAATGAATCCACTTTTCCTAAGCCAAGGATGAGCCAAATGGAGCCACATGCAAGCCATGGACAAGCCACATGAAGCCATGGGGGTTTGACTTGTCACCAAGCCATTAATGGCAAGAAGAGGTAGTCATTTCCTAAGCCTTCCTTAAGCCATTTTAACCTCTTTAATGCAACACCATAACCCAAAATTAACTTAAACTATTTTGATGGGGACTTCACCACTCCATGGCAGCTGACCCAACTGATCCCCTTGGCCCAAAATCAGACCATGGGGAGGTGAACCAAGCCCAAATACATTGGTTGACACACGTGAACCCAAAATCACCCCTCTCCCTTTATCACTTAAATCCAACCCTTTACACTTGGCATTGGACAATTGCTTGGACAAACCTCCAGCACTGATCCTCCTGACCTTGAGGGTGACCTGACCCTGGCCGGCCAGCCACCAAAGCCGCCGGAAACCACCAGACCGAGAGCACCCGTGTGAGCCAAATTTTCAATTCTCCCTCGCTGAGCTGTCCCAACCCAAATGGCCATTGCAGCTGTTCTTCCCTTCCCCTGAGCAGCTGATCCAAGCCTTCAAACCCCCTGGGAAGCCCTCCAACCATGCCTATTTAAACACCACCACCTCTCGGCCAAAGGAGGAGTTGAACAAGACCTTAAGGAAACTTTGCCAAAATTGCTCCAGGACCCTCTCCTAACTCAGAGTAGTTGATCCCCAGTGTTCCTTTGCCCTAATCCCCATTGACAGAGCTCAATTTCTGAGTTGAAAATCCACCCAAAAACAGGACACTTCACCACAGTGAGCCAATCCCCAAATTGATTGGTCCTACACCTTCACTAGACCAAGAGGAGAAGTTCCCCAGCAAAAGCCCCCTCACCAGGCCAGCCATTGCTTATAGCCTCCAAGCTTTGTGATCGGCTGTGGGCACTTTCATACATAGGAATTTCCCCGGGACAGGAGACTTCATCTGGAGCTTGCTTGGACCCAGTCGAAGGTGACACAACTCTCAGATTGAAGCTTCACTTCTCTGAGCAAAGGTATGAAGTCACTCTTCCTCCCGAGCTTCCAGTGATTCTCCATTTTGTTTAAGTCAATTTCTTAGCCTATAAACTGTAAGGATGTGTTCGTCATTTCAAGATTAATCCATAGAGCATAAGAATACAAAAATCTATTGAGAATCGAGTGAGATCTTAGGGTTTTAGTGTGGACGTACACGGGTGCACACCAGTTGTAGATGATGACTAGGAGCCCTTGGATCGCGCGTGTATCGAGCGACAGTTCAGATTGCGCCGGACCAGGGAATGTTACGTAAAGCGCGGGGCCCTAGAGCACTGAGTCGGATGGCAGCGTCAAATCAGAACGCGCCGCGTGGCCTTTCGGAGCTGCCAAGGATTGCGTGGCGTCGCGTGGATAAGTAGAAAAATAGGGTTATTTTCTATTTATTTAAATAGCAGAACTTCAAAAATTCATATCATTGTATAGAAAAATCACAAAAATAAAATAAAAATACCCTCCTGCTCAATGAACAGAGGAGAATAATGTGGAAAAGAAATCAAGTTTATTGGATGAGTATTTTATTTTTAATAATTTATTTATGTTTTCAGTATTTTGATTCTTCATGTGCATAGACAATTCACCATGGCATGAGACCATAGGGCTTTTGAAGCCTCTAATCTTGGGAACATTCCTTGAATTTTTCAAGATCAGACAATATCTCTGTGAAAAATTATTGAATTTTCAATTTCATGTCACTGTTTAAGGTATTTTAATTCCAAAAATTAGCATTTTGTGAAATAAATTCTAGGAAAATATGGTGATGTTTCTTATGACCAGAGGACCCTATGAAAAATATATTTTGAGCTAATTCATTCATAATAACCTTAATTGACCCAAACCACTAAAATTGAATTTGAATTAATTAGGGTTAACCACACATCAAATTGACTTGAAAAGAATTCTCCATTTATCTTTAGGATCAGAGATACCTCACATAAAAATTTGGAATCAATTGGAAATGTTTAATCCCACTAAATAGATTAATTAAGTCACATAACTAAAATTAAACTTTAAAAATTCATAACTCCAAAAATACTTTTTAAAAATTCATAAAAATAGTTTTAGAGCTTCTCTGATATCAGGAGAGTTCAAGAAAATTAAAATTGGAATTTTCTAAAAAAGTTGATTTTCCACCATATTTTAATATTTTAATAATTAAAAAATAATAAATATCACAAAAATATTAAAAATCATGAAAATGTCATATTTTGACTCCTAATGATCTAGGAACAAACCAAATATTTTTCCTAAGTCCCTAGGGTAAGATAATTTTAATAAATCAAAGAAAAATTATAAATCAAAGAAATGAATTTTCAATCTTTTTCACTAAAATTAATATTAAAAAATGAATTTTCAATCTTTTTCACTAAAATAATTCTAATAAATTAAAGAAAAATTATAAAATTATAAAACTTGTTTCTCTGGACTCCTTTAGGTCAGAGGGATTTAAGAAAAATATAAAATCTATTTTTCAACTTTTATTTTATTTTAAAATTAATTAATACTCTAAAATTCAAAAATAATTATAATAAATAAAATATAATTAAAAAATCACCAAAATTGGTTCAAGTGGTCCTCTGGTCATTAGGAACATCCTATAATTTTTTTAAGGATAGAAATTTTACCTTGGGCATGTTGTTGAATTTTACTTGAAAATATTTATTTTTCATTAAAAATAATTATATAAATAAATTAAATTCAGAAAAATTACATTTTATCCTCTAATGTCTTAATTGACATGTGAGTGAGGTGACATAAAAATTTCAAATTCATTTGAGCTCAATTTAGTGAGTTATGAAATAAATAAGCTTAAAAGGGCATAAAGGTAATTAAAAAATTTAACCCTTAATTAAAACTTTAGTTTTAATCAAAATGGGTGGTAAAATATTTGATTTTAATTATCTCTTGGATGATTGAAACATAGGGAAATTAAGGGGTAGAAACCCATTAAACACTTTGAAAATATCAAAATGAAACTTTAATTAATTAAATAATTTAAATTATGGAAAGAATATATTTAAATTTGGATCATTAAAATAGGGATATTATTAAGCGGACATTTATTCTTTAATTTAAAAATCCCTAAATGAGTCACTTTAACAATATTTAATTCTTAACTAAAAAATTAAAATAATAATCTAAATTAATAATTAAAACTAAAATTAAAACAAAGTAAATTAAAATCAAATTAAAATTAAAGTTAAACTAAAACTAACAATTAAAATTAAAATTAAAATCAAAATTTAAATTAAATTAAAATCAAAATTAAAATTAAATTAAATTAAATTAAATTAAAATTAAATTAAAATTAAATTAAAATTAAATTCAAATTAAAATTAAATTAAATTAAATTAAAAATTAAATTAAAATTAAATAAAATTAAATTAAATTAAAATCAAATTGAATTAAATTAAATTAAAATCATTTAACAACAAACCTAAATGAAATCATTATGAATTAAATCTAAAATAATTTGAACACTATTCCAAACATAAAATTATTAATTAAAACCTCATAATTAAATTAAAACACTTTAAACTATTAACTCGAACCTTAAATTAAGAATGATTAAAAAATCCTCGATAAACCAAATTGCCCTTAAAGGCTTTAATTATCATAACTCTTAAATAGAGTATTAAGTGAGATGTCACTTCAATAATCAGGTAATCAAATAACTAAGTTCATTGAGCAAGAAACAAAGCTTAACTAAAGTCCTGGATAATTAATTCACCTGTGCAACTAAATTCATTTGGACTCAAAATAAACCTAGAAATATTGAAAAGATGTTTAGGACTCGTCCTAAGCACTTCCTCAATATAGCGGGATATTTTAGAAGAACAACTGAATTTAATTGTTCTTTGGTGAAGAAAATCATCCTTAAACCAAACCAAGGACCTAGATGTCATAGGAGATGACTAGTTATAGGATTAGGAATTTGGTAGACAACCAAGACCCTTTCCCTTAGCTTTACCTAGGTATTTCTTGCAAAAATATTTAAATGCCTTAACATGTGTTTTAAGTGCAGCTTGGGATGACGGGAAGACCCTCCAGGTACGCTTTTATTTAATTGCAATTTACTTTATTGCAATTTACCTACGTGCACTGTACTTTACTTTTCTTGCATGTTAAATAAGACTGTTGCATGAAAACCAAAACCTTTACGATAGTCCCTAAATTGAAACCAAAACTAAATTAAAAGTCATTACAAGATAAAACTCACCGCCACAACATTCAAAATATAAAACAACTCAAAATTTAATCACAAACAGAACAACAAAACTACAATCACAACTAAATTAAAACGTCTCATTGAATGATCGGGAATACCTCGGATGATGTAACCCACATGTTACTAACGGGATTTCCCACGGTCTAAATGAAAGTGTGGAACTCATTCAGTTGAGTTTAGAAAATTCATCTGGACTAAGTGAATTTGATGAAAATAACGGTGTCGGGATGACGGAACCGTGGGATCTTAATCGGTTCTGTTTAATTAACTTTAAGATTTGTTTTAATTAAAACACTTAAAAACACTTGGATTTTAAGATTCTCTCTAAACCAAAACACTTCTCTCACCTCTTGATTGTCACCTTCTAAAACTAGACCTCTGCAACAACAAGGAGCTTGGAGCACAGTGGGCAGGAAGGCCATCGTCATCAGCAAAACTCGGGTCTACTTCAGCAAAACCATTCCTAGTTTCAAATAACTAAGCCATAGGACTTCGACGTAGTTTGCCTAGTGCTACATAAATCCTCAACCTTTTCGTTAGGCATTTGCATAATCATGTTATGTAAATTAAGCCCTAACCGGTCTTAGGACTCCGAGGTAGTCGTTCGGTACGACATAAACCCTCACATCTTCCAGGCTTTTTGTATGATCATGTCATACAAATATAAGTCCTAATTAATTAAAATTGGCAGGATTGCAATATTAAACAAATTCCAAAATTGAAGCCAAACAATAGGATAGTTTGGGAAGTTGGCAAGATTCTTCTTGGATCCTCAGCTTCTCCTACTTTTCTTCCTTTGAACTCCTGAAATGAACTGCTCCAAACTTGATCCATTCACTATCGAAATTCCAAAATTCAATCCTTTGAAAACCCTAAACTTTGAAATTCTTGAGAGCAAAACCACTAATCATTATCGAGAGTTTTCTTAAATGATTCCCGTCATTTAAAATGTGATTAACTATAGGGGCTTGCCCTTATAGGGAACTTTAAGAACCCAGGTAATATAAACCCTGCTTAATTCATTTATATTAAGCAGGGCAACTTGTCGGCTTATAAAATTGGTTCCCAGACCAAAAGGATGTCATAAATCTTCTAGTTTATTTAATCGAGCCCCATCGTCAAGCAGTGTGTCTATTCTTCGGGATAGATACACTGTTTGTGATGTGGTGCTCGTTTATATAAACTATTTGGGATGTGAGATCGGTTTGATTTCATATATTAAAATTTTTTAACTTAAAATTATTTTCAAAATCAAATACTACTTTCAAATATATATATATATATATATATATTTAAATTAAATTTAAAATTTAAATTTCGCCGACAATTTCTGTAGGCAGCCCCTTTTCAAAAATACAACACATAAACCTAAAAATAAGTCATACAATTACTCAAAAATCTTTCTGAAAATTTTGTTATTATATCTATCTAAAATCAAATTTATGGTATTCTAGAAGAAGAGTTCATTGCAGTGGATCTTTATTTTATTTAGTAACCAAATTACTTAAGGACAAGTAATAGTTAAGTTTAGGGGATCTTGATCCACTAAAAATTTGATAGCTTTTTGATGCTTATTTCATACCTGTTCATTATGATATTGCATTTTAAAGAAGCGTATTTTTCATGATTTCATGCAGGCACGATGATTTTAGGCCTTTGGAGCAAATGGAAACAAAAAGGTGCCAATTCGGAGCAAAATGAAGCAAATTGGACATTTTGACCTAGAGCGTCGATCGATGCCTTATCCACCGCCAGACTACGCCCAATTCCAGAGAGTTTAGGTAGAATGACAGAAAATAGCATCGGACAGCACCCTATTAAGCATCTGACCGTGCTCTATCACGAATTCAACTAGATTCAATGTATTTGGCTAAATTTTGGAGGGGTGCTTGAGGAAACTCTTGGGAAAGTCGGTTCTACCCGAATTTAAGTGAATTTGAAGTCAAAAGTTCAAGTTCTCTTCATTGGTTTTAAGAGTCTTTTCATTGTTCTTGTGTTGGAGAGTCCAATAGAGAGAGTTTAGGGATTAGTCTTTAGTGTACTTTCTCTACTAAGAAGTGTAGGAGGAGAGGAAAAGTGAGTCTTCTTCCTTACTCAACTTAATAGAGAATTATGTATTGTTGTGGAGAAAGAAGAGGAGTCAAAGGAATTTCAAGAGATTCTCTTAGGGAAGAAATTGAGATAAGTTGTATTTACATTTCTTTGTTTGTATGACATTGCTTTTATATATATAATCCATCTTTTGTCGTAATTTTCTTATGAATCTTGAGTAGATTTCTTTGTCTTCCTCCTTTTAATGTGATGTATTGATGTCGTGATATGAAATGATCTGTCGATTTAATATGAGAAATTTGTGATGACCTTTTCACTTTGAACTTCATTTACTTTTTGATCTGGTCAATTAAATTGTTAAAACTTGTTGTGAGACATGTGTTTCGAAAGGGCTACGAGTTCTACAACAAAAGTGAAGGTCACATTCAATGTCCATGAATGAGTGATGTAGTTCAAGGGGGTTGGGTGCAATTAAATAGGGAAACATGTTTCGATGGGCATAGAATTGGAGATTTTAGAGTGACAGGCTGAAATCCCCAATTTGTTCCTTTGGTTTGGAAACTAAAGCGAGAGTTATTCTTCAGGCGAAGGGAAGTGGGAGCGCCGTAGTGACAGTCGGTATCCTCCCAGCCTAACCACGAATTTAATGAATAAACCTCGGATTAACTAATGTTCTTTATATTTCTCAGAAGAGAGTAAAGAATAGGAATGCTCCTATTTGGCATAGTACAATTGTATCACTGATCTTTGTCACTAAATCATCACATTATAATTGGAAGGGAGGAGAATTCTTTCTTAAAATTTGAACTATTGTTATAAAATTTAGTCTTGTGTTTCTTAATTGTGTTAGAAGAGTAGAACATACTTTGGTAGAATTATTAACTGCTATTGTCTGAACATCCTTAAGTATTAGTAATTGCTGCAATTGTGTTGTGATTCAGATATTGATTTCTGTGCTCCATTATAAAGTTTGCAAACCTCCTTGTAGGATCGATAACCAGGACTCCACTAAAGCCATGTATTACTTGAGCGATATGTATACTTACGTTTTAAATGTGTATCTCACTTGAAATCCAAATCAATATATATATATATAACTGAGTTTATAAAATTTTGGCATTTAAAAAAGTAGCACCAGGCCACCCGTGGGCTGCAATGGTTTGCTAGATCAGCTCCATTTCCTTACAATATAAGGACATCTTTAAGTGGGAGAGGGATTTTTAACAAACCCCTAAACTCTCCAAGTCCATGATTTGCAGTCGCGTTTCAAACATTATAGAACACTCACTTGACAGTGGGATGGTATAGAACGACCTTTCAAAATCATGATGATTGATATGGGGTGCAATGATGCAGACCCCTTCTTAATATATATTGATTATGCAGCTATTGAGGATACAATCTGGAGGTAGAATGTGCCAGGCTACCTATCTCTTGATCATTTCAATTACAACTAGTGGCACCAGGTCCACTTGGTCATATCATAGGATGCATGGAGATTTTTGTCCCTGTCAAAAACCAAATTGTAACAACACCCATGTTGTCTTTCCCTCCCTCTTTTCCACCGGTTGGGCTTAGAATAAGTTTTTGTTTCTAGCTTTCTAGCTAGTCCTCTATCTCAAGCCTCCATCACGTGCTCCACAATGATGTCTTGTTCTATCGGAGAGAAAACCTAGGTGAACAGTTGCAACCCTTACAATATATTGTCCTTCTCGCCATTCACCTTTTATGAATGTCTAAAGAACCAACGCTTAACTGTTTGGAGGCATTCAAGTTCCTCCTCTGAAATGATTTGTCTACTGGTAGGTTATTCTGGGATGAGAAGATCAACAACCTGCGTGGAATAGGTGCTTAGTGCAACGATGTGCCTCTCAAATTCATCCTCTTCTGGGTCAAAATTTTTTGTACCAAGGATAGGCTACGCCTTCATGGGGGTGCACTCAGGTATTTTAAATTCAAACTCAGGTAGATCCTCCTCTATGTGTTGAGGTGGGGTGTATCTTCCTTATATTATTAGATCCTCTTCAGTCTTTTGTTCTGATTTCTTCACTGCATGTGGGTTAATCTAGTATTTATCTTGGCAAGCCCCTTCCATTGAGGCATCCACTATGCCTTTCACGGTGGCAGCCACTACAAGTTTAAGTCCCCCACAAAAATTTGATTTGTTAGTGGCATGTTTCAACTTTATCAACTCTATTTTCTTCATGGCATCTTTCATTGGTTGAAAACAAAACTCATGAACGCATTCGCTTCCCTCATCCTCGTCCCAGCCCTTGATCTCAAAAGTCAGTTTTATGGCAGACTTTACCCTTGGATTACATTGAAGCCTGGTATTTCTTGATTTTCTTTTCTTAATCTTAGTCTTATTTTTTCATTTTCATAATTTTATCCTTTTCCTCTGCTTTCATCACTCTGTCCTTGGAGAAAACTGTCTTCTTCAGTGGGGAATAGTATGCAACATCTTCATTATATCGATCTCACCGACTGAAAATGTCTTTTCAAGCAGTACTCTTGTCCCACATATGGGTAATTTATATGTTAATGTAGTGACGAGGGAACCATCTTGTATCCACCAAGTAAAGAGCCGAAGGACATCTCAGATTCTAGGACATGGAATTTTAAAATTGTCACCAAATTGCCAATTTTCAGAAGTAATGTAATTAAACTCAAGGCTCTTTTTCCTCATTGATTGAAGCCATGCAGCAACATCTTGTCTGCTGTTAGCCTTCCAGAATTGATGTCTAAAAAACAAGTGTTCTTAAATTGATAACGTTGATTGAAGCTTCAGGTTCAATAAGCACCATTGATAGCGTGGTGTAGTCAATATTCACCAAAATGTATAGTGGGCAGCTATGTTTGATTGTTCCCAATAATAAATCATCATTGGAGAATGTGATCTTGGTCAATTGATCCCCGATAAATATATGTGCTTACAAATTTGATTTGAAAATTGGCAACGACACCAAAAACTTGATCCCGCCGGATATATATATGTGCGCCAAAAACTTGGGCTGCGAGGAATATATTTGTTGATGATTTAGATATGAAAATTATGATTTTTATAATATGGGATACTACCCAAGTATACGTATCGTTTATCAAGTAATATAAGACTTTCTGATTAAGCATCAAGATATCGAACCCATAGGGAAAATTTAAAATCTTTAAAGAAATCAAAAAATTATCTTTTTACTTTTTTTATGGCTTTTAAAAGTATGTATTGATTTTGAAAAGTTTTGAAAAGTTGATATGTCTTTTGAAATTTCCTTAATAAAATGTTAAGCAAGAAATTAAAATTATAATAATTCATACCACTGTATGTAAAAAACTATTAACTAGAATATCTTTTTCTTTCCTTTTATGAAGTAGTAATAATTATTAAAGTATTGTTGTGGAAGTTTTAAAATTTTGTTCTAACAGATAGAAGCAAATGTGTTCTTTACCCTTACTTGGTTCTATGAAGAACATAGGTTAATTTGAAATTTTTATCATTTTGAAAATGGTTAGGCAGGGGAGATACCAGTCTCTCAATCTAGAGTTCCCTCGATTCCCACTACATGGGGGCTAACTTCTCATAACAAAACTCATAACTTCAAACCAAATTAGGGGGTTTTAGCCTGTCACTCTAAAATCCTCTAATTTTACTCCCTTCCATAAAAATATCTTCTAATATTACATTCAATTATATGGATTACAATTCTCACCCATATAATTGTATGCAATTCTTACTAACTTTTATGAGACAATACCACATTGGATCTTACATAATCTCAAGAAATTCTACAACATAATAGGCCAAATTAAGAAGTAAACAATGTTTTTAAAATCAACATTCACAACTTTTTCCAACTTTTAAACACTTATACTTTCCACAACAATTCTCTATAAATTAATTACTTCTCCATTTAAGAAAGAAAAAGATAAAGTAAACTACTCAGAATGCATTGAGAAAATACAAAAACACATTGATTTGAAATTAAAAACCACAAGAAAAACAACAATCAGAAACAAGTATTAATTAAAAAACTAAATGTAAGAACAAAGTAAGCACTTATCTGAAAATTCTCTCCACAAGACTCAAGAAGTTTCTCTGAAACTTTAACTCTTCACTAAACTACTCCTTGAAGCATATCTCCCAACTCCGATGACTCAGAATAAATTCAGACTTCAATAAAAACTAAACTAAAAATATAAAAGAAGTGGGAAGAAGAAGACTTCACTCCGACCCTTTTCTCCTTTCTACTATCTACTCCTACTCTTAATTAAAACTAAAATAAAAACTCTGTAAAAATGCAATGGAAGAATCCTTTAAAATGCAATGGAAAGGATCCTTAATCTTTCCTAAGACTCTCATTAAATAGTAAACCAAAAGGTGCCTTGGTGTCACTTCAAAATGTATCCAGATTCAATGTATCTACCAAAGAATGCACCCCTTCATTCAAACTTGCCGCCCAAAGAAAGTTATGGAAGTTACCACCAAGAGTTGCATCCCATCCCTTTTGAAATTGGCGCCAAATTCATTTGAATTTTGATTTTTAACTGTGGCGGCTAAGCGCCGGCCCAGCGGCGCTTAGCCGCTAGTGCCAAATTTTCATTTTTCATCTTTTTTTGCTCCAAATTTGATCCAATTTTGCTCCTTTCATCATGACCATCCATTTTCATCATTCCTTCAAGAAAAACACAAAATACCTTACATTAAAGTGCAATATCATTAAAAATAGGTATAAAAATGTGCATAAAAATACTATATATTTTAGGTGTATCAAAATCCACTAAACTTAAAATGTTACTTGTCCTCAAGTGACAGTTAATCTCATAGAACATTTTAGTATGCAAATTATGTAATGAGTTTCTTAGGAATATAACAAAATTTTATTTTAAAAATGGAATAGTCTGATTTAGAAAAAATTTTAGTAATTAAAACCAACTTAAAGTTTAGAAAGTTCTTAAGTAAAGGAAAATGACATATAAGTTTCTATCTAATTCAGAAATATTTGTAGATTATTCAAAATATGGGATTCAAATACTTATTTTTCTCACTTAAAAATCTTTATTGGAAAATAATTTTACTTACTATATTATAACCTTAAGCTTTAGATTTTCTCTGAACTTATATCTTAAACTTTAGGTATGAAACCAATTTTTGATTAGACCCTTAAATCCTCAAGCTTCTCCTCCCTTTTCATATATTTTTTTTTACTTTTTTTTTAAGCCAAGGATTACTATATCTGGATAGGCCTTTAATGATTTGGAATTCCACCCTTCCATTTAAAATAAAGGTCAGATATACATCTTTCACTTAAAAATCATAATAATAATATTTGAAAATTACTCTTCAATAAAAGAAATTTAAGCTTTGAAGAATAAAAGTCAAATCTTCTATTTATCCAAAAATACAAAACTTCTTACTAAAGATAGTTTAACTTTATTTAACACCTCTTCATTAAAAAAATTTTAACTTTAAGTTTTTCATGATTACTATAAATTTTAACTAAATTCTTTTATTCATTTCTATATTCAAAATTTATGTTCCCCTAATATAACTTCATGTACATAATTGTTCTCAATCAAAAATAAGATTTATTTTTAAGTATTCTTGAGAATCAAATAAAATTTCAGGTTTTTTTTTTTGAAAATCTTTGTTTTAAAATTCTCCCAAAAACTATAATTTTTAGTTAAGATAAAACATTTAAGCATAAGAGATGATACATGGGTGAGAAATAAAAACTGGCATATCATGTTTGCAGGAATTTTTAATATCCTAATATACAAGTATAAAAATTTAAATAACAGAAATAAAATGAAATCAAATTATGTTTTTCAAAACAATTTTATACAAAGAAGAGTAAAAATTTCAAAAAGACTTCTACAGTAGTTGAGGTTTTCAAAGAACATACTGTTGACCTCATTTTTGATGAGGTCTTCTCTTCTTCTCTTTAGTACTTAGGATCTAGCCTTAGGCTTTTCCTTTGACTATCTTAGAGGATTAGAATTGGGACCCACCACTTAGAAATTCAAACCACTTCTTAACTCCCCGCAAACTCCACAAACTCGACTATAGACCCCTAATCACCTAGAGGGTTGAAATCAAATGTGGAAGTTTAAAGGATGGGTTCCTATAGGACTCTTTGGCCTTAGGACCGCCTCGGGTGGCCCGGTCCGGTGAAGGGTCGACTTACACACACACTACACTCATACACTACACTTACACACACCTCCTAAAACCACACCCATACCCAACTTGACCTCCTGACTCATGTAGGTGATTCACATGGATGGTCCTTAACCCCTAAGCCTTTGGCTAAGAGGGTTGGGAACAACATAGTGAATGCCTCAAATGAGTCCCTTCATGGCTCATGTGGGCTTGATATGGCTTCATAGCTCAACCAAAATGATTTCATTCCACTTACATTTACCCAATCTTCAATTTTCCAAATTTTCAATTTTCCAAATTTTCAATTTTCCAAATTTTCAATTTTCCAAATTTTCAATTTTCCAAATTTTCAATTTTTGACCCCCGGGACCCTACACCCGTCTAGCCTACCCAAAACCCTTGAAACTGCCCAAAATTTGCAAAATCACCTAAATTACCCAAAATTCCTCAAATTTATTCCCAAAAATTCACACATTACTCAAATTGATCATTCATAGCCAAAAATTTCAAAAATACCTCCCAATACCCTCCAAATACCCAAAATACCCCTCTTGACCCAAAAATCCAAAAATTCAGAAAATTCCCAGAAAATTCCCAGAAAATTCCAAAAAATCTCAAATATTCCCAATTTTATTTTGTTCAACTACACCATGTGCAAATTTTTTCAATTTACCCCACTTTTATTAAAACCCCCAATTTGACCCATTTTAACCCAAAGTGAACCCAATGTCAAACCAAGCCTACCCAATTGACCCAAATTCTGGTCCAAGTCAATTCTAAACTTCAATTCAACATTCCCAACACCAATTTAGACCAAACCCAAGTCCAATTTGATTGACATTTGGATCCAATTTCACTTTTGGCCTTAAAGCCCAATTTGGACCCATGACCCAAACCTAACCCAAACTCACCCAATTCAACTCCAATTAACCCCAAATCTTTTCTAAACCTTCCTTAACATCCCTACAAACAAAACACTAACATTATTTTCCCAACATTTAGACCCAAACCCCACTTAAATTCAACCGAAAACCAAAAAGCCCAATTTTGACCTAAACCCAAACCTAACCCAAATAAGCCCAAACCCCAAAATCAAAGCCCAACCAAAGCCAAAACCTCTTTGAAACACTCCCATAAACATTTCCCAACATTCATTTTACATCAATTTCAACCCTAGCCCAACATTGGCCCAAGTTAGCCCAATTTGACCTACATTGGCCCATTTACCAAAGAAGCCCAAATCCAACCCAATTCAAACCCAAATCACTCCCAATTTGCTTCAAATCACTCATGACACATCCATGAGCTAAACCCAACAATTATTTGGCCCAAACTTCTACAAAATTCCCATCCATAAATCTATTTTTAAACCAAAAGCCCACTTACATGAAAACATCATAAAAGCCCAAATTTCATGCTAAAGCCCATATGACAAATTCTTCTCATCATACCCTTGATTAAAATCAATCCCTAAGTTTGAAAATTCATCATGAAGTCATTCCAAATTAAGCCCCATACAAATTCCCATCAAAATACCAAAATTTTCTTAAATCCATTTCCATGAAATTGATTTAACTTTTCCCAAGCCAAAGATGAGCCATGAAGCCATGCATGAGCCACATGAAAGCCATGAGAGCCTCTTTACATGTCACCATGCCATTTTGGGCAAAAGGAGGAGACTCTTCCCTTAATTCCTAATGGTGATTAACCACTCCCATGATTCCACTAAACCTTGCTTAAGCTTAATTGTACTTGGATGGTGACCATTCCCCACTGATTAAGCTGACTTAAATCACTTTCTATTCAGCCTAAACCAAGCCTTGGGTGGTGCACCTAGCCCAAATGGATGGGTTGACAAATTTGAGCCAAAATGAGCCCTCTCCCATTCCATTCTAATCCAAGCCTTTTACACATGGCATTTGCCAATTGCCTACACTAAACCCCAGCCCTGACCCACCTGAACAAGATGGTGACCAGTGCCTGGCCGGCCAGCCACCAGGTCGCCGGAAAACACCACACCCGAGAGCTCACATGTGAGCCAACTTTGGAATTCCACCTTGCTGAGCCGCCCCATGCCCAATGGCCACCATGGTTGTTCTTCCCATGCCCGGAGCAGGCTGATCCCAACCCTTGGCCATCCTCGTGAGGCTCTTCAACCACCTCTATTTAAACCTGACCCCCTCACGGCCATGGAGGAGAGTTGCACAAACCTTGTCGAAACTCTGCCAAAATTGTTGCAAACCCTACTCCATACTTAGAGGAGTTGATCCCCAGTGTCAATTTGCCCTAATCCCCACTACCGTAATCCAATTTCTCGACCGAAATTTCACCCAAAACCAGGACACTTTGCCACGATGAAGCGAATCCTCAAATTGATCGGTCCTACACCTTCACTGGACCAAGAGAAGAAGTTTCCAGCTGAAAGCCCCATCTCCGAGGCCACCCAGGTTGTTCCGGCCTCCAAGCTTTGTGATCGAGCTCGTGGTCACTTTCATAGCTAGGCAATTCACCGGACCGAGAGACTTCATCCGGAGCTTGCTGGGATCCAATCAAAGGTGACACAACCCTCATATCGAAGCCACACTTCTCTGAGTAAAGGTATGGCCTCACTCTTCTTCCCGAGCTTCTGAACATTCTATATTTTTATTGAGTCAATTTCATGCCACATAAACCATATGGATGTGTTCGTCTTCTCGAGACGAATCCATAGAGCATAAGAACGTTCAATTTGGTCAAGTATCGAGTGAGATCTTAGGCCTAGAAGACGGACGGTTCTCGGGCTAGGAGGCTTGGGGACGATGAACGGATGTCGTTCATTTAATACACGCGCGGACGGACGGCCAGGATCGCGCCGGATCAGGAGATGGAATGACACAGCGGGCCCCTGGAGCGCTGAGTCGGATGGCGGCACCGAATCAGAAGGCGACACGTGTGCGTTCGGAGCTGCCGAGGTTGACGCGGCGCCGCGTTGATAAATAGAAAATTAGGATATTTTATGATTTATTTAATTCCCTAAACTTCAAAAATCTATAACTTTATGTAGAAAAATCAGAAAAATAAAATAAAAATACCCTCTTGCTCAGTGAACAGAGGAGAATAATGTGGAAAAGAAATCATTTAATTTCATCAAGTATTTTATTTTTAATGATTTATTTCCCTTCTGCATTATTTTAATTCTCCATGCATATAGGAAATTCACCATGGCATGAGACCATAGTGGCTTTTGAAGCCTCTGAATTTGGGAACATTCCCTGAATTTTCCAAAGTCAGAGGCCATCCCTATGAGAAGTTATTGATTTTTCAAATTCATGTTGCTGTTTTGAGTATTTTAATTCCAATAATTAGCATGTTGTGAAATAAATTCTAGGAAAATTTGGTGATGTCTCTTATGACCAGAGGACCCTAGGAAAAATAGGTTTTGAGTTAATTCATTTAAAATAACCCTAATTGGCTTAAACACCCAAAATAGATCCCTAATTAATTAGTGTTAACCATACATCAAATTGACTTGAAATCAATTCTCCACTGACCTTTAGGATTAGAGGAGCTCACAATAAAAATTTGAGGTCAATTGGACTTGGTTAGCTCTACTAAATGGGTTGATTAAGCCATTTAGTCAATTTGAACTTTAAAAATTCATAACTTTCAAAATGCATTTCAAAAATTCACCAAATTGGTTTTGGAGCCTCTCTGATATCAGGGGAATTTAAGAAAATTAAAATTTCAATTTTCTAAAAAAGTCGATTTGTTGGTATTATTTTAATATTTTAATAATTAAAAATTAATAAAATTCACAAAAATAATAAAATTCACCAAAATGTCACATTTTGAATTTTAATCACTTAGGAACAAACCCCATATTTTTCTTAGGTCTATTTAATGAGATATTAAATTTTAAAGCCCTAAGGTAATTTTAAAATTAAAAAATGTATTTTTTTAGCATTTTCACTAAAATAATTCTAATAAATCTAAAAAAAATCAGAAAATTGTAAAAATTAATTCTCTGATTTCCTTGATATCAGAGAGATTTTTGAAAAATATAAAATTAATCTTTCAACCTTTATTTTATTTTTAAATTAATGAATACTCCAAAACTTAAAATAATTATAATAAAAATAATATACTTCAAAAAATCACCAAAATTGGTCCAAGTGGTTTTCTGGTCATTAGGAATGTCCCATAATTTTCTTAAGGACAGAAACTTTACCTTGGTCATATTATTAAATTTTCCTTGGAAATTCCTATTTTCCACCAAAAATAATTACATAAATAAATTAGATACGAGAAAAATCACATTTTCTCCTCTCATGTCTTTATTGGCATATGAGTGAAGTCACATAAAAATTTCAAGTTCATTTAAGTTCAATTTAGTGAGTTATGAAACTATTAAGCTTGAAGGGCAAAATGGTAATTAAAATTTTAACCCTTAATTAGAACTTTAGGTTTAAAAAAATTAAAAAGTAAAATATTTGATCTTAATCTGATTTGGATGATTGAAATTTAAATAATTAAAGGGTAGAAACCTATTAAACAATTTAAAGATAATTAAAATAAACTTTAATCAAATAATTGATTAAATTTGGAAGAATAATAAAGTTGGAATTATTAAATAGGGATATTATTAGGAAGAGATTTGTTCTTTAATTTAAGAATCCCTAAATTAATCATCTCAATAATATTTGATTCCTAATTAAAATGATAATTTAAATTTAAATTTTAAAATATTAATGGACTTAATCATCAAAATTAAGTTAAAAGTTAAATTATTAAACTTTTTTTAAATTTTCAATTAAATTAAAATTAAAAATAAAATTAAATTAAAGATTAAATTAAATCAAACAAATTAAATTAATTTAAATTAAATTAAATCAATTAAATTAAATTAAATTAAATTAAATAAATTAAATTAAATTTAATTAAATTTAATTAAATAAAATTAAATCAAAATTATGGTTAAATTAAATCAAATTAAATTAAATTAAATTAAATTAAATTAAAACATATTAAATTAAATTAAATTAAATTAAATTAAATTAAAAAAATAAATAAATAATCAAATTAAAATAAAATTAAATTAAAATTAAAATTAAAATTAAAAATTAAAATTAAATTAAAATTAAAACTAAACCAAATTAAATTACATTAAAGTTAAATTAAATTGAATTGAATAACATCACCTAAGACATAAAGAATTTAAAGAAATTCAAAATAAAGTAACTTGAACACTATTCCAAGTTTAAACCCATTAACTTAAATTAAATCATTTGAACACCAATTTGCCCTTGAAAGCTTTGGTTGTCATAACTCCTAAATAGAACGTTAAATGAAATGTTACTTCACCTATAGGATATTCAAATGTCCTAGTTCACTGAGCAAGATGATAACAAAACTTGAATCCTCGGACGATTACTTCACCTGATTAATTAAATTCATTTGGACTTAAAACAATCCTAGCAGTATTGAAAAGATGTTTAAGATTCTTCTTAAGCACTTTCTCAACATGATAGGATACTTATAAGAACAATTGAACTTAATTGTCCTTTGATGAAGAAAATCGTCCTCAAACCAAAACACAAGAACCTAGACGTCATAGGAAATGATTAGCTATAGGATTAGGAATTTGGTAGAAAACCATAACCCTTCCCTTAGCTTTACCTAGGAACTTGCTTAAATATTCTGATTGTGTTTTAAGTGCAGCTTGGGATGACGGGAAGACCCTCCAGGTACACTTTTATTTTATTGCAATTTACCTTATTTTAATTTATTTAATCGCATCGCACTTACTTTTCTTGCATGATAAAAAACTGTTGCATGGAAACCCACACCTCTAGGGTAGCCCCTAAAACTGAAACCAAAACTAAATTAAAAGTCATTACAAGATAAAATTCACTGCCACAACATTTCAAAATATAAAACAACTCAAAATTTAATCACAAACAGAACACCAAACTACAATTACAACTAAATTAAAACGTCCTGTTGGATGATCGGGAATACCTCGGTTGATGTAACCTACGTGTTGCTAGCGGGATTTCCCACGGTCTAAATGAAAGTGTGGAACTCATTCAGTTGAGTTTAGCAAATTCATCTGGACTAAGTGAATCCGATAAAAATAACGATGTCGGAAGGATGGAACCGTTGGATCTTAACCGGTGTTGTTATAATCAACTTTAAGATTTGTTTTAAATAAAACATAAAAACACTTGGAAATTAAGACTTCTCTAAACCAAAAAACCTTTCTCATCTCCTGACTTATGACTTCTAAAACTAAACCTCTGCAACAACAAGGAGCTCGGAGCATGGTGGGCAGCACGGCCATCTTCGTCAGCCAAACAACTCTACATCAGCTAAACATTCCTAGAATTAAACAACAAAGCCATAGGATTTCGAGGTAGTTTGCACTAGTACAACATAAATCCCGAACCTTTTGTTAGGCATTTGCATTCCAAATTAAGCCCTAACCGGTTTTAGGATTCCGAGGTAGTCATCCGATACGACATAAACCCTCACATCTTCGAGGCTACTTGTATGATTTTACCATACAAATATAAGTCCTAATTAATTAAAATTGGCAAGATCAAAACATTAAATAAACATTAGGACTTTCCTAAATTCAAGCCAAACAATAGGATAGTCGGGAAATTACCGAAGTTCGCTTCGAATCTGTGATTTCTCTTACCTTTCTTCCTTTGAATTCCCAAAAAAAAATCTTCCAAATTTGATTCATTCCCTATTGAAATTCCAAAATTCAATCCCTTGAAAACTTAAACTTTGAGATTCTTGAGAGCAGAATTATTGATTATTATCGAGAGTTTTCTTAGGTGATCCCCGTCACTTAAGATGTAATTAACTATAGGGGCTTGCCCTTATAGGGAATTTTAAAGAACCCAGGTAATATAAACCCTGTTTAATGCTTTCATATTAAGCAGGGGAACTTGTCGGCTTATAAAATTGGTTCGTAGACCAAACGGATGTCACAAATCTTCTAGTTTGTTTAACCGATCTCCATCATCAAGCAGTGTGTCTATTCTCCGGGATAGATATACAGTTTGTGGTGCGGTGCTCGTTTATATAAACTATTCGGGATGTGAGATCAGTTTGATTTCATATCTTAAAATTTTCAAATTTAAAATTATTTTCAAAATAAAATTCTACTTTTCAAATTATTTATTTAAATTAAATTAAAAAATTCATCGACAATTTCTGTTAGGCGACCCCTCTTTTTAAAATACAACACACTTAACCTAAAAATATGCCGACAATTTCTGGCGACTCCGCTGGGGAAAATTCCTCTCTCCATTTTTAATCGAATAGTTTTGCTTTCAAAAATCGGTAATGCATCCATGTCCCTAATGGATCAAGCTACCCTTCTTTCCGTTGGAATACTATGTTCATTTCTACCTTGAACGAGTATAGCCAACATTCTCTTGGATTTAGGAGCCACTGTTTAGACACCCCTAAATAGAGAGGTTCCGAGATCCTTTTACCTCATTTCTGAGGTGGGGTGGACCCCCAATAGGTGTTAGTTTAGGAGTGATCCTTCGAGTCGAGATGTCTTGCATAAGACTTTCTTTTCCTTTCCAACTCTGAATCAGATTCATTACCTTCTCTACACCTTTGAACATTCCGTTCTAAATAAACAAACCCTCTAATGAATGACTCTTTTAACAAATAACTCCTCCTTATAAATACATGAACAAGAATGTGTTCGGACTCTTTTCAATTCCTTTCTTTTCATCCTGATGAGAAGAAGCATAACTTGGGACTGACAATCAGAATCTACCCCGTAGAAATGGAAGCCCCAAAGCTGATTTTCTCCTTCACCAATGGATCGGACTTCGGTCGTTTACAAGGATGAACTCGCCCGACAATGGGATCATCCGGTTTGGACAAGGATTCGAGAACACGAATGTCAAGATCACCGACGTTTCCTTTTCGCGCTAACAAACAAAGTATCCGAAGCCGAGAAGCCGCCGATCGAGTTCAACCTTAGGTCAACTCGAGAGTTTCCTCCCCGCAAAAGATTCCAACCGCGAGGAGCACCGCTGTCCATAGAAGGACCGTTCTTGCTACCCCCACTGAGTCTAGTTGTCTCCGCACCTACCCCGGCTTCGCCAAATTAAAGGGGAAGGAAATCTAGAACTATGGTGAACCCGTTACCGTGGAGGGTACGGACCTTCCTGTGAGACCTTCGTTTTGAAATCGGGTCTAGCTCGAGAATTCCATCACTAACACGGACCCAAAGAAGGAACAAGTAGGAAGATTGCCGAGAAGGCCGTAGCCGCCGAAGTTGCTTTCCCGGAGGAAATCCCGAAATCCCCGAGTACACACCACTACCCGAATACATACCATTGCTCGAAGATACACTCTTTTTGGAAGGAAGTAGATTCCACCCCTTTCCGCAGCAGCTGATGAGAAAAATGTCCGCAGGATTGTTTCTACATTACCTCGACTAGCATACTACAACGACAGCAGAAAGAAAAGGGCTAGGATCACACCATTTGCCCGACTACAGACTGTGATTGAGAAGCTAGCAAAAAAAGAGAAATGCCCAGTATCGGAAATTTTGAGAAGAATAGGGCGGGTGCCAGTCAAATCCCGTCTTGGGCCACGAGTAGAACCCGCCATCGTTACAGAAAAGCCAAATAAAAGGATGAAGGCTAGTCAGCCTGTCGTCGTTTCAAGGTTACAGATTAGGGAGGATACCACCTTCCAAGATTTGGCCGACGGCACCATCCGGTCCTAGACCTTCTGCTGCTAGAAGGATGGTGTGGCGTCCCACTACTGGACAATTAAGATTGAAACAATAGCCTGAAAAGGAAAGTCTCGTCAGGAGACTTGAGTCCGAAGAAAGTGCTACTACAGTAAAGGGGACTCGTGAGAAGGGAACCCGGCAGCTATCACACGACAACTGCGAGGATGCACAGAAAGGACCGCTAGAGGATGCTATGGAAAAGTTGAGGACTGATATTCGACGATTAGAAAAAGAAAGAGAAGAGAAATTCGGAGACGAGATTGATTCGTCGGAATTCATGGACGATGAGTATGCAGAAATCAACATGGTCGAAACGCGAGCTTCGTTAGCTTCACAAGGTGCTCCTCGCGGCCGCGAAAGAGAGGAGCCGGAAGTAATGAGGAGGCAGCTTCAAGAGAAAGACGATACGATCGCCCAAATGGTGAAGAGGATGGAAGAGATGGTCAGTAGCCCTAGCCACTCTCCAAAGTCAAGTGCAACCCCAAAGAGAGACACCCCAGAGGTCATTCACATTGTAGACGGAGGAAAGGAGATTACATCCGTCAACGGGGATGATCAGTTAAAGAAAGATACAACACAAAGTATGATTCCAGAAAAGGATATCAAGAGCTTGGTGGAACAGCAGGTGCGAGAAGCCTTAGCACAATCAAAGAGCGGGACATCCATTCGGACGGGTAGACCTTACCCGGAAGAATTCGACACTGTCCAATACCCAAAAGGCTTTGTACCCCCTCTGTTCAAGACCTTTGATGAAACCGGGAACCCCCGACAGCATGTTACACACTTTCATGCCAGTTGTTGCAATGCCGGCGGAAGTGACGCATTACTCTTCCGACAATTCGTCAGCAGCCTGTCAGGGATCTCCTTTGATTGGTATGCGGAATTACCGAACGGTTCGGTGAAGACATTTTCAGAATTAGAAAACCTCTTCATCAAGCGATTTGCCGGAGCTCAGCAACACATCACTATAGGTGATTTAGTGGTAGAGAAGCAGAAGCCGAACGAAACTTTAGTGGATTACATACTTTGATGGAGGAACCTAAGTATGAAGTGTGAACCACAATTACGAGAACAGCATGCAGTCGGCATCTTACTTAAAAGCATTCATGGCCTGATAGCACTTCTCCTCAAGGGATTTACCATTAAGACTTTCGATAAGTTGTTGAGCAAGGCCGGAAGCTTGTAAGAGGAGGCGAAGCAATTAAGTTTCGCCGACAAGACAGACAAGCAAAAGCCTGTGAAGACTTTTGAAAAGAAATTTGGGATTGTTGCAGCAGTCGACAAAGGAAAACAACCGATACAAATATCGTTTGAACGGCCGCAGCAACCTCAACAGAATTACCAGCAACCCCGACCTAGCTATCAGTCATCTCCACAGTATGAACAACCGCCTCGTCTGCAATGTACATTAAGGGAGCTTCTGAGCAGGGAATATCTATTCAAGAATGAGGCAGTGCCGAAAATGTTCCGTAGTCTGATGAAGACTCCGGATTTCCAATGCCGCAGCCTAAGAGACCAGAAGAAGTCAACAAGAAAGGTGATCCCAACTTTCGCCCTTATCACCTGGATGCTTGGACACAAGATAGAAGATTGTATTACCTTCAAAAGTTGGCTCAACGACAATCTTCGGAAAGGGAATATAACAATCCCGAAGGAGTACATGAAGGAACCCCAGAAAGGAGGTTCCGTCAATGTTGTCTCGACTGATCTCATCGTTCCGATAAATCCCTATACAACTGATGATGGATGGACTACCGCTTGGACGAGGTCTTCAAAAAAGATTTTGGATCACATCCAAACCGCTTCGGTGCGAGCGTCAATTCAGAGTTCGAAACCTATTAAGTCGACACTGTCACTTGCGATAGAAGAACCACCTCAACGGGAGACGATTGAAGAGAAGAAGAAAATTGACGAAGAAGAGAAGACCGAGGCTCCTAAGGCTAGACTAGGGGCTGCTTATCCTAGGATAGTTGTTTCGGATTCGGGGGAGAAATCCCTCGAACCTCTCGACTCGTACGATTATCTCGCTCACTCCGGTGGGATCTTATAATGATAAGGGTTATGGCGTTGGCTACGTTTTGACTGTTTCTAACGATTACGTAACTAGCGACAATCCGGACATCGAATTCGATACCAACGACAATTCTCAAATCATACACAATCTCGATGATCGCAATGACGAAGAAGATATCCATCAAGGAGGCTACGAGAGTTCAACGAGCAACGAATCTATCTGTGAGTTTCGAGGAGCTCCAGTCACAATAGAGTTAGAGCCTTCAGACTCCGAGGTTAATCCAGAAGAACCTGTCATTCCAATTCAAGAGGAGACACTAGCAAACTCAATACTAGATTCGAAGAAATTACGTGAAGTTAACTTAAGAAGTGGAAGAGTTCTACCTCTAAGAATGGGTCCAAAGGACAAAGGAAAGCGGGTGGTTGTTCAAGAAGAACCAACCCCAGCAGAAGAAATACCCATTCGGGAAGAAGCCGAGACACATGAAAATAAAGTGGACTACAACGTGCTAGCCCATCTTAGGAAACTACCAGCCAAACTGAGCATCTATGACGCTCTAATCTTATCAAAGGAGATGAGAGAAGCTCTGATCAAGGCCTTACTTGATCCAGAAATTTGTTTGGCTCAAATGGCCGGAGATTCCTTAGATGAGGTTTCTTCGTTAAAGGAACAGATGAGGCGTTACCTTCACGTACAATGACCTACTACTTGGGATGACAGATCACAACCGACCGTTGTACATTTCAGCTACAATTGGGAAGTTTACACTCTCCAGAGTATTGGTGGATCCAGGAGCATCAATCAATATAATGAGTCTTCGAACACTAGCATATTTGGAAATTGATGCTCGCGAGCTCGAAGCCGACAAGATGTTATTAAGAGGATTCAACCAAAAAGGAGAAAGATCCCTCGGATCAATAACACTACTAATGAAGACCGGTGAATTAGCAAAGACAACCGCAAAATTTCACATAATCGATTCAGAAACATCGTTCAACGCTCTACTGGGCCGACCATGGATACATGAAAACAGGATGGTACCATCATCTCTACATCAGTGCATCAAATACTACGATGGAGGGGAACAGTGCATCAAAGGTGACTTACAGCCATTCTCCGTAGATGAAATTGGAATCCATGAAGATGCAGCTTATTGTGCACCTCCGAAGAAAACAATCTTCTTTAGAGATACCATAACGAATGAAGCAAAGAAAATTTGGGACAATGAAGAACCTGAAGTTCTAGTCCAACAGTCACTCACCACTCCCTTACGGCGAGATGGTGAAGGTTTCTCCACAACTCGCATCCAAGGTCGAGGCTAGGGACGAGGTCGTGGCAGAGACGTTAGGACAGTTGGACAGAGGAAACCAGCCATCAATGTTGATTGGGAAGACAGTTCTGAAGAAGAAAAAGAAATCAAACAGGAAGCAGCGACAATAAGTCGGAAGAAGCCGCAATTCAAGATCTCTCTCGAAAATGAGAAGAATGAAGAATATAAATTGATGTACGAGAAGATTAACCACTATGTACATACTATGACCCTGACCCCGATCCATTCTAATAAGATCGAGGGTATGGTGGTCAAAGAGGTACATAGCGGCGGTGCAAAGCCAATCAAATTCTACCGTGGTGCTCCTTCCTCCAAAACCGAAAATAATGTACAATTTGAAGATGTCACTTCATCAAAATTAATGGAATTACCTTTTGAGTGGTACTCTCCCCGTGTTCAAAATTTAATTCAGCGTGGTTTCTTACCTCGACAATGGACAAAAGGTCAATCACAACATTTTGAAAAATTATGGAATAACTCTGGTCATCCACCCAATTCAAAGCATGGTCTCGGGTTCGGCACAGTAGGATCAGTTAACGATACTGAATTTTGCTTGGTTTTCACTTGCGAGTCTAATGAAAACTTCATGGAAACTACAGAAGAATTTGAAGATTTACAAATTGGAGACGCTCCACCAGAATTCGAAGAAGAGATCAAATCTACAATAAATGAGTTAACGGAAGTTAACTTAGGTACTAGCGAAGAGCCTAGACCTACCATTGTTAGCTCCTTACTCAATAAGGAAGACTCCGAAGAAATAATCAAGTTATTAATAGTATTTAAAGACTGTTTTGCTTGGAACTACGATGAGATGCCAGGATTAGCTCCAGAGGTCGCAGTCCATAAGCTAGGAGTGGATCCTACTACTATCCCAGTCAGGCAAGGTCCCAGAAGAATGCATCTAGAAATCTAACAACAAGTCATAACTGAAGTTAAAAAGCTAATAGACGCTAAATTTGTCCGTGAAGAACAATACCCGACTTGGTTAGCCAATGCGGTGCCACTGTAAAGAAGAATGGTTAGATCGGAATTTGTGTGGATTTCGCAGATTTAAACAAGGCATGTCCAAAGGATGAATTCCTCTACCGATCCCGCAACTAATGATCGACATCGCTTCGACACATGAGATATTCTCATTCAAGGATGGATCTTCGGGATACAACCGGATAAAAATGGCTCCAGAAGATGAAAAGCTTACAACATTCAGAACGCCGATCGGAGTATATTGCTACACAGTGATGTCATTCGGACTGAAGAACGCAGGAGCAACCTACCAGAGAGCAATGACAAGAATTTTTGATGATCTCATTCACAATCAAGTAGAATGCTACGTGGACGATGTGGTCATCAAAAGCAAAGTAAAGAACAACCACATGTATGATTTGAGAATTGTTTTCGAACGATTAAGACAATTTAACCTTAAGATGAATCCCTTAAAATGCGCCTTCGGCGTCACCTCCGGAAATTCTTAGGATTCGTTGTCCGACATCGTGGAATTGAAATCGACCCGGAAAAGATTAAAGCTATCTTAGAAATGCCGCCTCCCAAAACCTTAAAACAACTACGATCTTTTCAAGGGAAGCTGGCATATCTTCGACGCTTTATCTCAAACTTGTCGTGTAGGTGTCAGCCTTTCTCAAGCACTAGTTAAAAAGGACGCTAAATTTATTTAGGAAGAGAAATTCCGTAAGGCCTTCGAGAACATTAAACAATATTTAATGGTACCTCCCGTCTTAGCAGCCCCGGCCTCGTGTAGACCGTCGATACTTTATACCGCGACCTTAGACGACTCTCTCGGAGCCCCGTTAGCCTGTGTCAATGATGAGGGTAAAGAAAATGCTCTTTACTACCTAAGCCGTCGTTTACTTCCGACGGAAATAAGGTATCCCGCAATTGAAAAGCATTGTTTGGCCTCGATCTTCGCCGCTCAAAAGCTCGGGCACTACATGCTTTCTCATAAGGTCAACCCGATCTCGAAATTTAATCCATTGCAATACTTGATGACTCGTCCAACACTTTCCTGCAGACTTGCCGGATGGTCAATGATATTATCGCAATTCGATATAACTTTCGTGCCTCTTCGTGCCGTAAAGGGACAAGTCCTAGCAGACTTCCTCGCAAGACACCCTTTGCCGGCGGAATCTCCTCTCAATGACGATTTGCCGTACGAACAAATAATGAGCCTAGAAGACCCCGATGATCGACGTTGGGAATTATATTTTGACGGAGCATCTTCGACGACACAAAGATGAAGAGTCGCAAGTGATAAGTGCCCGGTAAGGCAGGAATCGGACTAATCTTTATAACACCGGAGCGGGGGATGTTAAGATACTCCTACCACTTGACGTAACCGTGTACAAACAACGAAGCGTAATACAAGCCCTCATAATAGGATCGGAATTAACTATTCAAATGGGGATAACAGACATCAACATCTACGGGGATTCACAGTTAATCATTCAACGGATCGCCGGACAAGTCATGAATTTTAAAGCCAAGACTCGAGCAATACTTCCGAGATGCCATACAGCTTGTTGGAACGATTCCGAATGTGACGATCTACAAAATTCCCGTAAAGAAAATGCTTTAGCAGATGCGCTAGCCCGCCTCGCAAAAGAATTTGCTCGCTTACGGGATGAATCGGTGGAAGTGTCGATTCACGGACGTCGAGTCCTATCACGACTCGACATAGACACAATACACAAATCGAAAAAGAAGAAGAATCAGTTGAAGCAGGTGACGAGAGAACAAAGAAGATTGGCGACGACCATTAATGCACTACCCGCAAACAGGAAAAATACCGGACGATAGGTCGTTAGCCGATCAGATCAAGAAAAGAACTCTGTCCTACGCATTAATAAACAACACGTTATACAGAAGGTCTTTTGATCAAATGTGGCTAAGGTGCCTAAGCGGGTCCGAGGCCCGTGAAATCGTGTGAATTCAGGACTCTGTGGCGCTCACCAGTCGGGTCCGAAGATGAAAATGAAAATTAAAAGATTAGGGTACTACTGGCCCTCGATGATGACCGACTGCATGAAAATCACCAAGACCTGTCACCAATGCCAAGTGCACGGAGTGGTTCTACACCAACCTCCAAATGTGCTACATCCGACAATTGCGTCGTGGCCATTTGAATGTTGGGGCACAGATATAGTGGGTCCAATAGAACCACCATCTTCGAAAGGACATCGCTTCATTCTTGCAGCTACATATTACTTTTCCAAGTGGGCAGAGGCAGTTCCACTCAGAGAAGTGATAGAACACCACGTGCTACAGTTTTTCAAGAACCAAGTTGTCTACTGTTTCGGAGTGCCGCACAGGATCATCTCAGATAATGGGTCAGCATTCGAAGCACACAAATCAACAATTTTGTCGGGAGACACGGAATCGACTGGCGGTATTCAAGCAATTTACTACCCAAGAGCAAACGGCCTGGCTAAGGCTTTTAATAAAACTCTCGTTCAAATCTTAAAGAAAACTTTGGACGATAATAAGAGAAATTGGCTCGAGAAGTTATTAGAAGCCTTATGGGCCTACCGGACAACCTTCAGAACTCCTACTCAAGCTACACCTTACGCTCTGGTGTATGGGTCCGAGGCAGTGTTACTCTTAGAGGTTCAGCTTCCTTCACTCAGAATTGCAGTTGCAAACAAAATCACGACAGAAGAGAATGCCAAATTACGACTAGAAGAATTAGAAAGCCTGGAAGGGAAAAGACTTGCAGCGCAGCAGAATTTAGAACTATACCAAGCTAAGATGGTTCAAGCCCATGACAAACTGGTCCGCCCAAGAACCTTCAAAGTTGGTGACTTAGTTCTCGTTCTCAAGAGACCTATTCTCGCACACCGTAAGATAGGAGGAAAATTTGAACCCACTTGGGAAGGGCCGTTTGTGGTTGAGGCAGTCTAATCAGGAGGCTCCTACCAGCTAGTGAACTGCCAAGGAGAACGACATATGCTTCCGATCAACGGACGATACTTGAAGAAGTATTATGCTACCTCATGTTTCAAAGGAATGAATTCTTCATACCTAGAAGCACAGGCGAAGTAGTTACTTATGACTGGGTCCGAACTCAATAATAATAAAAAATGTGCTAAAATAAATAAAATCATGATAATAAAGCTTTCCTTGTTTTCTCTTCCACATCAAAATCTCTTTTCTGATCTTATCTCACTTCATTCCTGTTAAATTTAAAAATACAAAAAGTAATAAAAAAACTGTCTTTAATAAACATTTTCTTAATGTTCTTGTTCTAAGTACAGCCCCTGATCCTTTTCCTTGTCTTTTCACAGGGAAATGTCGAACGGGCGGTTTGTCCTGAACTTTAGAAATGGCGTAAGCCTTGCACTCGACGAAAAGAGGGTGAAAGATGGAGCAATAATCGAGATCGACTCGGACTTCGCACCGCAGAGCCCGCAATATGAAGAAAGTGACCGGGTCCCAGCTGATCGAGAAGAACCGCCCGACCGACAAGTAATGAAAGTGGGTGGCCCAAGCCACCAATCCAAGCAAGAAGAAAAGGAAAACAAACACCGAAGAAGACAAGAAAATCAAGTCCGTAGTCGCTACGGCAGAGGGCGAGCTTGTCGACTTCCGCCTACGAAACTCGGGAAGTACGAAGAGCTACTCTCACAAAGAACTCGCCGAAGAAATAAAAATCGTCGTATCCGCAAGATGTTAACCAAACTAGCAACGGACCGGCGCGACGAGGCAATTGCTACGCCAATACATATACTTCAAGGACGCCGATTCACTGTGTACCGGAAGAAAGGAGGCCAACTCCTAGGATAACAGAAGGGACCAAGGAAATCTCACGAAGATCAGAAGAAAGAAGGCTACCACGCCACCAGATAGAATAACCAGTAATGAATAACCTTGTTGCAGAAGCAACCCCGGAGGATGTCCCGACGGACATCATCCCCGAGGAGCCGAGGTATGCAGGAGAACGTGAAGGGATTGAGCCGTATATCCCACAATATGTCACCAGGCCCCGCCATTTGCAGATTTTTCCGGAATACGAGCTGGAAAGAATGCAGAATGTCGAAAAGAAAACTTTTGAATACTTCGAAAGAATCAGAGGCAGAAGGATCAATATACTAGAAGGCCTCGAGCTACATACAGATGTGTTCTCAGAATGCGAACAACAACAAATCATGGACTGCATCCGGGATTTGAAAAGAATGGGCCGAGCGGGCCGCCTAAGAGAAAACACTTACTCGAACCCCGGAGATGGATGCCGTGGAAAGGTAGAATTACGATACAATGCGGATGCTCGCTACAACTTCGCGAGAAGACGAGAAGGGGAACCCACCGGGGATACTCCTTCATGGCCAAGTGGATCCAATGCCATTAGTCATCAAGAGAATGGTAAAAAGATTGATAACATGGAGGGTACTGCCGACGGATTGCATACCCAACATACTGCATTATTAACATTTACAAGAAGGGTGACCGCATACCCTCGCACATAGATCACCACGACTTTGTCAGACCTTTCGCACGGTTTCTTTTCCGAATGAATGTAATATCATGTTCGGATCCGACCTCCGGATAGCAGGCCCGGGTGAGTTCCGAGGGCCGGTGAAGATACCATTACCGGTAGGTTCCGTCATGATACCGAAGGGCAACGGAGCGAGATGTCACTAAACATTGCATACCGGGAGTACCGATGAAGCGGATCTCAGTTACATTCAGAAGGATGGACGACAGGAAGACACCTTACCACTTTCAGCCAGACCTGGAGCTAGAGAGTCTCCGGCCTTACGAGCTGTGAGTTGCATGGAAAATATCACACCTCCAACGTACATCCATACGGCATCCTTGTCAAGGATGGCTTGGAAGGTGATGTTATTGACCATGTACCCCACTATTCAGACATGGATTTTTGACAGATACCTTTTTGGATGGATCGACAAAGATCATACATAGTCCGTTTTGAGTCTATATGGATTGTATGAGATGTATTCCAGATCGAGTTTTATGATGTATCTTCGACATGATTGGAATGAAAGTGACCATGTCACATTTTTGGCCTTCACCTCTTTTGTGCAAATTGACTTGGAAACGCCATTAAAGTTAAATGAACTTCGAACAAAGAACAGAAAAGAAATAAAAAAAGAGAATAAAAGAAAAACTTTCCGTAAAAATCTAAAATGACGAACACCAAATTCACATGAACATTAAATAAACGATAAAATAAATTTGAATCGTTAAAGGACAGACAAAATGAACACAAATTTCAAATCAAATTTTAAATCAAATTTCAAATTCAATCCTTCCAGATTCCAAATCAAATTTTAAATCAAATTTCAAATCTAATCTTCCAAATTTCAAATCAAATCTCAATCAAATTCAAACTCAACCTTCCAAATCTGAAATCCAATCTGTTCTATTCTCTCCCTTGTCTGGGATGGAAGCGGTTGATTCCATTGACGCGGATCGAATCTGATGGCAAGGGATTATATCCAATCCAAACCAGTGACTTCCGATCAACTCTTTTGAACGGGGTATGTAACATCTACATATTCCCTCCTAATCTATTTCCTTCATGAAAGTCTTTTACAACTTTCATGAAATTCTCGAAACACCAAAATTCCACACTTTTCAAATCAACACTACAAATCTTTACAAGATCATATACATCAAAATTCAAACTTTTGGGTTGAGGATTTTACATCCGAGACTGCATTTCTTTAGGATCATTTCCCTATTGCAATGAAATACATCAAAATCAAACTTTTGGGTTGAGGATTTTACATCCGACACTGCATTGCTTTAGGATCATTTCCCTATTGCAATGAAATACATCAAATCAAACTTTTAGGCTGAGGATTTTACATCCGAGACTGCATTGCTTTAGGATCCTTTCCCTATCGCAATGAAATACATCAAATCAAACTTTTGGGTTGAGGATTTTACATCCGAGACTGCATTGCTTTAGGATCCTTTCCCTATCGCAATGAAATACATCAAATTCAAACTTTTGGGTTGAGGATTTTACATCCGAGACTGCATTGCTTTAGGATTCTTTCCCTATCGCAATGAAATATATCAAATTCAAACTTTTGGGTTGAGGATTTTACATCCGAGACTGCATTGCTTTAGGATCCTTTGCCTATCGCAATGAAATACATCAAATTCAAACTTTTGGAGTTGAGGATTTTACATCCGAGACTGCATTGCTTTAGGATCATTTCCCTATCGCAATGAAATACATCAAAATTCAAACTTTTGGGTTGAGGATTTTACATCCGAGACTGCATTGCTTTAGGATTCTTTCCCTATCGCAATGAAATACATCAAAATCAAACTTTTGGAGTTGAGGATTTTACATCCGAGACTGCATTGCTCTAGGATCATTTCCCTATCGAAATGAAATACATCAAATTCAAACTTTTGGAGTTGAGGATTTTACATCCGAAACTGCATTGCTTTAGGATTCTTTCCCTATCGCAATGAAATACATCAAAACCAAATTCTTGGGGTTGAGGATTTTACATCCGAAACTGCATTGCTTTAGGATTCTTTCCTTATTGCGATGAAGTACATCAAAATCAAACTATTGAGGTTAAGGATTTTACATCCAATACCGCATTGCTCTGAGATCTCTCCTCATTATAATGATTCAATCCAATCAATTCAATTTTCTTTTGAGGTTGAAGATGTTACATCTAAAACCACAAAATTCCAATTTTCATTTCAAGTTCAAATCCCTTCAAATTAATTTTGACAAAACTTCAATCTAAATTGAAACTCCAAACTAAAATCTAAGCTCACACATCAAAAATTAAACTAAAACAAAATAAAATCTAAATTGAAATTCCCCCAGGTCATGTGATTTGGGATTCACCTCCTTTTCCTTTCCCCAGTGAGAGTTCAGGGATCTCCAGTTTCAAAGATATACTTGACACTCCCCAGCGGAAACTCTTCTACTTTGTCCTAAGTTTGGCACTTGGACGTTTGTGTTGGTTTTGTTGATCGCTTAGGTCAACACCAATACGCGCGGTGTGCTCCGTCAGCTCACCACACCTATTGGGGGTCCATTTGTTGACCTCATTTTTGATGAGGTCTTCTCTTCTTCTCTTTAGTACTTAGGATCTAGCCTTAGGCTTTTCCTTTCGACTATCTTAGAGGATTAGAATTGGGACCCACCACTTAAAAATTCAAACCACTTCTTAACTCCCCGCAAACTCCACAAACTCGACTATAGACCCCTAATCACCTAGAGGGTTGAAATCAAATGTGGAAGTTTAAAGGATGGGTTCCTATAGGACTCTTTGGCCTTAGGACTGCCCTGGGTGGCCTGGTCTGGTGAAGGGCTGACTTACACACACACTACACTTGCACACACCTCCTAAAACCACACCCATACCCAACTTGACCTCCTGACTCATGTAGGTGATTCACATGGATGGTCCTTAACCCCTAAGCCCTTGGCTAAGAGGGTTGGGAACAACATAGTGAATGCCTCAAATGAGTCCCTTCATGGCTCATGTGGGCTTGATATGGCTTCATAGCTCAACCAAAATGATTTCATTCCACTTAAATTTACCCAATCTTCAATTTTCTAAATTTTCAATTTTTTAAATTTTCAATTTTCTAAATTTTCAATTTTCTAAATTTTCAATTTTCTAAATTTTCAATTTTCTAAATTTTCAATTTTTGACCCCCGGGACCCTACACCCGCTTAGCCTACCCAAAACACTTGAAACTGCCCAAAATTTGCAAAATCACCTAAATTACCCAAAATTCCTCAAAATTATTCCCAAACATTCCCACATTACTCAAATTGATCATTCATAGCCAAAAATACCAAAAATTCCAAAAATACCTCCCAATACCCTCCAAATACCCAAAATACCCCTCTTGACCCAAAAATCCAAAAATTCAGAAAATTCCCAGAAAATTCCAGAAAATCCCAAATGTTCCCAATTTCATTTTGTTCAACTACACTATGGGCCAATTTTTTCAATTTACCCCACTTTTATTAAAACCCCCAATTTGACCCATTTTAACCCAAAGTGAACCCAATGTCAAACCAAGCCTACCCAATTGACCCAAATTCTGGTCCAAGTCAATTCTAAACTTCAATTCAACATTCCCAACACCAATTTAGACCAAACCCAAGTCCAATTTGATTGACATTTGGATCCAATTTCACTTTTGGCCTTAAAGCCCAATTTGGACCCATGACCCAAACCTAACCCAAACTCACCCAATTCAACTCCAATTAACCCCAAATCTTTTCTAAACCTTCCTTAACATCCCTACAAACAAAACACTAACATTATTTTCCCAACATTTAGACCCAAACCCCACTTAAATTCAACCGAAAACCAAAAAGCCCAATTTTGACCTAAACCCAAACCTAACCCAAATAAGCCCAAACCCCAAAATCAAAGCCCAACCAAAGCCAAAACCTCTTTGAAACACTCCCATAAACATTTCCCAACATTCATTTTACATCAATTTCAACCCTAGCCCAACATTGGCCCAAGTTAGCCCAATTTGACCTACATTGGCCCATTTACTAAAGAAGCCCAAATCCAACCCAATTCAAACCCAAATCACTCCCAATTTGCTTCAAATCACTCATGACACATCCATGAGCTAAACCCAACAATTATTTGGCCCAAACTTCTACAAAATTCCCATCCATAAATCTATTTTTAAACCAAAAGCCCACTTACATGAAACCTTCATAAAAGCCCAAATTTCATGCTAAAGCCCATATGAAAAATTCTTCTCATCATACCCTTGATTAAAATCAATCCCTAAGTTTGAAAATTCATCATGAAGCCATTCCAAATTAAGCCCCATACAAATTCCAATCAAAATACCAAAATTTTCTTAAATCCATTTCCATGAAATTGACTTAACTTTTCCCAAGTCAAAGATGAGCCATGAAGCCATGCATGAGCCACGTGAAAGCCATGAGAGCCTCTTTACATGTCACCATGCCATTTTGGGCAAAAGGAGGAGACTCTTTCCTTAATTCCTAAAGGTGATTAACCACTCCCATGATTCCACTAAACCTTGCTTAAGCTTAATTGTACTTGGATGGTGACCATTCCCCACTGATTAAGCTGACCTAAATCACTTTCTATTCAGCTCTAAACCAAGCCTTGGGTGGTGCACCTAGCCCAAATGGATGGGTTGACCAATTTGAGCCAAAATGAGCCCTCTCCCATTCCATTCAAATCCAAGCCTTTTACACATGGCATTTGCCAATTGCCTACACTAAACCCCAGCCCTTACCCACCCGAACAAGATGGTGACCGATGCTGAGCCGGCAAGCCACCGTGTCGCCGGAAAACACCACACCCGAGAGCTCACATGTGAGCCAACTTTGGAATTCCACCTCGTCGAGCCGCCCCATGCCCAATGGCCACCATGGCTGTTCTTCCCATGCCCAGAGCAGCTGATCCCAACCCTTGGCCATCCCTGTGAGGCTCTCCAACCACCTCTATTTAAACCCGACCCCCTCACCGCCATGGAGGAGTGTTGCACAAACCTTACCGAAACTCTGCCAAAATTGTTCCAAACCCTACTCCATACTTAGAGCAGTTGATCCCCAGTGTCAATTTGCCCTAATCCCCACTAACAGAATCCAATTTCTTAACTGAAATTTCACCCAAAACCAGGACACTTTGCCGCGTAAGCCAATCCTCAAATTGACCGGTCCTACACCTTCACCGGACCAAGAGAAGAAGTTTCCCACCGAAAGCCCCATCTCCAGTACCACCCGCTTGTTCCAGCCTCCAAGCTTTGTGATCGGCCGTGGTCACTTTCATAGCTAGGCAATTCACCGCACCGGGAGACTTCATCCGGAGCTTGCGGGATCCAATCGAAGGTGACACAACCCTCGCATCGAAGCCACACTTCTCTGAGCAAAGGTATGGCCTCACTCTTCTTCCCGAGCTTCTGAAAATTCTCCATTTTTATTGAGTCAATTTCATGCCACATAAACCGTATGGATGTGTTCGTCTTCTCGAGACGAATCCATAGAGCATAAGAACGTTCAATTTGGTCAAGTATCGAGTGAGATCTTAGGCCTAGAAGACGGACGGTTCTCGGGCTAGGAGGCTTGGGGACGATGAACGGATGTCGTTCATTTAATACACGCACGGACGGGCGGCCAGGATTGCCCCGGATCAGGAGATGGAACGACACAGCGGGCCCCTGGAGCGCTGAGTCGGATGGCGGCGCCGAATCAGAAGGCGACGCGTGTGCGTTCGGAGCTGCCGAGGTTGACGCGGCGCCGCGTGGATAAATAGAAAATTAGGGTATTTTCTGATTTATTTAATTCCCTAAACTTCAAAAATCCATAACTTTGTGTAGAAAAATCAAAAAATAAAATAAAAATACCCTAGTGCTCAGTGAACGTAGGAGAAAAATGTGGAAAAGAAATCATTTAATTTCATCAAGTATTTTATTTATAATGATTTATTTCCTTCTGCATTATTTTAATTCTCCATGCATATAGAAAATTCACCATGGCATGAGACCATAGTGGCATTTGAAGCCTCCGAATTTAGGAACATTCCTCGAATTTTCCAAAGTCGAGGCCATCCCTATGAGAAGTTATTGATTTTTCAAATTCATGTTGCTATTTTGAGTATTTTAATTCCAATAATTAGCATATTGTGAAATAAATTCTAGGAAAATTTGGTGATGTCTCTTATGACCAGAGGACCCTAGGAAAAATAGGTTTTTAGTTAATTCATTTAAAACAACCCTAATTGGCTTAAACACCCAAAATAGATCCCTAATTAATTAGAGTTAACCTTACATCAAATTGACTTGAAATCAATTCTCCACTGACCTTTAGGATCAGAGGAGCTCACAATAAAAATTTGAGGTCAATTGGACTTGGTTAGCCTTACTAAATGGGTCGATTAAGCCATTTAGTCAATTTGAACTTTAAAAATTCATAACTTTCAAAATGCTTTTCAAAAATTCACCAAATTGGTTTTGGAGCCTCTCTGATATCAGGGGAATTTAAGAAAATTAAAATTTCAATTTTCTAAAAAAGTTGATTTGTTGGTATTATTTTAATATTTTAATAATTAAAAAATAATAAAAATCACAAAAATAATAAAATTCACCAAAATGTCACATTTTGAATTTTAATCACTTAGGAATAAACCCCATATTTTTCTTAGGTCTATTTAATGAGATATTAAATTTTAAAGCCCTAAGGTAATTTTAAAATTAAAAAATGTATTTTTTTTAGCATTTTCACTAAAATAATTCTAATAAATCTAAAAAAATCAGAAAATTGTAAAAATTGATTCTCTGATTTCCTTGATATCAGAGAGATTTTTGAAAAATATAAAATTAATTTTTCAACCTTTATTTTATTTTTAAATTAATGAATACACCAAAACTTAAAATAATTATAATAAAAATAATATAATTCAAAAAATCACCAAAATTGGTCCAAGTGGTCCTCTGGTCATTAGGATAGAAACTTTACCTTGGTCATATTATTAAATTTTCCTTGGAAATTCCTATTTTCCACCAAAAATAATTACATAAATAAATTAAATACAGAAAAATCACATTTTCTCCTCTCATGTCTTTATTGGCATATGAGTGAAGTCACATAAAAATTTCAAGTTCATTTAAGTTCAATTTAGTGAGTTATGAAACTATTAAGCTTGAAGGGCAAAATGGTAATTAAAATTTTAACCCTTAATTAAAACTTTAGGTTTAATAAAATTAAAAAGTAAAATATTTGATCTTAATCTGATTTGGATGATTCAAATTTAAATAATTAAAGGGTAGAAACCTATTAAACAATTTAAAGATAATTAAAATAAACTTTAATCAAATAATTGATTAAATTTGGAAGAATAATAAAGTTGGAATTATTAAATAAGGAAATTATTAGGAAGAGATTTGTTCTTTAATTTAAGAATCCCTAAATTAATCATCTTAATAATATTTGATTCCTAATTAAAATGATAATTCAAATTTAAATTTTAAAATATTAATGGACTTAATCATCAAAATTAAGTTAAAAGTTAAATTATTAAACTTTTCTTTAAATTTTCAATTAAATTAAAATTAAAATTAAAATTAAATTAAAGATTAAATTAAATCAAACAAATTAAATTAATTTAAATTAAATTAAATCAATTAAATTAAATTAAATTAAATTAAATTTAATTTAATTAAAGTTAAATTAAATTAATTAAATAAAATTAAATCAAAATAATGGTTAAATTAAATCAAATTAAATTAAATTAAATTAAATTAAATTAAAACATATTAAATTAAATTAAATTAAATTAAATTAAATTAAATTAAAATAAAATAAATAAATAAAAAATCAAATTAAAATAAAATTAAATTAAAATTAAAATTAAAATTAAATTAAAATTAAAACTAAACCAAATTAAATTACATTAAAGTTAAATTAAATTGAATTGAATAACATCACTTAAGACATAAAGAATTTAAAGAAATTCAAAATAAAGTAACTTGAACACTATTCCAAATTTAAACCCATTAACTTAAATTAAATCATTTGAACACCAATTTGCCCTTGAAAGTTTTGGTTGTCACAACTCCTAAATAGAACGTTAAATGAAATGTTACTTCACCTATAGGATATTCAAATGTCCTAGTTCACTGAGCAAGATGATAACAAAACTTGAATCCTCGGACGATTACTTCACCTGATTAATTAAATTCATTTGGACTTAAAACAATCCTAGCGAATATTGAAAAGATGTTTAAGATTCTTCTTAAGCACTTTCTCAACATGATAGGATACTTATAAGAACAATTGAACTTAATTGTCCTTTGATGAAGAAAATCGTCCTCAAACCAAAACACAAGAACCTAGACGTCATAGGAAATGACTAGCTATAGGATTAGGAATTTGGTAGAAAACCATAACCCTTCCCTTAGCTTTACCTAGGAACTTGCTTAAATATTCTGATTGTGTTTTAAGTGCAGCTTGGGATGACGGGAAGACCCTCCAGGTACGCTTTTATTTTATTGCAATTTACCTTATTATAATTTATTTAATCGCATCGCACTTACTTTTTTTGCATGATAAACAACTGTTGCATGGAAACCCACACCTCTATGGTAGCCCCTAAAACTGAAACCAAAACTAAATTAAAAGTCATTACAAGATAAAATTCACCGCCACAACATTTCAAAATATAAAACAACTCAAAATTTAATCACAAACAGAACACCAAACTACAATTACAACTAAATTAAAACGTCCTGTTGGATGATCGGGAATACCTCGGATGATGTAACCTACGTGTTGCTAGCGGGATTTCCCACGGTCTAAATGAAAGTGTGGAATTCATTCAGTTGAGTTTAGCAAATTCATCTGGACTAAGTGAATCCGATAAAAATAACGATGCCGGAAGGATGGAACCGTTGGATCTTAACCGGTGTTGTTATAATCAACTTTAAGATTTGTTTTAAATAAAACATAAAAACACTTGGAAATTAAGACTTCTCTAAACCAAAACACCTTTCTCATCTCCTGACTTATGACTTCTAAAACTAAACCTCTACAACAACAAGGAGCTCGGAGCATGGTGGGCAGCACGGCCATCTTCGTCAGCAAAACAACTCTACATCAGCTAAACATTCCTAGAATTAAACAACAAAGCCATAGGATTTCGAGGTAGTTTGCCTAGTACAACCTAAATCCTCAACCTTTTGTTAGGCATTTGCATTGCAAATTAAGCCCTAACTGGTTTTAGGATTCCGAGGTAGTCATCCGATACGACATAAACCCTCACATCTTCGAGGCTACTTGTATGATTTTACCATACAAATATAAGTCCTAATTAATTAAAATTGGCAAGATCAAAACATTAAATAAACATTAGGACTTTCCTAAATTCAAGCCAAACAATAGGATAGTCGGGAAATTACCGAAGTTCGCTTCGAATCTGTGATTTCTCCTACCTTTCTTCCTTTGAATTCCCAAAATAAAATCTTCCAAATTTGATTCATTCCCTATTGAAATTCCAAAATTCAATCCCTTGAAAACTTAAACTTTGAGATTCTTGAGAGCAGAATTATTGATTATTATCGAGAGTTTTCTTAGGTGATCCCCGTCACTTAAGATGTAATTAACTATAAGGGCTTGCCCTTATAGGGAATTTTAAAGAACCCAGATAATATAAACCCTGTTTAATGCTTTCATATTAAGCAGGGGAACTTGTCGGCTTATAAAATTGGTTCGTAGACCAAACGGATGTCACAAATCTTCTATTTTATTTAACCGAGCCCCATCATCAAGCGAATAGTGTCTATTCTCCGGGATAGATATACGATTTGTGGTGCGGTGCTCGTTTATATAAACTATTCGGGATGTGAGATCAGTTTGATTTCATATCTTAAAATTTTCAAATTTTAAAATTATTTTCAAATTTAAAATTATTTCACCGACAATTTCTGTTTGGCGACCCCTCTTTTTAAAATACAACACACTTAACCTAAAAATATGCCGACAAATACACACAAACTAAAATAACACACTGATACAGATAACAGATGATAGTGGAATTTGAAAATTTTTAACCATGTAATTTCCTAAGTAGAAGTTCCCAATAGTGGTTTATAATCTCCTAATAGTTTTTGAATTAAAATACACACTACTAAAAACTCTGACATAACATACACATTAAAACATTTACTAATACACATCACTACCACAAAGCAACATATAAAATATTAATACAAACAACAATACATCTGAATATGCATAACAGATAAATAGTACAACTACAATCTGCATACTATCAGAATTCATATCACAATACAATCATCAAACAAAATACTAGATAAAGTACATAATAACACAACATAACAACACAATAACTAAAACAAATAACATACATCTACTCTTCATCCACATCATCATCATCATCATCATCCTGCTAGTTCTAATCCCTGGATGGCACGTAAGGTATGTAGAATGGATGAGGGGGCATCTCAGCACTCTGATCACCTCTAATCACCTTATCCAAATATTGCTGATAAGTCTCCTCGTACTCATCATGTTTCACAATATATCTTTCTACATTATCCATCTTACCATCCATATCTTTCAAATGCTCTAGAGTAAGACTCACTTTTTTCAAAATATTTCTTAATAAACCAGCTGTGAATCAGTATATGATGATACACGCAAAGTAGAAGCACGAGAAGTAGATGCAGCAGATGCAAAGTTAGAATAAAAACAAAACATGTTAGGAGGTAGTCCATAAAAAGCATTGATTGCCCCAGAAGAAAAGTTGAACTCATGCTTCCTAACCATCACTTGATTCTCTTATGCAACAGGCAAATTTGCATAAAATTCTCGAACCACAGAAAGAACAGCAACAGCAGAGAAGCAACAGTAATTCTCCCAGTTCCTTCTAGCAATCATTTCTTCAATCACCTCTCCTGGTTTACTAAAAACATACTCAAGAATCAACTTATGTGACTGCAATGCATCGACATATCGTTCCTCAGCCCTCATACTAACAAATTTGTCAGAATCAAATCATGTATTTTCTCGTGCACACCTTGACTTTGGAGCCATCTCTAAAAATTCACCAAAAATTCATCATAAATTCTAAAATCAAACTAAACTTACTAAAATATCTTCCAAAAGATATTTTCACTAAATCCAAGCAATTTCTCAATTTGTTACCTCAAATTTTCACCATGAATAGTGATTTTAAGATTTTCTAAAATGTACTCAAAATACATGGTGAAAATAAAAATTTTTTTACTTCGGAGTGGTGCTCTTACCTCAAGGAATCTAAATCTAACAATTTTTGTTGAGATCGGCTCTTAAATGATCTACAATATGATGCCCTAGCCTCTCTTTAGCGATAGACCGAAGGTTGAAGACAATGCGGCGGTTTAAAATTGGCATTTTTTGGGTTTTTAACTGTTGGGAACCAATTTTCCAGAACTGGCACCTAAGCGCGAACTATCAGCGCTTAGCTGCAAAATCTGGTGCTTAAGCACTGGCACTTTGGCCCTTAGCTGCCAATACCCAAATATTCACAATAATGGTATATGCACTAAATCACTTGGTTAATCACCCTTAATTACTCCAAAATAATTATTCCTCCCCACATAATTCTTCTAATACTCCAAATAAAAATTTAATATCCATTGATTCCATACAAATTTCACACAAACACAAACTTATATTAAAATAACATAACACTTAATACAATGCTAGAATTTCTATCCACACATAAAGGATGAAATTCTCTAAAAACAAGAGACTTTTATCTCAAACTGATAAGTATACATCTTTAGGATGTAAACATCACATCATCAGGCTTAATTAATACTTAAATATAAACACTAATCACACCAAACATAACACACAAGAACACTAAACATAACACATAAGAACACTAAACAAATAAGAACAAAGCACTCTTTATTCCATTCTCCATTAGGTGGATTATATCCAGGACCACTATTATTCTCATTTGACCCGTCTGGAATATAAATTTGATAGAACAAGCGATAATTGTTCATTCTTACATCTTCTTCTTCAATCCATTTATTTTTCACAAATATCGCCATATCTGCTTCTTCCACATACCTTAAATGACTGAATTGCATCTTTAATTTCTATCCCATGTGCTCCAACTGCAAATTAGTTTCATTGATCTTTGCTTCCATTGAAGTCATTCGAGCTTCAATATTTGCAATCATTTCTGCAATATCTTGAATACTAACAGCAAGATAACCATTGAATAATTCTTTAGCATATCACTAATGAACTTACTTTTATCAGAATCTTGCTTCTTCTTCATCTCCTTCTCCCAGGAAGGCATGATGCACTCAAAACTCTCTTCTTAAGACTCAGAAATGAAAATAGGACTTGGGGCAAGTGTTTCTCTTAAATCAGGTCCTTTTTATAGACTTGGGAAGTGTTAAATCTATCCCAAGATGTTTTAAAACTCTAAAATAACTTCCAAAACTACTCCCCCATGATCTAGGCTTCTAGAACCTCATTTTTCATATTTTTTGTAACTTCGGCGCCTAAGCGCCAACCAGTCGGCGCATAGCCGTTAGTGCTCAATTTAGCACAAGTCTGCTAAGTGTCCAAATTTTCATTCTGACTTCTCTAACTCATCAATTAAGGTCAAATAAACTCTACTATAGTTTAAAAACTCCAAATTACTACCACTAAAAACATAAAAACAAACCAAACAAAGTAAACTAAGTACACAAAACAAACATAAAGCAAAGCACACCGATAATTATGGGTTGCCTCCCACAAAGCGCTTGTTTTAACGTCTTCAGCCTGACATACCCAGAAATCATTCTAAGTGACCAAGCATCAAATTATTATCAGATTTAGATTTATCGACTAAAAAATATGGTTTAAGTCTATGTCCGTTAACTTTAAATATTTTTCCAGTCTTAGGATCTTGAATATCTACAGCTCCATAAGAGTAAACTTTTATCACAATAAATGGACCCATCCACCTGGACTTAAGTTTTCCATATAATATTCTCAATCTAGCATTATATAGTAAAAACTTTTGTCCTGGTACAAGAATTTTAGTAAGAATCATCCGATCATGCCATAACTTCAACTTTTCCTTATAAATATTAGCATTTTCATAAGATTCATTCCTTATTTCTTCAAGCTCATTTAATTGTAATAATCTCTTTTCAGTAGCATCTTTCAAATTATAATTGAACTCTTTAATAGCTCAATATGCTTTATACTCAAGTTCAAATGGTAAATGACAAGCTTTTCTAAAATTCAGCCTATATGGGGACATTCCTATAGGTGTTCTATAAGCAGTCCTATAGGCCCACAAAGCATAATCCAGTTTGATTGACCAATCCTTTCTATTTGGATTAACAATAGTTTCCAATATTCATTTAATTTCACGATTGAATAATTCAACTAAACCATTTGTCTGCGGATGATAGGCAGTATCAATGCGATGATTAATATGATATTTCTTTGCTAACTTCCCAATAATCGCATTTCTAAAATGACTTCCCCCATCAGTTATGATTACTCTTGGTATTCCAAATCTGCCAAATATATTCTTTTCTAAAAACATTGCAACACTTTGAGCATCACATCGAAGTAAAGCAATAGCTTCAATCCATTTGGAAACATAGTCTACTGCTATCAAAATATAAATATTTCCGAAAGATGGTGTAATTGGTCCCATAAAATCTAGTCCCCAAACATCAAATATTTCAACTTCCAACATATAATTGAGGGGCATCTCATTTCTTCTAGAAATATTACCTAAACGCTGACATCTATCACAATTTTCAATATAAAAATTCACATCCTTAAAAATTGTAGGCCAATAAAATCCTGATAGTAATATTTTATATGCAGTCTTATCACTTCCAAAATGTCCCCAATAATCAGAATCATAACATTTTTGAATAATTTCATAAGTCTCTTCCAAAGGTACACATGTTCGAATTATAAGATCCTTTCCTTGTTTATATAAAAATTGGAAATCCTAAAAATAAGTCTTAACATAAGACATAAATTTCTTCTTTTCTTGGTATGTCAAACCATAGGGTATAATATTACTAAGAATAAAGTTTACTATGTCTGCATACTACAGAACACACAATTCTTTAACAATGAACAGTTTTTCATCAGAAAAATGTTCATTAATTTCTTCAATCTCACAGAGAGATTTTCAATTTCAAGCCTGGACAAATGATCATCAATTTGATTATCAGAACCCTTCCTTTCTACTATCTTAAAATCAAATTCTTGTAAAAGAAGAATCCATCTTATCAGTCTCGATTTTGCATCATTTTTCTTCATTAAGTATTTAATAGCAGAATGATCAGTATGCACCACACATTTAGTTCCAATTAAATATGATCGAAATTTATCAAAGGCAAATACTATAGCTAATAACTCTTACTCAGTAGTGGTATAATTAATTTGAGCTTCATTAAGAGTTTTACTAGCATAATAAATTACTTTGAAAATTTTATCATATTTCTGACCTAAAATAGCACCAATAGCATAATCACTAGCATCACACATTAATTCAAAAGATTTTTTCCCAATTTGGTGAAATTATTACAGGTGTAGTGAGTAATTTTTCTTTTAATGTTTCAAAGGCTTTGATGCAATCATCATAAAAATTAAAAATTGCATCCTTTTCGAGTAAATGGCATAAAGGTTTTGTAATCTTTGAAAAGGCTTTGATGTAACGCCTGTAGAATCCAGATTGTCCTAAGAAATTTCTAATTCCCCTTACATTTGTTGAGCAAGGTAAATTAGATATAACTTGAATTTTTGCAGGATCTACCTCCAAAGCTTTTTCTGAAATCCAATGTCCCAAAACAATTCCTCCTGCTACCATAAATTGACATTTTTCCCAATTAAGGACCAAAATAGTTTCTTCACAGCATTTTAGAACTTTAGATAAATGTTCTAAACATGATTCAAATGAAATTCCAAACACTGAAAAGTCATTCATAAAAACTTCAATCCCTTTTTCAATTAAATCACAAAAATAGCCATCATACATCTCTGAAATGTAGCAGGGGCATTACATAAATCAAAGGGCATTCTTCTAAAAGCAAACGTACCATAAGGATTGGTAAACATAGTTTTCTCTTGATCCTCAGGAGCAATTTAAATTTGGTGGTAACCAATATATCCATCCAAAAAATAAAAGTATTTATGCCCAGCAAGTCTATCCAACATTTGATCTAGAAAATGGAGTGGAAAATGATCTTTCCTTGTGGCAAGGTTTAATTTTCTATAATCAATGCATATTCGCCACCCTGTAATTTGTCTTGTTGGTATCATTTCATTCTTTTCATTAACAGTCACAGTGACTCCTCCTTTCTTAGGAACACAGTGAATAGGACTAACCCAAGCACTATCTGAAATAGGGTAGATAATTCCAGCATCCAACCATTTTAAAATTTCTTTCTTAACAACATCTTTCATGATAGGATTTAATCTCCTTTGGGAATCGACCCACGGTTTACAATTATCTTCCATAAGAATTATGTGCATACAAATTGAAGGACTGATTCCTTTAATATCAGCAATTGTCCATCCATAGGCTTTCTTGTGCTTCTTCAAAATTTCAAGCAAACTCTCTGCTTCTTTTTCAGTTAATTGAGAGAAAATTATAACAGGCAAGGTTGAAGATTCACCTAGAAAAACATACTTCAAATGATCAGGAAGCATTTTTAGCTCAAGTTCAGGAGGTTTTTCAATTGATGAACCATAAGATTCATCTTCTCAATCATAACCAACAATTCAATACTTTCAAAAGCAATTGACATTTGATCTATATTCGATCCACTCGCAGCAGCATCTATATTTGATCTCAATGATCCCACTAATCCATTAAAAAATGTTTGAATTATTAATCAATCTGGTAAAGCATGATGTTGGAACTTCCTAAGAAGATCTTTAAATCTCTCTCAAGCTTCATATATTGACTCTCCTTCAATCTGACAAAAAGGATGTAATATCATTTCTTAGATTAGCAGTCTTTGATGGAGGGAAATATTTTGATAGAAAATTTTGAGATAATTCTCCCCTAGTTCTAATAGATCCAGGTGCTAACAAGTTTAACCACGCCTTCGCTTATCCCTTAATGAAAAAGGAAAAGTCTAAGTCTGACAGCGTCACTAGACACTCCATCACATCTAAAAGTATAACACAGTTTTAAAAAACTAGCGAGATGTAAATTTGGATCCTCATTTGGTGTTCCTCCAAATTGATTATTTTGTACCATTTGGATAATAGCAGGTTTAAGTTCAAATGAATTAACAACAACATCATGATTTTGAATAGTTATGTGAATTTTATATGATGTTGGGTTAGCATAATCTCTTAAAGGACTTAGCAAATTTCTAATTTTACTTCTCTGAATATCTTGATTATTCGCCATTTTGCAAGGATTTTCAATTTATTTTTGTTGTTTTCTAAATTTTCTGACAATACACACTAACTCTGAATCGTAAGGCACTAAACCTATAGATCCACTACTACGCATATACAATCACACAAATACTTTTATTAAGTTAAACAAACACACAATTACACACTACAAAATAAAGATTTTTTTTACTATATTATTAATAAATACCATTTATACTTTCTTACTTACTACTCTGTTATGTCCCCGGCAACGGAGCTAAAAACTTGATGCACGGGACTTATATTTTGCAAATTTATATATTTATAATGATTTTATAAATTCCAAGCATTCAACGCAAGTAAACGTATCGTATCAAGTAATACAGGGCTCTAATGAAGTCCTGGTTATCGATCCCACAGGGAAGTTTGAAGTGTAAGAAAGTGTTCACAATATATAATATAGCACTAAAATCCTATATTTAAATAACACTTAAAGTTTAACACACACTCCTACTAACACTATGCAGAAAACAGTAAAAATTAACTAAACTACAACTACTTCTAACAACTTTAAAAATAGAATTAACTAACCGACACACTAAACTAAGTTTGTGAAAAGTTTTTGATATATGAGAAACTTATCTTTCCTCTTGCAATGAGAATATGATGTGTGGATTGATATAGAACAATTATCTATGTTATTGTGCCACATACTAGCATAGATGATTATTTACCCTTAAAAGAGTACCCCTCTTCTAAGCAAGAAAAGAACATTGACATATCCTAAGTTTAGTCACTAAATCTAAGGCTAGACTAGGAGGATACCGGCTCTCACTTCAGAGCTCCCACTCACCCTTCACCCGAAGGCTAACCCTTGATATTAGTTACTAATCTTAGAACTAATTTGGACGTTTCAGCCCGTCACCCTGAAATCTCCACATTAAAGTCCATCAAAACATACTTCCCTATTTATTCACACTCATTTCCCATGAACTACGCAATTCATCCATAGAAGTTAAATGGATCATTCATTATTGGTGTAGGACATTAAATCCTTTTAAACTTAATGTTCAACAACATATTTTAACATTTCAATGAGCCAAATCGAAAGGTAAATTAAGTTCAAAATGAAAAACCATCATAATTTCTTCATTACATTAAAAGCACATCAAATCCACATCAATTCATCATCACATCTCTATGCAAGAAGAAAGACAAGCGGGACTACTCAGAATTCATGGAGAAGAAATAATAAAAAATGGATTTTATATATAAAAGAAAAGTCATACAAACCACAAAAGAAAATACAATTTATCTCTTTCTCATCCCTAATGCAAATCCCTTAAATTTCCTTTGAATCCTCTTCTCTCTTTATTACAGCACTTGATTCTCTCTTTAGAATGCAAAAGGAAGAAGCAATCTCTCACATTACCTCTTCTCCATCACTCCTTAGAGAAGAATTCCTCTCAAATCCTCACTCTACACACTCTTCTCCTAAACCCTTACACTTAACACACTAAGAGAAACAAAAAGGAAGCAAGAGACACCACTAAAACTCTCTTCATTTCATCTAAAAATAGTTACTTATAAGAGAGGGACGAAATACATAGAGTTTCCATAGGCATCCTTTCAAAAAGTCGCCAAAACTCTTCAAATTTGAACTCTACCTAGCGTCGCTGACGCTCTATCGTGTCATTTATTTCTGAACTCTCTGGATTTGGGCGCCGGCGGTGCCCATTCTATCGTCGGCTGCACCAGAACACCTTTTCCACCATTTTGCTCCTTTTTGCTCTGAATTCATTCCTTTTTGCATCTTTTCACTCCAATCACCTAAAATCATCATATCTGCAACAAATCATGAAAAATACCTTTCTTTAAAGTGCAATATCACCAAAAATGGGTAAAATTATATAGTAAAAATTATATATATTTTTGGTACATCATCAATGACCAAACTATTACATTCAATATTTCAAAATTAATGAAATATCCTGCAAGAGGTAAAGATGATGAATTTTATAGAATAGATGTTGTCAGATATTTAAGTGAATGTCATTTCAATTCAATTTATGAAAAAAAAATCTAAAAGTGAAGAAATGGAACACGAGCAAGAAAAGGAATTACAACATTCTGAAAATTTTCATGAGGAAGATTTAAATTATGTTCATGAAATTTTTGAATTGTTGGACATGACAGAAAAAAAATGAATCTTTTGGTCTATCAATTCAAAAACCTCATGAACTTGATTTAAAGTTACTTCCTAACCATTTAAAGTATGCCTTTTTAGGTGATTCCTCAACTTTGCCAGTTATAATTTCCTGTCAATTGACTGAGAAAGAAGAAGAGAGTATGCTTGAAATTTTAAAGAAATATAAGAAAGCTGTGGATGGATAATAGCTAATATTAAAGGAATTAGTCCTTCAATTTGTTTGCATAAAATCCTTATGCAGGATAACTACAAACCTCAGGCTGATCCTCAAAGGAGATTAAATCCTATTATGAAAGAATTTTTTGAAAAAGAAATTTTAAAGTGGTTAGATTCTGGAATTATCTACCCTATTTCAGATAGTGCATGGATTAGTCATATTCACTGTGTCCGTAATAAAGGAGTAGTTACTGTGACTTTTAATGAAAAGAATAAGATTATACCAACAAGGCCAGTTATAAGATGGAAAATATGTATTGATTATAGAAAATTAAACCTTGCTACAAGAAAAGACCATTTTCCGCTTCCCTTTCAAGATAAGATGTTGAATAGACTAGCTGGGCATAAATATTTTTGTTTTCTGGATGGATGTTCAAAGTTAACAGTCATAGACATAAATCTTATTTTTCGGTCGATCAATTTAAACCTGATGAAAATCTGATGTTGGGTCACTCAGAATAAGCTCTGGGTATGTCAGGCTGAAGACTATAAACCAAGTGCTTTGTGGGAGGCAACCCATAGTTATCAGTGTGCTTTTCTTTAAGTTTTATGTGTGTGCTTTCTTTGGTTTGTTTTTATGATTATGTGGTAGTAATTTGAATTTTATATGCTACAAAGGTGTTATTTGGACCTTATTTGATGACATAGAGGAGTCAAAATGAAGATTTGGACATTTAGTAATCATGTGCTAAATTGAGCGACGGCAGCTATGCGCCGCAGATTAGCGCTTAGGCACCGGAGTTACAAAAAATGTGAAAACATGGTTTCTAGATGCTAAAGTCGTGGATAAGTGATTTTTTGAGTTAATGATGAGTTTGAACAAGTTTATTGTCAGTTTTGTGCCTTCCCAAGTCCATAAAAGGCCCTAAAATAAAGAAATACTTGCCACAGTACTTATTTTCATTCCTGAGTCTAAGGAAGAGTATTTTAAGTGCAAAAATGTCTTCTTGGGAGAGAAAAGTTAAGAAGAAGGAGGAAGCCAACAAGAAGAAGTTTATTAGTGAAAGTGCGCAAGAATTATTCAACGAATTCCTAGCAGTTAGTATTCAAGGAATTGCAAAAAGGATTGCAAAGATTGAAGAGGATGTGGAATCAATTGAATCAAAGGTAAATGAATCTAACGCTCATTTAGCACATATTGGATGGCAACTCAAAATGCAATTCATTCATACAAGTCATGTGGAAGAAGCAAATAGAACGATATATCTCAAGAACAAATGGTTAGAAGAAGAAGATATAAGAGTTTTTAATCATCGCCCGTTTTATCTGATTTACATTCCAGATGGTTCAGATAAAAATAATGGTGATTCTGGATATATTCCGCCTACTAAAGATTGGAATTAAATTAAGTGCAGTCATATGATTTGTTTTTCTGTGTTTAGTGTTTTGTGTTTATGATTTATGTTTGTGTTTTGTTGCACTTTAATTTGATGTTTGTTACATCTTAATGATGTAATTTTGTGTTTATGAAATGTGTTATGAACTTATGTATTGTGGAATTTCATCCCAAATGTTTGGATAGAAATTTATTTTTTGTATTAAGTGTAGTTTGTTATTAATGAAATATAAGTTTGTGTTTGTGTGAAATTTGTTTGGAATTGATGGAAATTTTTGTGTAATTTTGGAGTATTAGAAGAGTTTATGGGGAGAAATAAGTATTAGAAGTGATTAAGGGAGATTAACTAAGTGATTTTGTGCCATTAAAATTAATTGTCAAAATTTGGGCACTCGCGGCTAAGCGCCAAACCGTCGGCGCTTAAGCGCCAAAATTTTGAGGCTATGCGCCTACGCTCCGCGCATAGGCGCCGGGTTGCGAAAATCAGTTTTCTGCAGTTAAAAACCCAAAATTTTGCCATTTTAACCCCCATCACCTTCAACCTCTCAGTTTCACAAAATAGAAGACTAGGGCATCATTTAGTTGGATCATTTAAGAATTGATTTCACTAAAATTTGTTGGATTTGAGTTCCTTGAGGTATGAGCACTTCTCCTAAGTAAAAATTTTTTATTTTCACAATGTATTTTGAGTACATTATTGAAAAATCTGAAAATCACTATTCATGGTGAAAATTTGAAGAAAAGCATGAGAAATTGCTTGGATTTAGTGGAAATTACCTTTAGAAGTTAAATTAACAAGTTTAGTTTGATTTAAAATTTATGGTGAATTTTTTGTGAATTTTTAGAGATGGCTCCAAAGTCGAAGCGATTAAAAGAGAAAGTAAAATTTAATTCCAATAAATTTGTCAGTTCTAGAGCGGAGGATAGATACGTCGACGCACTTTCATCGTGTAAACTGATTCCAAAACGAGTTTTTAGCAAGCCTGGAGGAGAGATTGAGGAGATGATTGCTAAAAGAAATTGGGAAATTTACTGTTGCTTCTTCGCAGTTGCTGTTATTTTTTCTGTTATAGAGTTTTATGCAAACTTGCCAGCAGTAGAAGAATTAATGGTGATGGTTAGATGTCAGCAAGTAGATTTTTCGCTTGCATTAATTAATACTTTTTATTGATTGCCTCCTAATATGTTTTATTTTTATGCTAATTATCATCCTTTTGAGGGACAGTTAGATGAGATAATGTATTTTCTTGCTGATGGAAGAAATTTATGGAAAATAACAAATGAAAGAAGAGTAAATTTTCAAGCCTCTAAGTTGAATGCCACCTCAAAGGCATGTCATTACTTTATCTCATCAAAGTTGTTCCCTTCAAGTTATGTTAGTGAAGTTACGAGAGAAATAGATGTTCTGAAAAATTGTATTCAGCAGGGAAAGCCTTCAGACATTGGAGCTATTATTTTTATTATATTTTGAACTTTGCCAGAGATGCTGCTACTGCAGGTATGAGATTTTCTTCTCTGATTCATTCACTTTTTGAGCGGTCTGGTGTTAAGTTTGAAATATGGGAAGAAGTCCTTCAGCCACTTAAACTCATTACCAGTGTAAACGTAAACACTTACACTGTGCATTCAGTATTTGACTGGAAAGGAGGATCTATTAAAGCTTTCAGTGCTTCTGCTTCTAATGCCTCTACTTCTCGAGCTTTTACTTCACATGCATCATCTTCAAGAGATTCAAAAGCTAGTTTATTACAAAAGATTTTAAGGAAAGTGAGTCTTATCCAAGAACACGTTTGAGATATGGATAGTAAGATAGAAAATATTGAAAGGTATATTGTGAAACATGATGAGTATGAGGAGAATTATCAGCAGTACATGGACAGAGTTATTAGAGGTGATCACAGGGCTGAGATGCCCTCTCATCCTTTTTATATACCTTATGTGTCATCCAGAGACTAGAATGAAGATGATGATGATGAGTAGAATTTTTTTTTATATGATTTTGAATTTGTGATGTTTGTGTTTGTGTTGTGTGATGTTTGGAGTTTTAATTGTTGTTGTATTTTGCTATGAACTCTGATATTGTGTAGACTATAGTTGGATTATTTCTGTTATGCACATTCAGATGTTTATATAATAGATTGATGGTTTATGTTGTATGTTTGTGATATATATGTGGTAGTAAATGTTTTAAATATGTATCTAGGGTTTGAGTTTTTAGTAGTGTATAGTTTAATTACAAAACTATTAGGAAAATTTAGAACACTATTAGAAACCCCTATTTAAATTGCATGTTTAAACTTTTCAAAATCAGCTACAATATATTATCTAATGTTGTAGTGATTTTAGTTATATTAAGTTGGTGTGTATTTGCTTTGAAAACTTCTACTACTGTAGAAGTCCTTCGAAATTTTTATTTTATTAAAAACTGATCTAAAAAACTAAATTTGATTTCTTTTTACTCCTTGTTTTAAACTATTATACTTGCATATTTAGGATATGAGAATTCTTGCTAGCATGTTATTTTAGTTTTTTAATTCTTACCCATGTATCGTTTTTATGCTGAAATGTTTAATCCTAACTAAAAATTTAAAGTTTGGGGGAATTTTAAAACAAATTTTCAAAAACTAAAATTTTGTTTGTTCTCAAGGATACTTATAATGAAATTTTATTTTTGATTGAAAACATATATGTATATGAAGTTATATTAGGGAAAAAAAATTTTGAATATAGAAATGAGTAAGAGAATTTAGTTAAAATTTATAGTAATGATGAAAAATATAAAGTTAAAATTTTCTTAGTGAAGAAATGATAAATATAGTTAAACTATCTTTAGTAAGTAATGTTGTATTTTTGGAAAAATATAAGATTTGACTTTTATCTTTCAAAACTTAAATTTCTTTTATTGAAAAATAATTTTCAACACTGTTATTATGACTTTTAAGTGAGATATATATCAAACCTTTATTTTAAATGGAAGGGTGGAATTCAAAATCATTAAAGGCGTATCCAGATACAGTAATCCATGCCTTATATAAAAAAGAGAAAAAAAAAGCAAGAAAAAAAAGGGTGGAGAAGCTTGAGGATTTAAGGGCCTAATAAAAAATTGGTTCCATACCTAAGGTTTAAAATATAAGTTTTGAGAAAATCTAAAGCTTAAGATTATAATATAATAAGTAAAATTATTTTCAAATACAAATTTTTAAGTGAGTAAAATAAAATGTTTAAATCCTATATTTTTAAAAATCTAAAAGTACTTCTGAACTAAATAGGAACTTATATTTTTCATGAACCTTTACTTAAGAACTTTCTAAACTTTAAGTTGGTCTCATTTACTAAATTTTTTTCTAAATTGGACTATTTCATTTCTAGAAAAAAATTTTGAAACCTTCATAAAGGAACTCATTTACATAATTTACATGCTTGATTTTTATATGATTTTAGTATCACTTGAGGACAAGTAACATTTTAAGTTTGGGGGATTTTGATACACCTAAAATATATACTATTTTTATGCACATTTTTATACCTATTTTTTATTATATTGCATTTTAATGGAAGGTATTTTTTGTATTTTTTCTTGTAGGTATGATTAAAATAGCTTATTGTGATGACAGGAGCAAAAAAGAATCAAATTTAGAGCAAAAATTAGAAGTGTGCAAATTTGGCCTCTAGCGCTTATTCGCCGGAAGGCTAGCGAATAAACACCACAGTTAAGGTGACAAATTTTACTTAATTTTGGCACAAATTTGAAGAGGTTTTTGAAGCATTCTTTGGTTTAAACTTCATTAACTTCCCATCAGCACCAAAATTCATTTAAAATTTGAACGGATGGATGCATTATTAGTGGATACATTGAATCTGGACATATTTTGAAGAGACGCCAAAGCACCTTTTGGAGAATTATTAAAAATGAACACTTGAAGATCAGAAAGTGGCTCCACACCCAAGAGAAGAGTTTGGAAGAAAACTTTTGGTGGGAGAAGTTGGAGAAAAACTTGAAGTTGTTTCCAGGGAAAGAGGAAGAAAGAGAGCCTTCATCTCGCCAAATTTTCTTTACTCTTCCACATTACTTTATCATAGTTTGTATTAGAATTTAGGAGAGTCAATCCTCAGAGTTGGGCACCATCCTCTGTGGAGTATTATAGTGGAAAGCAAAATTTCAGAGGAACTTCCAGAGTCTTGTGGAGAGGATTTTCAGATAAGTGTTTATCTTTGTTTTTACATTTGGTTTTTAAGTAAAACTTGTTGTGTTTTCACTATGATTTATACTTTCAAATCAAGTTGTGTTTGTGTTTTCTCCATGAGTTCTGACTAGTTTTCTTTATCTTTTTCCTTTTAAATGATGAAGTAATTAAATTATGGAAGGAAGTTGTGTGAAGTATATATGTTTAATGTTGAAAGAAGTTGTGATGATTTATTTTCTTGTGCTTAATTTACTTCTTGGTTTGGCCAATTAAGATGTTAAAATTTGTTGTGTGATTATATAAGATCCAATGCAGTGTTGTCTCAATCAACAATTACAAAGAATTGCATGCAATTGTATGAATGAGAATTGTAGTTCATATAATTGAATGTAAATAAATAGGGAGATATGTTTTAATGGGGAGTGAAATTAGAGGACTTTATAGTGACAGGCTAAAGCCCCCTAATTTGTTTTGAGGTGAACAATTTTGTTATGAGATGTTAGCCCCCAAGTGGAGGAAATCGAGGGAAGTCTAGAGTGAGAGTTGGTATCTGCTCTGCCTAACCCATCTACAAAATTTTAAGCTTCAAATTAACCAATTTTCTTTATAAAACCAAGTAAGGGTAAAGTATATAATTACTCCTATTTGGCACAACACATTTAGATGCTTCTACAATGAAATTCCATAATTATTACTGATTCATTAAAAGAGGAAAAAGATATTTTATTCTCATTGCTTTCATATTGTTTTTAGAGTCTTGATAATTTTTATTTGCTTGCTTTACTTTTTCTTAAATATAAAATATCAAAAAAAATTCAAATTATCTATTTTAAAACATACTTTACAAAATCAATTTAAAAAGTAAAAAGTTAATTTTCTTATTTCTTTATATTTTTAGATATTTTCCTATGGGTTCGATATCTCAGGGCTTAATAAAAAAGTCCTATATTTCTTGATAAACGATACGTATACTTGCGTAGAATCTCAAATTATAAAACAATTAAAATATATTTCTTATTTGCTTCAGAATCAAGTTTTTGGCGTCATTGTAAAGAAAGAGATAATATCATTGGAAAGAATATAAAGTAAAAAATGTTAGCGTAAATATTCGGGGATCAAGGGGATAATTCTTGTGGTCCATATTCTTGCATTAGAAATGTTGCCATTCTTCTCACCCTTCTTCTGTGATATGGCAACTAGAGTATTCTAAAATATTGAAATCTTTAATTAATTCTAGAACTACTACCTCTAAATATGTCTATTGGGATATTTTTAAAGGTAAAATATCATTTTGTAATGATCAATGGGCTGGCATAGACTTAAATGGGATGGACTGTAATAATGCTAATGAGCACTCTTTGGTTTCCGATTTTTGGCAAGAAGTATATTGGAACCTACAAATACTTAAGGAACTTATGGGAAATAATGTTGATGATATATCTAAAGTATCATTAGATATGGATAAAGAGGACACTCTTCTTCTCACACTTCCAAGAATATTTCTTTATCAGAATCTCTCAATTCTCATCAATATCACTTTAAAAAGGTGGAATGGGGGGTCTAAAATCTAGTATAGAGGACTATCAACTTCTATGGTTTTCTTTTTATGGAGGCACTTACAAAAGTTATTGTCTTATGATAATATACTCAAATTAAAAGGGTAGAGAACTACCACCAAGTGCTGGTTATGTAAAATGGATCAGGAAATTGTAGCTCATATTTATTTTCAATGCACTTCCTCTATGCAGATTTGGAGGTTCTTTGGAGACTATTTCCACAAGCTTATCCCAGCTATGTGGTGGCATGTAGGAGACTATTTTGATATTTGGCTTTGGTAACAATAAGCAACACTTTATGGAGGTATTTCCTTTCATACTCATGTGGATCATTTGGATGGCTAGAAATTCTTGCAAACATAAAGGAGTGGCCACTCCTATTTTCTTTATTATCTCTAATATTTTGGCTTACATTCATAAAATCTCTAACTTATGTTGTTCTAAATATTCCTTCTTTTTTGGTACTCTCCTTACAAAATCTAGGTTCTCCCATCCTAAGTTAGTGAGTCGGGTACCCCCACCACACATTTGAGTGAGGATTAATATAGATGGGAGTTGGGAGAAGGAGGTGGCTAGAGTTGGTGGGGTGTTCAGGGAATTTATAGGAACTACCTATATTTTTTCTCTTCTCCTTGTTCGTTTGTTTTTCCTGTGGAGGTTGAATATTGGGATGCACTTTTAGCTCTTCTTATTGCAAGTATTATGAGTTGGAATGCACTTCAAGTTGAAGCAAACTCTTTACTATTGTTGGATTTAATTTTAGGTGATAATTTGGGTAATTAAGTTAAATAGAAGTGTGTTTAGCCCATACAAGTCCTATCCAAAGGAAATGAACATGAATAGCTCTCGGTTTTGACATTTTTGATGAGATTAGCTTATCAAATTTGGTGAACTATGGAGAATGAAGGTGTTAATTAATTAATAAAAATATTAAACTTTGAAAACCCTATGGCTGGTTTACTTAATACATAAGATTCAAACATATAACATGTAAACTTTAATTAACTTGAAAATTAAACCATGGAACAAAAAAAGACTCACATTTTTTTGTGATTAAACATGAAAATAAACTAGTTTTGGTAAGATAAGGACATGAAAACATCAACCAAAGTAATTGAAAGCGAATCCCTAAACAAATTTCAATGAAAACATGAATGGTTATTTTTTTTGACTAAACAAATAAGAAAACCTATTAACTACATGCAATAATATTCAATTAATTCGATACAATGGATTTAAAACAAGAGCTCTATGGTTTATGCATGGACATGGATGACTACATGGCTTAACCTCAAAATAACTTAGTAGGAGACAAATAAATGAAAACCTAATGAAAAATGGAAGGAAATGAACGAATTTTGCAAGAAAAATGATACATTTTAAAATAGGTATGTAAGCATTGTTGACCTCATTTCTGATGAGGTCTTCTCCTCTTCTTTCTAGTACTTAGGATCTGGCCTTAGGCTTTTCCTTTGACTGTCTTAGAGGATTAGAATTGGGACCCACCACTTAGAAATTCAAACCACTTCTTAACTCCCTGCAAACTCCACAAACTTGATTGTAGACCCCTAATCACCTTGAGGGTTGAAATTAAATGTGGAAGTTTAAAGGATGAGTTCTCATAGGACTCTTTGGCCTTAGGACCGCCTACAGGTGGCTTGGTCCAGTGAAGGGCTGACTTACACACACACTACACTCATACACTATACTTTCACACACTTACTAAAACCACACATATACCCAACTTGACCTCCTGACTCATGAGGGTGATTCACATGAATGGTCCTTAACCCCTAAGCCCTTGGCTAAGAGGGTTAGGAACAACATAGTGAATGTCTCAAATGAGTCCCTTCATGGCTCATGTGGGCTTGATATGGCTTCATGGCTCAACCAAAATGATTTCATTTCACTTACATTTACCCAATCATCAATTTTCCAAATTTCCAATTTTTGACCCCAGGGACCCTACACTCGCCTAGCCTACCCAAGACTCTTGAAATTACCCAAATATTTCAAAATTTCCAAATCATCCAAAATTCCCCAAAATTAACCTTGAATATTTCCCCTCCACTCAAATTGATCATTCATAGCCAAAAATACCAAAAATTCCAAAAATACCTCCCAATACCCTCCAAATACCCAAAATGCCCCTCTTATCCCAAAAATCCAAAAAATCCAGAAAATTCCAGAAAATCCCAAATATTCCCAATTTCATTTTGTTCAACTACACCATGGACCAATTTTGTCAATTTACCCCACTTTTGTCAAAATCCCTAATTTGACCCATTTTAACCCAAAGTGAACCCAATGTCAAACCAAACCTACCCAATTGAGTCAAATTCTGGTCCAATTCAATTCTAAACTTCAATTCAACATCCCCAACACCAATCTAGACCAAATCCAAGTCCAATTTGATTGACATTTGAATCAAATTTCACTTTTGGCATTAAAGCCCAATTTGGAACCATGACCCAAACTTAGCCCAAACTAACCCAATTTAACTCCAATTAACCCCAAACCTTTTCTAAACCATCCCTAACATCCCCACAAACAAAACACTAACATCATTTGCCCAAATTTTGGACCCAAACCCCACTCAAATTCAACCCAAAGCTAAAAGGCCCAATTTTGACCTAAACCCAAACCTAACCCAAATAAGCCCAAACCCCAAAATCAAAACCTAACCAAAGTCAAAACCTCTTTGAAACACTCCCATAAACATTTCCCAACAACATCAATTTCAACCCTAGCCCAACATTGGCCCAAGTTAGCCCAATATGACCTACATTGGTCCATTTACCAAAGAGGCCCAAATCCAACCCCATTCAAACCCAAATCACTCCAAACTCATTTCAAATTACTCATGACATATCCCTAAATCAAACCCAACAATTATTTGGCCCAAACTTCTACAAAATTCCCATCCATGAATTTATTCTTAAACCTAAAGGCCCATCCCCTTAGCCTTCCTAAAAGCCCATCAAAAATAATTTCAAAAGGCCCAAAGCCCACATGACAATCCTCTATCATTGCCCATTTGATGAAGCCATCTCCTAAGTTCTAAATCCATGATAAAATAAATCCAAATCAAGCTATATGCCAATTCCCATTAAAATGCCAAAATTCACAAAACCCTTTTTCATGAAATTGACTTAACTTTTCCCAAGCCAAAGATGAGCCATGAAACCATGCATGAGCCACATGGAAGCCATGAGAGCCTCTTTACATGTCACCATGCCATTTTGGGCAAAAGGAGGAGACTCTTTCCTTAATCTCCTAAAGTCATTAGCCTTAACCATGATTCCCCTTAACCCAAATTTAATCCAAATATATTTGGATAAGGACTTCTCCATGTCAAACCAGCTGATTCCTTTGATTCCTCACAACACCCAAAGCCACCTCGAAGGGTGAACCAAGCCCAAAAGGTGGACTTGACCAAATCAAGCCAAAAATTGGCCTTCCCCCATGCCATCTTAATCCAAGCTTTTGACACATGGCAAAGCCCAATTGCCTACACTAAACCCCAGCCCTGACCCACCTGAACCTGAGGGTGACCCATGCCTGCCGGCCAGCCGCCTAGATCGCCGGAAAACACCACACCCGAGAGCTCACATGTGAGCCAACATTGAAATTCTCCCTTGCTGAGCTGCCCCATGCCCAGTGGCCATTGCAGCTGTTCTTCTCTTGCCAAGAGCAGCTGATCCCAGTCCCTAACTCCCCCTGGGAGGCCCTCCAGCCTCTCCTATTTAAACCCCACCCCTCTCGGCCATGGAAGAGGTGCTGAACCAACCTTAAGGAAACTCTGCCAAAATTATTCCAGACCACTCTCCACACATAGAGCATTTGATTCCACTGGATTCCAGCCCCAATTCCCTCCAGCTGAGCTCAATTTTGAGTTCAAATTTCAACATAAAAACCAGGACACTTCTTCACAGTGAGCCAATCCCCAAATTTATTGGTCCTACACCTTCACCAGACCAAGAGAAGAAGTTTACCAGCAAAAGCCCCCTCACCAGGCCAGCCATTGCTTCCAGCCTCCAAGCTTTGTGATCGGGCTTGGACGAAATCATACCTAGACAATTCACCAGGCCAAGGGACTTCATTTGGAGCTTTCTTGGACCCAATTGAAGTTGACACAACTCTCAGATCGAAGCTTCACTTCTCCGAGCAGAGGTATGGACTCACTCTTCTTACCGAGCTTATAGAGATTCTCTATTTAATTTGAGTCAATTTCAATACATGTTTACCGTATGGATGTGTTCATCTCCTCAAGACGAATCCATAGAGCATAAGAACACGAAAATCCGTTGAGAATCGAGTGAGAAATTAGGGTTAGAAGGTTGACGGTCACGGGTTCACACCAGTCGTAGACGATGACCAGGAGCCGTTGGATCGAGCGTGTATTGAGCGGACGGTCTGGATCGCGCCGGACGGAGCAACTGGACATGAACCGCAGGCCGCGTGCCATCCCAGTCAAATGGTGGCACCGAATCAAGAGACGACGCGTGGAGCTTCAGAGACGCTGAGGTTGACGCGGCGCCGCGTGGATAAGTAGAAAAAAAGGGTATTTTTCTATTTATTTAATTACCAGAACCTCAAAAATGCATAACTTTGTGTAGGAAAATCAGAAAAATAAAATAAAAATACCCTCTTGCTCAGTGAACAGAGGAGAATAATGTGGAAAAGAAATCATTTAATTTTATTGAGTATTTGATTTTTAATAATTTATTTACTCTCTGCACATTTTCAATTCTCCATGCATGTATACAATTCACCATGGCATGAGAACATAGGGCTTTTAAAGCCTCTGAATTTGGGAACATTCCTTGAATTTTCCAAAGTCAGAGGTCATCCCTATGAAGAGTTATTGATTTTTTAATTCTAGGCCACTACTCTGAGTATTTTAATTCTAATAATTAGCATGTTGTGAAATAAATTCTAGGAAAATTTGGTGATGTTTCTTATGACCAGAGGACCCTAGGAAAAATGGTTTTTGAGTTAACTCACTTGTAATAACCCTAATTGGCTTAAACACCCAAAATGGAGCTTTAATTAATTAGAGCTAATCATACATCAAATTAACTTGAAATCAATTCTCCGTTGACCTTTAGGATCAGAGGAACCCACCATAAAAATTTGAAGTCAATTGGACTTGGTTAGCCCTATCAAATGGGTTGATTAAGCCATTTAACCAATTTAAACTTCAAAAATTCATAACTTTCAAAATACTTTTCAAAAATTCACCAAATTGGTTTTGCAGCCTCTCTGATATCAGGGGAATTTAAGAAAACTAAAATTACAATTTTCCAAAAAAGTTAATTTTTTACATCATTTTAATATTTTTAATAATTAAAAAATAATAAAAATCACAAAAAAAAATAAAATTCACCAAAATGTCATATTTTGAATTTTAATCATCTAGGAACAAACCCCATATTTTTCTTAAGTCTCTATGATGAGATATTAAATTTTAAAGCCCTAAGGTAATTTTAAAATTAAAAAAAATGTATTTTCTAGCATTTCCACTAAAATAATTCTAATAAATCAAATAAAAATCAAAAATTATAAAAATTGGTTCTCTAATTTCCTTGATATCAGAGAGATTTTTGAAAAATATAAAATTCATTTTTCAACCTTTATTTTATTTTTAAATTAATTAATACTCCAAAACTCAAAATAATTATAATAAAAATAATATAATTCAAAAAATCACCAAAATTGGTCCAAGTGGTCCTCTAGTCATTAGGAATGTCCCATAATTTTCTTAAAGACAGAAACTTTCCCTTGGTCATGTTCTTAAATTTTCCTTGAAAATTCTTATTTTCCACCAAAAATAATTACATAAATAAATTAAATACAGAAAAATCACATTTTTTCCTCTAATGTCTTGATTGACATATGAGTGAAGTCACATAAAAATTTCAAATTCATTTAAGCTTAATTTAGTGAGTTATGGAATTAGTAAGCATAAAGGGCAAAATGGTAACTAAAATTTTAACCTATAATTAAAAATTTTAGGTTTAATTAAAAGGGTGGGTAAAATATTTGATACTAAGTTGATTTTGGATGTTTGAAACTTAGGTAATTAAAGGATAGAAACCTACCAAATAATTTGAAAGTAATTAAAATAAACCTTAATTAAATAATTAATTAAATTTGGAAGAATAATAAAAAATTGGAATTATTAAAATAGGGATATTATTAGGAAGAGATTTATTCTTTAATCTAAGAATCCCTAAATTAATCACCTTAATAATATTCAATTCCTAATTAAAATGATAATCCAAATTCAAAACTTAAAATGCTTAATCATTAAATTAAATTAAAATTAAAACATTTAAATTAAACCCTTTTAAAATTTCAATTAAATTAATACTTTATCAATTAAAATTAAATCATCCCTAAAGTATAATATAAAAAAAATAATAATAAAATAATAATAAAATATTAAATTAAAATTAAAAATAAACTAAAATTAAATTAAATTAAAATTTAAATTTAAATTAAAAATGTAACCAAATTAAAATTTAAACTAAATTAAAATTTAAATTAAATTAAATTAAATTAAATTAAATCGCATTAAATTAAATTAAATTAAAACATGTTAAATTAAATTAAATTAAATAAAAAATAAAATCAAGTTAAAATAAAATTAAAATTAAATCAAATAAATAAAATTAAATTAAAATTAAAGCTAAACCAAATTAAATTAAATTAAAGTTAAATTAAATTGAATTAAATATAACATCACTTAACACATAAAGAGATTCAAAAATAAATATAAAGCTACTTGAACACTATTCCAAACTTAAACCCATTAATTGAAATTAAATTAAAATCACAAATCACTTGAACATCGATTTGCCCTCAGGAACTCTTATTGTCATAACTCCTAAATAGAGCATTAAGTGAAGTATTACTCCACTCATAGGATATTCAAATGTCCTAGTTCACTGAGCAAGAGGATAAAACTTAATTAAACCTTGGATGATTACTTCATCTGATTAATTAAATTCTCTTAGACTTAAAACAATCCTAAAAGTATTGAAAAGATGTTTAAGATTCGTCTTAAGCACTTCCTCGATATGATAGGATGTTTATAAGAGCAATTGAACCTAATTGATCTTTGATGAAGAAAATCGTCCTTAAACCAAAACACAAGAACCTAGACATCATAGGAGATGACTAGCTATAGGATTAGGAACTTGGTAGAAAACCATAACCCTTCCCTTAGCTTTACCTAGGAACTTGATTTATATGCTTAAATATTCTAAATTGTGTTTAAGTGCAGCTTGGGATGACGGGAAGACCCTCCGGGTACGCTTTTATTTGGTTGCAATTTACTTTCTTGCAATTTACTTTATTGCAAATGTACTTTACTTTTCTTGCATGATAAACAACTGTTGCATGAAAACCCACACCTCTAGGATAGTCCCTAAAACCAAAACCAAAACTAAATTAAAAGTCATTACAAGATAAAATTCACCGCCACAACATTTCAAAATATAAAACAACTCAAAATTTAATCACAAACAGAATACAAAACTACAATTATAACTAAATTAAAACGTCTTGTTGGATGATCGGGAATACCTCGGATGATGTAACCTACGTGTTGCTAACGGGATTTCCCACGGTCTAAATGAAAGTGTGGAACTCATTTAGTTGAGTTTAGCAAATTCATACGGACTAAGTGAATCCGATAAAAATAACGATGCTTGGAAGGATGGAACCGTGGGATCTTAACCGGTGTTGTTATAATCAACTTTCAGATTTGTTTTAATTAAAACATAAAAAAACACTTGGATTTTAAGACTTCTCTAAACCAGAACACTTTTCTCATCCCTTGATTTTCATCTTCTATAACTAAACCTTTTGCAACAACAAGGAGCTCGGAGCATGGTGGGCAGCACGGCCATCGTCATCAGCAAAACTTGAATCTACATCAACAAAATTTTCTTATAATTAAATAACTAAGTCATAGGACTTCGAGGTAGTTTACCTAGTGTAACATAAATCCTCAACTCTTCGTTAGATATTTGCATGATCATGTCATGTAAATAAAGCCCTAACCGGTCTTAGGACTCCGAGGTAGTCGTTCGATACGACATAAACCCTCACATCTTCAAGGCTATTTGTATGATCATGTCATACGAATATAAGTCCTAATTAATTAAAATTGGCAAGATCAAAACATTAAATAAATATTAGGACTTTCCTAAATTCAAGCCAAACAATAGGATAGTCGGGAAATTACCGAAGTTCTCTTCGAATCTGTAATTTCTCCTACCTTTCTTCCTTTGAATTCCCAAAACAAAAATGTTTCAAACTTGATCCATTCCCTATTGAAATTCCAAAATTTAATCCCTTGAAAACTTAAACTTTAATATTCTTGAGAGCAGAATTACGATTATTATCGAGAGTTTTCTTAAGTGATTCCGTCACTTAAGATGTAATTAACTATAGGGGCTTGCCCTTATAGGGAATTTCAAGAACCCAGGTAATATAAACCCTATTTAATGCTTTCATATCAAGCAGGGGAATTTGTCGGCTTATAAAATTGGTTCGCAGACCAAACGGATGTTACAAATCTTCTAGTTTATTTAATCGAGCCCCATCACCAAACAGTGTGTCTATTCTTCGAGATAGATACACAGTTTGTGATGTGGTGCCCGTTTATATAAACTATTCGGGATGTGAGATCAGTTTGATTTCATATCTTAAAATTTTCAAATTTAAAATTATTTTCAAAATCAAATACTACTTTTCAAATTATTTATTTAAATTAAATTAAACATTCGCCGACAATTTCTGTTAGGCGACCCCCTTTTCAAAATAAAACACACAACCTAAAAAAAATATGCCGACAAGCATGAAAAGATTTAAATCTCCATGATGCAAAAAATGTTAAACCTTTGCATTTGTTGTTGAATTCCCTTGGCTTAATTTTCCTTCTTGCTTGGCTTTTTTCAAATTATTTAAGAACATCTAAATGAGTTCTCAATTTGGGTTTTTTGAGGTCTTGATTGTAGACATAGAAGAAGAGAAATTAAAATGGGATGAGAGAAAGAGGAAGGAATGAGGCATGTATAATCTAAATTGGGGAGTTTTAGTTCATTTTTTTGCATAGAATGGAGGAATGGGTGGTTAGATTGGAGGGAAACGTTGTTATGGGAGGAGGAAGTGCTAGGATTAAGGAGGTGGTTTAAATTTAAATTCAAGGGTTTGGATTTAATAAATTTTGGAAGGAAGATGAGGTGGATTTTAGTTGGAATGTTGTGTACCAATGATAATTAAGTATTAGGATGGGTGATGTGGCAAAAGGAGGGTGGTTAGATGGGAAATTAAATGGATAGTCTAGAATGAGTGGGATAGATGTAATTTTGAGAAATTATGGCAGAGAATTCATAACTTTACTAAAATAATTGGGAAAGTTTGAACTCGTCTGCCATTTGAAAGAAGATGAAACAAGGATTCCAATGGTCTAAATTGTTTCAAAAATGATGTTCCCTAGCCAAAGAGATGACCATTTAAATTTTGGTGGTCGTTTTTGAAACGTGGTTAGGAGTTAGTTTTGGGTGTTTATAGTAAAAAAATTGACCATGGCCCATTTGATTTAGAAAAACATAGGAATTTTAATGGTTCAAATATTTTTGGTGAATTAAGCTCGATGGAGAGATATGATTGGTCAAAGTGTGCCTTACCTTAGGATAGAAAATCATCAATTATGACCAAAATATTTTTTTATTTTATGTTCCATAAGGTATATTTCTATGTTTAGAACAACCTTTGCTAAATAATAAACTTGATTTGAATTCATTTGAATGAGTTATGACCATATTATTATTTTATTATCTAAATTATAATTTTCTCTCGCCTAATTATCGTTTACTCACATGGTACCCACATCGGGTCAGAATTGAGCGCGAAGGGACTAATTTAAAAGATTTTGATCATATGGACATAGTGAGGAAGCCCATTTTTGAAAATAATGACTTTTTGATAAGTTTTTATGTGGCACAATTTTTATTCATAGAGCCCTAAGTGCATAATTTAAAAAAAAAATAGTTTTTGATGGCCACCAAACTATTTTGCATAATTTTCATATGTAAATATGAATATTATGAAACTTAGAGGGTCTAATATGGATCGTTGGATCAACCTTTAAAAGAAAATGATAATTTGGTTTGTTTTCAACAATAATCATCATCCAAGAAAATTTAAATTGAAGAATTTTACATAACAATTACTTTAATTGATCATCAAATTGCTTTTCAAGGTCTTTATTAGTGATACTAAGCCTTATGCAACTTTAAATTGACATGTTAAGCCTTACAATAGCCTTGAAAGAGAAATCAATAATCTTAGAGTTTGCTCAAAATTAAGTTCAAGTGAAGTCTAGACAAGCTTGAGTCAAGAGAAATAGTATAGACAAAAAATGAGGTCAATATTACACTTCGAAATAATAAATATTTATTATTCTAGTTACAAATATATGAACATAATGATCATAATCCTAATATGTACATGTGATTCTCTATTACGGTATGTGTTTTGAAGGTCTTGTTGGTTAATGAATTGAATTTTTATTCTTTTCAATAGATAGTTCTAGGCCCTTAATAGGTATCTTAATGGTCGAGTCTCATCTGAACATGGGCTCTTTAGACTAGGCAAGAACTCTTAGCTTTTGGATATGTAAGTTTGAATGCCATGTATCCTAATCCTAAACATGTTTAGCAATTCTCTTCTACTTAACTATACATATAATATTTGCATAAATATTTAGTTCCCTAACTCTATGATAGCGCTGTAGAATGATATAAGAGAACAAAAATTTAGTTTATATATTTAAATTTAAGAATAATATTATGATCATCATCAACATTATTATTAAAATTAAAATTAAAATTAATATTATTATTATTATTATTATTATTATTATATTTCAAAAAATGTGGTAGTTATAAATTTTACTATATAATTCTCTTCACACATTGGGAATAGTGCTACTTTATACTACATTAATAGCAAATTTGATGTGGCCTTTTTATTCATATTTGATACTACCATTTATGAATATGATTAGATTATTTTCCTCCAAAGCTTAATTTTATTCTCTTTCTTCTTTATTCATGATTAATATCTTCATTTTCTTGTGATTGCTCTGTTACCCTAACCAAAGCTTGTGACTTTGGTAACAAAGAGTTAAGATGAAACATTCTTCACAATAAAAAAAAAGGTTTAAACAAGGGTGAAATGCAAAGGTCAATGAAAAGGAGTGATAAAAAATAAATAGATGAGAATTATATTGCAAGAAAAGGGTGGATGCTGGCAATCATCTAGATAAGTTGAACCCTTTCTAGAATAATTGTTGGTCATCCTAATTTCATTGAAAACTTAAGTCCAAATGGATGGGTACATTTATTGTATAAAACTTTATTCTTATGGAGCTGTGGATATTCAAGATCCTAAGACTAGAAAAATATTTTCAAAGTTAATGGTCATAGACATAAACCTTATTTTTCAAGCCGATCAACTTAAATCTGATGAGAATCATGTCGATCACCTTGGGACAAGTTTGTGTATGTCAGTCAAGACATTAAACCAAGCGTCTGTGGGAGGCAACCCATATTTATTAGTGTGCTTTGTTTATACGACTCCAGGATTTGTTTTATGTTTGCTTTGTGTGGTTTGTTATTTGTTTTTTATGATTATATGGTAGTATTTCAAGAGAATAACATGTTGGTGTTTATTCGACATTAAAGGATGACTCGAAAGAGTCGAATGAAAACTTTGGAAATTCTGGCGTACCCGCGCAAAAATGTCCACCGGCGGCCAAGTGCCGTCTGGTTGGCACTTAAGCGCCACAAACTTAAGAAAAAACGTGATAAATGAATTTCTAGAAGCCAAAATCAATGTGAAGTGGTTTTTAGAGTTATTTTGGAGTTTCAAAACGTCAAGGGTCGGTTTTAGCACTTCTCATGTCTATAAAAAGGCCTTAGATTAAGAGAAACACTTGCCCCATTCTCTATTTCCATTTCTGAGTCTTAAGAAGAGTATTTTAAGTGCAAAAATGTCTAATTAGAAAGTTTAGTTTAATTTTGGAATTTATGGTGAATTTTTGCGATATTTTTTTTTTGATATGGCTCCAAAGTCAAAGCGATAAAAAGATAAAGCGAAATTTGATTCCAATAAATTTGTTAGTGCAAGAGCTGAGGATCGATATGTCGACGCACTGTCGTCACGTAAATTGATTCGAACGAGGGTTTAGTAAGGGTAGAGAAGTTATCGAAGAAATGATTACTAGAAGGAATTTGAAAAATTACCGTTACTTCTCCGCTTTCGCCGTTGTTTCGTGGGTCGAGAGTTTTATACAAACTTGCCCGGAGCATAAGAAAATTTGGTGATGGTTGGGAGGTGAACAAGTACATTTTCACCTGCAGTAATCAATGTCTTTTACCACTTCTGCTCGTAGTGTTTTGTTTTTTTTTACTAATTATCATCCTACTAATGGAGAATTGGGAGGAGACTATATCATTTACGACCGATGGAAGAGGTTTATGGAAGATAACAAATGAAAGAAGAGTAAATTTTCAAGCCTAAGTTGAATGGTCATATCAAAGGCATGGCATTACTTTATCTCATCTAAACTCGTTGGCTTCAAGTCATACTAGCGAAGTTACAAGGGAGAGAGGCCTGAAGCATTGTATTCAATTGGGAAAGTCATCGATGGGGCTATTATTTTCGACTATGTGATGAACCGTGCTAGATCTCGCTACTACTTCAGGTATGGGATTTCCATCCTTAATTCATTCGATTTCAGGAGGATTTGGGTGTTAAGTTTGAAACCCGGAAGGAAGTTCTTTCACCTATCGAGACCTATTACCAAAGTGTAAACTTTGGTGCTTACATTGTACATTCCGAGTTTGGCTTCGGAGAGGAGGATTTGTGAACTTCCGCCGTTTGCTTCGCTTCGCTACTTCTACTTCACGTGCCACTACTTCTGTGAGCATCATCATCTAGTGATTCCGTCGTACTAGACTAATAAGAAGATTTTAAAGAAAGATCACGTAGAGCATGTTAGAGATATGGTTGGTAAGATTGGAAATATTGAAAGGTATATTGTTAAGCATGATGAATATGAGGAGAATTATTAGCAAGACATGGATAAAGTGATTAGAGGTGATCATAATATCAGATGTCCCCTCATCTATTTTATATACCTTATGTGTCATCCCGAGACTGGGCTGAAGAAGATGATGATGAGGATGATGATTAGAGTTATTGTGTTTAGTTTATTTTGATTTGTGATTTCTTATGTGTAAGTGTATTTTTATTTTGATATTTTTATATGTGATGTTATGTTTGATTGTTGTGTGATGTATTTATGATATGCACCCACTCTTGTATGTATATTAGTTGACTATTTTTTTTATGTACACCTGATGTTTATGTGATAAAGTAATGTTTTATGTTGTAATTTGTGATAAGTGTGTAGTAGTAAAAGTGTTAAATGTGTATTTAGTGTTTGAATTTTTAATGTAGTATAAATTAATTCCAAATTCGTTAAAAATTGAACATTATTAAACCACGACTAAAAATTGCATGTTTAAACTTTTAAAATCTTACTATCAATTATTATCTACTATTGTCGTGATTTTAGTTATGTTATTGTTGTGTATTTTCTTTGAAAACCTCCACTACTGTAGAAGTTCAGTAAATTTTCTTTATGAAAAACTGACTGATTTTACTCCCGTTTATCTTTAAAAATGTTATACTTGCATATTTAGGATATTTAAATTCTTGCAAGCATGTTATTTTAGTTTTTAATTCTCACTCATGTATCATTTCTTATGCTTAAATGTTTTTATCCTAACTAAAAATTAATGTTTCGGGGGGCAATTAAAAAACTAAATTTTTCAAAAACCTAAAATTTTATTTGCTCTCAAGAATGCTAAAATAAATTGTTTTTTGATTTAAAATAATTATGTATATGAAGTTACATAAGGGAAACAAAATTTTGAATATAGAAATAATAAAAGAATTTAATTAAAATTTAGAGTAATAATGAAAAAATTAAAGTTAAAATGTTCTTAATAAAGAAATGTAAAATATAGTTAAACTGTCTTTAGAAATAAATGTTGTATTTTTGGATAAATAGAAGATTTGACTTTTATTTTTCAAAGCTTAAATTTCTTTTATTGAAGAATAATTTTCAACACTATTATTTTGATTTTAAGTAAAAGATAAATATCGACCTTTATTTTAAATGAAAGGCTGAACAAAATCACAGCGCCATCCAGATATAATAATATTTGCCTTATAAAAAAAATAAAAAATAAAAAAAGAAAATAGAAAAGAAAAGAAAAGAAAAGAAAAGAAAAGAAAAAGAAAAAAAAGAGAAAAAAGTGAAAAATAATATGTGAAAGGGAAGGAGAAGCTTGAGGATTAAGGGTCTAATAAAAAATTGGTTGCATACTTAAAGTTTAAATTATATGTTTTGAAAAAATGTAAAACTTAAGGTTATAATATAGTAAGTAAAATTATTCTCAATTAAAATTTTTAAGTAAAGAAAAATAAAATATTTGAATCCTATATTTTGAAAAATCTATAAGTATTTCGAATTGATGAAAACCTATATTTTCATTATCCTTTTTTACTTAAATAACTTTCTAAACTTTAAATCGGGTTTTATTTACTAAATTCTTTTCTAAATTGGATTATTTCATTTCTAGAACAAAATTCTCAAATCTTCCTAAAGAAACTCATTTACATAATTTTCATGTTAAAATTCTTATGGTTAAGAGTCACTTAAGGACAAGTAACATTTTAAGCTCATGTGGATTTCGATACACATAAAAATATATAAATAGTTTTTATGCACATTTTTATACCTATTTTCAGTATCACAACTTAACTGGCCAGATTTTGTGTTTTTCTTTAAAGTATGATGAAAATAATTAATTACATAAAAGGAGTGAATAAGGACCACCAGAGCATAATTATGAAGTTTCCGAGAAATTCCGCATCCGGGGCCTAAGCTACTAAAGTGTCTACAAGATAAGCACCACATTTAAAAATCAAATTAATGAATATCGACACCATTTTCAAGTGGGTGTTTCGAAGCAATTTTGTCAAGTAGACTTATCACTTCCTTTTCAAGTGCAATTTAATCTAAGGTATGATCTTTACGATACATCAATCCGGGATACGCATTCAAGAAAGACACCAGCTTAGAAACTTTTAAAATTATAAAAATGAAGCCTCATAATTGTGGCAGTTCAAAGGATTATTATCAGTGTGTGTTATTGAGTGGCTGTCAGAGTGTGTTAAGTTTTAGAGTTCTTCTTTTATATAATAAAGAGAGTAGAGAGAAGAAAGGGAAATGGTCAGGAAGCCTTCTTCTAACCAATTTTCTTTTATCATTATATCTTAGTTTTTATCAATTTTAAAGTCTTTATTATAGTCACCGTATTAGCCAACCTCCGTAGAGTTGTATTGTGGAAAGTAAAATTCCAAAGAACATCCAGAGTCTGGCGGAGAGGATTTTCAGATAAATATTTATCTTTGTTTTTGCATTTTGTTTTTAAGTAAGATTGTTGTGTTTTCATTATGGATTATGCTTCATATCAATTTTTTTTTGTGTTTACTTCATGAAATCTCGAGTAGTTTACTTATCTTTTCTTTCTTAGACGATGAAGTAATTAAATCATGGAAGCAATGTCATGGAAAGTATAATGTTTTTAATGCTGTAAAAAATTGTGATGATTTAATTCCTCGAACTTAATTTACTTCTCGATTGCCAATTAAGATGTTAAAATTTGTTGTGAGATTATGTAAGATCCAATGCGGTATTGTCTTAAACACCGGAAAGAATCACATGCAATTATATATGAATTTAAGGTTCATATGATCGAATGCAAATATATAAGGAGATATGCTTTATTTGGGAGTAAAATTAGAGACTTTAGAGGACAAAATTAAAAGCCCCTTAATTCCGCTTTGTTATTTTAAATTTTGTTATGAGATGTTAGCTCCTTGTGCGGTGGGAGTAAAGAGAACTCTACAAAGGAGAGCTGTATCTTCCCCGCCTAACCCATCTACAAAATTTCAAAATTTCAAATTAACCAATTTTCTTTATAGAACCAAGTAAGGGTAAAGAATATAATTACTCTTATTTGGCACAACACAATTAAATACTTTCACAACATAAAATTTCATAATTATTTCTGATTCATTGAAGAAAGAAAAAGATATTTGATTCTTATAACTTTTATATCGTGTTTAGAGTATTGATAATTTTATTTCTTGCTTAAACTTGTTATTAAAAATATCTAAAACAACTTTTCAAAATTAAAACCTAAAAACATACTTATAAAAATAAATTAAAAGTGCAAAAAGTTATTTTTCTTATTTCTTTAAATTTTTACACATTTCCATGTGGTTTCGATATCTCAGGGCTTAATCAGAAAGTCCTATATACTTGATAAACGATACGTATACTTGCATAAAATTCCATATTACAAATCGTTAATTTCATATCTAAATCGTAAGCATAAATATTCGGGCATCATTTACTCTTGCCAATTTTATTATTCAGGGTTCACATTTGCATAATACTAATTATTTAAATAGTCTGGAAGATAGGAGGATTTTTTTCATATTGGATGACAACATTAGAAACCTAAGACGAGTTAGGGCTTATTTTGCATGGGGTGTAAGGGCCTAAAGAGATAAAGTTAGGGTTTATGTTGCACTAGGCCAACTACCTCAAAGTTTTATGACTTGTTTTTTATCTTCAAGGAAGATTTGTTATTGTAGAGTTGTATGCTTCCTTGTCGTGTCGCCTGAATGCTCAGGTCCTCGTTGCGCAAGTTTAAGTTGTGTATGTCAAATGTAGAGGTCGAGAGATGTATCATAAGATAGAGTTCAATTTGTCTAATGTGTCAAGTTTAATTCCTTATGTCTTATTAAGAGGGGAACTTAAGTTGATTAAAGCGACACTGGTTAGGATACCATGGTTCCTTCATTCTGGCACCACCATTTTCTTCAAATTCACATATTCTAAAAAAAATTACTAAATCCAAATGAATGAATTTAATACTTTCATTCAAAGCCATGTGGAAATCTTGTTAGCAAACTCGTAGGTCAGCTCTACCTGAGGGATTCCCGATCATCCAAATAGACGTTTAAATTTAGTGGCAATTGTTGTGTTTCATTTTGTTTGTGATTAGATTTTGAGTTGTCTTATATTTTTGCTCGTCTAATCGATTTTTTTTTTGTTTCGCTCAATTTAACATGTAAGTTTTTGTTTTCGTAAAGTACATAAAGTATACAAGTAACAAAGCGAACAAAGGAAATCGTTAAAAGACAAAAATGTAAAAGCACACTCGCTCCTCTTCACACTCCAAACCTAAATACTCCAAATTAAAATTTTATTATTTGCATGCAGAGAATTAAAATTGCATGAAAGAAAAGTAAAAAATACAGGTTTATGGTGTACCCACCGAATCCTATGTCATAACTTGGTGGGTCCCTATTTGTTCATGTAGAGGATTCCTTTCTTTAAGAAGCATAACAAGTCCATTTACCTCCAAGATATCTAAAAGACTTGTGAAATGATCCTGGGGAACACCCTAACCATTTCACAAACCTTTTGAATCATCTTGAGTTCATTCTAACTTTTAACCCAAATTGAGCATGCATCCAAATTCCACCAAATTGAATGTTCCAATCCCAAAATTGCCATCCAATTTATGTTGGGAACCCTTCACCACATCCCCTAGAACTTTTTAAGCAATCAATTGGGCCTAAACCCTACTCTAGCCCAACCTAGGCCCAAGCTAGCCTAACTTGCCCCAAATTGGCCAAATACCCAAATTAAGCCAAATTAAACCCCCAAACCAATTCAAAACCAAACCAATTCCTTCACAAACCCTTTGTGACAATCATTTCCACCAATTTACTCAATCAAGTGGGACCTAAGCTCAAATCAAACCTAGCCCAACCTAAACCCAATATGACCTGAATTGAACCCAAGACCCAACGTCACATAAATTGAACCAAATTGACCAAATTTCCTCCATCACAGCCAACCTTGGGACCCCAGGGACCAGCTAAGATCAACTAAACCTAAGCCCATTGAGCCATGGACCAAATGTCCCTCACTTAGGACAAATGGACCTCACCCTTTTCGGCTAACCCATAACTCCCCTTAACTGTCAAGTAAACAACCCAATTAGTGGCACTGAGCTCCTCTCTTACCTCCCATCAGTCTGCCAGCCACCATCCCTGTCCTTGCCAGCCGCCCTAGCCACCGAAACAGCTAAGCTCGAGTGCCCCCATACCCCTTTAAACTCAAAATTGAGCTTTGTCAGTGAGGCATCCCCTCAGTGATCAATGAATTTGCTCGGCCCTCACCTTAAGTGGCCTAAAACACCCAAATTAAAGTGTTGAGCTCCACCAATTGGCCATGGCTATGAAATCCATCCTTCACGGCCAAGAGGGAGTGATGAAATTTTCTCAAGGAAAACCCTGCCGAAAACCTCACGAGAGCTTCCCTGTGACCTCCTGAGTGCAAGGCCACCATCATCAACCATTGAGCCCCATAGTCCAGAGCCAACTTCTTCACTGAAATTCCAGCCGAAACCAGGAAACATTTCACCACAGCTCCACAGTGCACCAAACTCAAATTAATTGCACCAGCACCTTCACAGCACTGAAAGAAGAAGATTCCTCATCAAAGCCCCATCACAGAGAGCCTCTACACAAGACTTTGATCAACACCTCAAATTAGCCTTGGTTGAATTCAGGTCTAGACATTTCAATACAACAAAAGGCTTCATCTGGAGGTCCATTGGGACTAATTGAAGCTGCCACAACCATCTGATTGAGGCCTCCCATCTTAGACAAAGGTATTGAACCTCACCTTCCTCCCCAAGCTTATTTTAATTCTCTATACATGTTTGGTCAATTTCAGGCTAGGTTAGCCACATAGATAGGTTCGTCTAGGCCAGATGAAGCTCTAGGAACAAACCCCATGGGATTTGGTTTAGTGTAGCTCGAGTTATTAAGGCTAGAAGGTGGACGACTCTCGGAATGAACCGGTCGAAGATGATGAAGGAGCACCGTTGGATCAAGCATGTAATGGACGGATGGTTGAGATTACACCGAACATAACAATGAGACATAAAGCGCGGAGCTGAGACCGATGGTGGCGTCGAATCATAGAGCGCTACGTGGTCTTTCGAACCTACTGAGAATACAGTCAGCGCCGCATGGTTTAAATAGAAAGTTAGGGATTTTTGATTTATTTAAATTAGTCCAACTTTAAAAATCCATAAATTGGTGTAGAAAATCATAAAAATTGAAAAATACTATAATGCCCAGTGAACAAAAGAGAACAATGTGGAAATGGTTTGAAGTTTATTTGGTGCATGTTTTATTTTTAAATAATTAAATACAGTCTGGAGTATTTTAAGTCTCCATCGGCTTAGACATTTCACCATGGCATGAAACTTAGGGGTTTTGATCTGCCTGTTAATCGGACGATTTACAGACTTTTATATTGCAAGAATTTATGAACTTAAATTTATATATGTTTATAATGATTTTGTAAAGTCCAAACACTCAACGCAAGTATACGTATCATATCAAGTAATACAGGGCTCTAATGGAGTCCTGGTTATCGATCCCACAGGGAAGCTACAAAGTAAAAGAAAGTGTTTCACAATAGATAATGTAGCACTGAAATTCGATACTCAAATTGCACTTAAAGTTTAATACTTACTTCTACTACCACTATTCAGAAAACAATAACAATTAATCAAACTACAATTACTTCTAATAGCTTTAAAAACAGAATTAACTAACAGACACACATTAAGCTATATATTTGAAAGGTTTTTGATATATGAGAAAAGTATCTTTCCTCTTACAATGAGAATATGATGTGTGGATGATATGGAACAAATATCTATGTTATTGTGCCAAATAAGAGCATAAATGTTTCTTTACCCTTAAAAGAGTACCCCCTCTTCCAAGCATGAAAAGAACATTGACATATCCTAAGTTTAATCACTAAATCTAAGGCTAGGCTGGGAGGATACCGACTCTCACTACAGAGCTCCCACTCACCCTTCACATGAAGGCTAACCTTCGAGTTTAGTTACTAATCATAGGACCAATTTGGGGATCTCAGCCTGTAACCCCAAAACCTCCAAATTGAAGTCCATCAAAACACATTTCCCTATTTATTTGCACTCAAAATTTTCATGAACTACGCAATTCATCCATGGAAATTGAATGGATTCTTCATTATTGTTGTAGCACACTAAATCCTTTCAGAATTAATGTTCAACAACATATTTTAACAATTCATTTGGCCAGATCGAAAAGTAAATTAAGTTCAAAATGAAAAACCATCACAATTTCTTCAATACATTAAAAGCACTTCAAATCCACATCAATCCAACACCACATCTCTATGCAAGAAAAAAGACAAAGAAGACTACTCAGAATTCATGAAGAAGATACTATAAAATATGGATTTTATATATAAAAGAAAAGTCATACAAACCACAAAAGAAAATACAACTTATCTCTTTCTCTTCCCCAATGCAATTCCCTTGAAGTTCCTTTGAATCATTTTCTCTCTTCTTTGCAACACCTAATTCCCTCTTTAGAATGGAAAGGAATAAGCAATCTCTCACTTTACTTCTTCTCCTTCACTCCGCAGAGAAGAATTCCTCTCAAATTCTCACTTCTACACACTTTTCTTCTAAGCCTTAACACTCAACACACACTCTCCCTCTCTAGAACTTCATAATACACACTCACACACACTTCATCTTCGTCCAAAAATAGTTACTTATAAGTTTATTGATATAACTACTGCATCACAATAGTACAACACAACACAATAAGAACAACATAAATATAAACTAACAATCTACCAATCTCCATCAACAGGATCATCAGCAGGGTCAGGTCTATATGGTGTATAGCTGGGGTAAGTAGGAAATATCACATCAGACTCCCCTCTCATAAATTTGACATGAGCATCATAATATGTAATATCAAACTCAACTCTCCTCTACAGATAATCTTCATTCACGTCACTCCTGGCCTCAAAGGCATCCATTCTACCATGGAGTCTATCCACACTAGCACTCTATTATCTCAGTTTCTCCATAATATCAGATAAGGTAGGTGGCTCAGATGTAGATGTAAAAAACTCCAAATACAATTCTAAACAAGTAAGAGAAAATTTCATCATGGAAATCTCAAAATCTCATCAAAAATCCAAAAATTCCAACCTAGGAAATGTGAGAGATTTCCATGGTGAAAATAAAAAAAATTTAACTTAAAGTGAAGCTCTTACTAAGAAGTGTAGATCCGGTCTCGAAAAGCTTTGAAATCACTTCAAATCTGAAATCTAGCAAGCCCCAAGTCTTCAAAATCGCAAAAATGGAGGAGGAAGACGAAAGCAATGGAAAAATTCGTGGGTCCCAGGGTCAAAATTGTGAAATAAGAGTTTGTTGGCGATTTTCTGTAATTGGGCACCGACGGCGCTCTATTTTAAAAAATATGCTAAACTCTCTGAATTTGGGCCAGGCGGTGCCAACCCAAAATTTTTTCTGGGTCCGAAAATTTTTTCATAATTTCGATCGTTTCGACTTCCACAATGATGTTTAACACTTCAATAAGCATCTACTTCATCTCAAAAGCAATAATTAACACAATTCTTTACATAAACAATACATAACAAAATTTTATATATAAAATCCAAGTTACAGTATAAACACCAAATATTTTCATTCAAACCAAACCAACAACTCTTAGATGTTTAGTGTTGCAAGTACGCTACCATAAGTAAAAACTAAAGTCTAAGCACACAATGAAAGTAAACATATCCAAATCCAAATTCAAAATTACAAAGCAAAGCAAAGTAAATACTACACACTCCAAGCAAAATTAAGCAAAGTAAACTAAACACACAATAAACATAAGTAGAACCCAATAATTACTCCACATCGGTTTCAGAACTATCCTCTCCTCTGTTGTCTCCAATTGATTGCTGATGCACGAACAAACTGTAAAATGGGCGAAATGGAAATTCGTCAGATGAATCCTCAGCAATCACTGCGTTCTTCTTCATCAGATTAATCAAGCCCATCTCAATTCGATAAGTGTGATCAGATTGTTCCTTCATTCTCCAATCTATATGATTGAATAAATCAGAAATGTTATTGATTGCATTCATAACGTTATGTACCTCTTTCTCCAACTTTTTGATCCTCTTCAATATCATTCTGGAACTTTCAGAAAAATAGAGTTGAATTGGTTGTGCAGTCTGTGTTGGTTGATCAACAAGCAAGTTCATGTCATCTTCATCTCCCACTGTTTGGTAGTCATAAGGATTAGTTGGATCAATAGGCCTCCATGGAAGAAGAACCTTTTCCCAACTCTCATATGAAACTTGTGATTGACTACATAACGAAAATATGGTGGACGGGTGTCCAAGCCCATATTTAGATACATGAAAAATTAATCCGAAAACTGATTTCACAATTATATTACCAGTGTTAATTGGCCTCCCAATTTGAATACATATATTCAAAATGGCACTTTCCTTGGTTACCTTGCTATTCTTCAATGTTGGAAATAACTTTGCCGAAATAAAGTAGTGTCACTGCTTTGACACTGGATTTAGAGATGCAGAAGGGAAACTAATATATCCATTTCCCTAATTTCCCAATACTCATTCTCATCCATCAAATAACGATACACATCATTCATATTATCACTTGTGGCATTGAAATTAGAATAATGTCAAATAAACACATTCTCAATCATAAAGAGATCATTAATTCTTGCAGGAGTGAATTGCACAAACCTACCTCACACAAATACGAACCCTTAGTTGATCCCGTGAAGATTTGCATAGAATTTTTTCACGACCGGAACAACTACGGTAGTAGTAGTGTAGCAAAGCACTTCTCAACATCTCTCCTTAATTATCTTTTCAATTCTAGTAGTAGGATTATCCATACCTCGGTTTATGAAACCTCTTTCCTTGATAATCCTCCTCTTCATCATCACTTTGTTGAACAATCACTGCGCCTCAAAACTTATAAACTTCCTTCGGTTAAAAACATGAGATCGAGGGTTTCTATAGAGTAGGAATCCATGGGATGCGAATTAGGAATGGTAGTTTTCATTTTTCTGGAGTTCGGAAGTCTAAAATGGAGTTTAGGGAGTTATAAGGACCAAGATCCTGCTCAAAACTACCAAAACTCATATTTTGAAACTTTAAAAATCGTCAACAGGTTTTTGGCGCCAGCGGCGCTCGATAGGGCTTCAGCGGCGCTCAAACCTGTAAGTTCAACAATTCTCTGGTAGGCGGCACCAGTGGTAAAAAATTCTCACCGAACTACGTTTGGCCGAAAATATTCCAATATCTCTATTCAATCCACCATTTATCAATTTTAAAATTATTTAGGAGTAATTAGGATTTAAAAATAACTTTTTAAAAAGCACAACTAGATCAAACAAGCAAACACACCACAAAGATACATATGGGTTGCCTCCCATAAAACGCTTGGTTTAACGTTGTCAGCCCGACAAACTATATAGTTTATCGAGATGACTCAGCATTAAAACCTCTTTGAAGTCAGGTTGAAACCTGTGAAAGTAATGCTTTAATCGATGCCCATTAACTTTGAAAATTTTTCCAGTTCTCAGGATATTTAATATCAATAGCTCAAAAAGAATGAACTTTTACAACTATAAAAGGTCCTAACCATCTAGACTTGAGCTTTCCAGGAAATAACTTCAATCTTGTGTTGTATAATAAAACGTTTTGTCCAAATTCCAATTTCTTTCTCAATATCTTTGGATTATGCTACAATTTCATTTTCTCTTTATAGATCATATCATTGTGATAAGATACATTTCTAATCTCTTCTAATTCATTCAATTGCATAAATCTTTTTTTCCAGCATTTTTCAAATTAAAATTCAACTCTTTTATCGCCCAATATGCTTTATGCTCCAATTCAACCGGTAAATGACAAGTCTTACCAAACACTAAACTATAAGGAGACATTCCAATAGGGGTTTTAAAAGCAACCCTATAAGCCCATAAAGTAGTATCTAATCGAGCAGACTAAACTAATTTATGATTATCCACAGTTTTCTCAAAAATTCTTTTAATTTCACGATTAGAAACTTCTGCTAAATCACTAGTCTGGGGATGATAAGCAGTAGATATTCTATGAATAATATTATATTTCTCAATCAATCTCTTAATTTGATTATTTATGAAATGGGATCCACCATCAGTTATGATCACTCTCGGCATTCCATATCTTGTAAATATATTTTTCTTTAAAAATTTTGAAACACTCAGAGCATCACATCTAGGTAAATAAATAGCTTCAATCAATTTCGAGACATAATCAACGACAACCAATATATATAAATTTCCAAATGAAGGAGTAAATGGTCCCATAAAATCTAATCCACATACATCAAAAATTTCAATTTCCAAATTATAATTTAGAGGCATCTCATTTCTTTTAGAGATATTACCTACTCTCTGACATCGATCACATGATTTAATATATCTATAAACATCTCTAAGAAGAGTAGGCTAATAAAATCCAGATTGTAAAATCTTAAAAATAGTTTTATCAGCACCAAAAAGACCTCCAAATCCAGAATCATGACATTGTTGAATAATCAAATTCGTTTCTTCTTATGGCCCACATTTCCTAATAATCAGATCCTTACACTATTTATATATATAAGGCTCATCCCAAAAATAAATTCTTGCATCATATTTAAACTTCTTTTGTTGTTGCCTTGTTAAATCAGATTGTATAATATCACTTACAATATAATTCACAATATCAGCATATCAAGGCAATTTACTTCCCATAATAGTATAAAGTTGCTCATCAGGGAAAATTTCTGTACCTTCCTTCTCAAATTCAGATAATTTATCATATTCTAATCTTGACAGATGATCAGATATTTGGTTATCAGCTCCATTCCTATAAACTATCATAAAATCAAATTCTTGCAGAAGAAGTATCCATCTAATTAGTCTAGGTTTCACATCCTTCTTTTGCTTTAAATATTCGATATTCGAATGGTCTGTATGCATAATACTTTGAGCTCTAATTAAATAAGGTCTAAATTTTTCAAAAACAAATACTATAGCTAATGACTCTTATTCAGTAGAGTTATAATTAATTTGAGCATCATTAAGAGTTTTACTAGCATAGTAAATGACTTTGAAAACTTTATCATGCCTTTGCCCTAATGCTACTCTAATCGCATAATCACTTACATCACACATAAGTTCAAACGGTTTCTCCCAATCTTGTGAAACAATTAAAGGTGTAGTGATTAATTTCTCTTTCGATAATTCAAAAGCACTCAAGCATTCATCATTAAAATCAAATTTTCTATCATTTTCTAAGAGTCGGCATAAATGTTTGGTAATTTTAGAAAAATCTTTAATATATAGCCTCTAAAATCTAGTGTGTCCTAAGAAACTCATCACCTCTCTCACAGTAGTGGGTGGCGGCAATCTCTCAATCACTCTAATTTTAGCAGGATCGACCTCCATACCATATTCAAAAATTTTATGCCTAAGCTCAATTCCTCCTGCAACCATAAATTGACATTTCTCCCAATTCAGAACTAGATTTGTTTTCTCGCAGAGCTCCAAAACTCTTGCTAAGTTTTCCAGGAAAATTTCAAATGAAGTCCTGAATAAAGAGAAATCAACCATAAAAACTTCTATTCCATTATCTATCAAACTACTGAAAATAGACATAATACAACTCTGAAATGTTGCAGGTGCATTACACAGTCCAAAAGGCATTCTTCGAAAAACAAAGGTTCCATAAGGGCTAGTAAATGTTGTCTTTTCTCGATCCTCAGGAGCAATAGGTATTTGATGGTAACTAGTATATCCATGCAGAAAGCAGTGGTACTTGTGTCCAGCAAGTCTATCTAGCATTTGATCGAGAAAAGGAAGAGGAAAGTGATCTTTCTAGTGGCTTCATTTAGTTTCCTATAGTCAATACAAATTCACCATCCATTAATTTTTCTTGTGGGTATAATTCCATTACATTCATTCACTTCAACAGTCACTCCTCTCTTTTTCGGTACACAATGTATTGGACTCACCCAAGAACTGTCTGAAATAGGATAAATAATTCTACATCTAGCCATTTTAAAATCTCTTTCTTAACTACTTCTTTTATTATTGGATTCAATCTCCTTTGCAGATCAACTCTCGATTTATGTTCTCCATCTAATAAAATTCTGTGCATACAAATCGAAGGACTAACTCCTTTAATATCTGCCAAAGTCCATCCAAAAGCTTTCTTGTATCTTTTTAAAGTTTACAACAACTTCTGTCCTTAAAAATCGTTTAACTCCGAAGATACAATAAATGACAGGGTAGATGATTTTCTTAAAAACATATACTTTAAATAATTAGGGAGAATTTTCATCTCAAGTTCAGGAGGTTTTATTATAGATGGAATTAATCTTTTATTTCCACCTTACATAATATCTAATACTTTGAATCTCTCCTGAACATACTCCAAATCTTCATTCTTCTTACTATCTAAATTTTCTTCATTTTTAATTTCTTCTTCAAAAATATTTTCATACTCTACTTCTTTTTCAAATATATTTTCAAAATGATTGTTTCTCAAATATTCACAGACCTCCATCCTATAACATTCATTATCTTTTTCCATTGAGGGATACTTCATAGATTTCAAAATATCAAAGGTCACCTCTTGATCATTAACTCTTATAGTTAATTCTCCCTTTTGAAGATCAATCATTTGCTCTTCTAGTAGCAAGTAATGGTCTTTCCAAAATGATTGGAATTTCTTTATCTTCTTCCATATCAAGTACAATAAAATTCACAGGAAAGATAAATTTATCCACTTTTACTAATACATCTTTCTCCACTACTTTAGGGTAAGTAATGGAACAATCAGCTAATTGAAAAGTCACAGAAGTAGGAGAAATTTCTCCTATTTCCAACCTTTTGAAAGTTGATAAAGGCATAAGATTAATACTAGCTCCCAGATCACATAAGGCTTTTCCGAAAAATTTTTCACCTATAACACACGGAATAGTGAAACTACAAGGATCTTTAAGTTTTTTCGGAGGCTTCTTCTGAATAATTGAACTACACTCTCCGCTAAGTGCAATAGTTTCATGATCCGTCAACTTTCTTTTCTTTCTCAGGATATCCTTCATAAACTTGGCATAGTCAGGTATCTGTTCTAATGCTTCAACAAAAGAATATTTGTAATTAATTTCTTAAGAATCTCCACAATTTTCCAAATATGTTATCCCTGTTATTTGTTCAATCTTTGAGGAAATGGAGGTGGTGGTTTCTCAACAATTATTTTCATTGGCTCAAGAGGATAATCCAGGTCTGGATAAATCTTGTTCGAACCTTTTTCGATTTCCACCTTCTCCTTTTCTGTTTCCACTTCTTTTTGCACTCTAGTTTCAATTTCTTTTCCACTCCTAATTGAATAGCCTTAAGTTGTTCCTTGTTTTAATCTTTTGGATTGATCTCAATATTACTCAGAAGTGTTCCAGAAGGTCTATTATTAAGTGCAGCGAAAATATGCCCCAATTAATTTTCAATATTTTTCATGGCAACACCTTGAGCTTGTAATTGATTTCCTATATTCAGAATCATTTCTTTAATAGATAACTTTTTATCCTTAAATTGAGGGTTACTATTAAATCTAGGAGGATAAGATGGTCTAAAATTGGTATTTCCTTGATTGTTCGAATTTCCAATTGGATTTATAGAACCGTTACCCCAATGTGGGTTAACATTGGCATTGTTATTATTCCAATTGAAATTTGGGTGATTCTTCCAACCAGATTTATAATAATTCAAATAAGGATTGTTAGATCTATTAATAGCATTTAAAGTCTCATAAGGTGTTTGAGATTCTGTTATCTATCTAAATGAATTTTCCTCTAAAACTTGAGGTGGTTGAGAATAATTCATTCCATATTGATTTATTTTCTTAGAAAGGGCTACAATTTGAGAAACTACCATAGTCATTATATATGAATCATGAAAACTAGCTACTCTCTTAGGATTTACCCGTTTAGAGGGCCATTGAAAATTATTAGTAGCTATTTCTTCAATTAATGTGTAAGCTTCATCAAAAGGTTTTGACATTAACGATCCACCAGCAACAGTATCTATAATAGATCTCAATGATCCCACTAATCCATTATAAAATGTTTGAATTATTAACCAATCTGGTAAAACATGATGTGGGCACTTCCCAAGAAGATCTTTAAATCTCTCCCAAGCTTCATATATTGACTCTCCTTCAAACTGACAAAAAGATGTAATATCATTTCTTAGTTTAGTAGTCTCTGATGAAGCGAAATACTTTGATAGAAACTTCTGAGATAATTCTCCCCAAGTTCTAATAGATTCAGGTGCTAACGAGTTTAATCATGCCTTAGCTTTATCCCTTAATGAAAAAGGAAAAACTCTAAGTCTGGCAGCGACACTAGACACTCCGTCATATTTAAAAGTAGCACACAGTTCTTAAAAAACTAGCAAGATGTAAATTTTGATCCTCATTAGGTGTTCCTCCGAATTGATTATTTTGTACCATTTGGATAAAAGCAAGTTTAAGTTCAAATGAATTGACAGCAACATTAGGATTTTAAATAGTTATGTGAATTTCATCTGTTGTTGGGTTAGCATAATCTCTTAAAGGTCTTGACAAATTTCCAATATCATTTCTCTGTTTATCTTGATTATTTTCACAAGGATTTTCAATTTGTTTTCGCTGTTTTCTAATTTTTCTGACAGTACGCTCTAACTCTTAATCATAAGGCACTAAACCTATAGATCCACTACTACACATAAAATCACAAAAATACATTTAAAAAGTAAACAAACACACAATTATACACTACAAAGTAAAGATTTTCTGTTACTATATTATCAATAAATACTGTTTATACTTCCTTCCTTGCTTACTTACTTAGTTACTTCGTTAACTTCCCCGGTAATAGTGCCAAAAACTTGACCGGACAATTTACAGACTGTTATATTACAAGAAGTTATGAACTCAAATTTATATATGTTTATAATGATTTTGTAAAGTCCAAGCACTCAACGCAAGTATACGTATCGTATCAAGTAATACAAGGCTCTAATGGAGTCCTGGTTATCGATCCCACATGGAAGCTACGAAGTAGAAGAAAGTGTTTCAAAATAGATAATGTAGCACTGATATACGATACTCAAATTGCACTAATACTTCCTTCTACTACCAATATTCAAAAAACAGTAACAATTAATCAAACTACAATTACTTTTAATAACTTTGTGATCATAGAAAAATATATTGAGAAATTCATACCAATTTTATATAAAATTGCACTTTAAGGAAATGTATTTTCTATGTTTTATTGCAGGTATGAAGAATTATAGGTAATGGGAGCAAAAAGATCGAAAAGAAGCGAATCTGGAACAAAAAGGACCAAAAGAGATGAAAATTGAACTATTTCGCCGACGGCGTGATTTTCCTGAAAGTTTTTGAATATATTATAAATGAGCCCGCCGAAGGCGAGATCGAGCCCACCGACGGCGAGATCGAGCCCACCGACAGGGAGCCTTAGCAGTTGGCCAATGTTCCAGAAGCCAACCGACGGCGCCATCGAGCCCGCCGACTGCGAGAAGGTCGGTTCAAGCAAATGTTCAATGAATCTGGACGCTTTTTGAAGAGGTGATTAAGCAACCTTTGGAAATATTTCTCCCTCTTTAAATAGAGACAGATTTAGGCTGAAAAAGTGTGTGTTATTTTGGTGTGTGTGTCTTAATCTGAGTCTGGAGAGTCTGTAGTGTGTGAGTGTATTTTAGAGAGTTCATTAGTAAGTTTAATTGAGTGTGTTGTACAAGAAGGAATAGTCAGAGGAACTTCAAGGAGTCTGCTTGGGGAGAAGATTCGAGATAAGTTTTTGTTTATTACTTTATAGCTTTAAATGAAACCCAAGTTTTGTGTTATTCTTCCTATGCATCTTGAGTAGTTTTCTCTGTCTTTCTCCTTGTTGTTGAGATTTTGTGAGATGAAAAATTGAATTAGTTGTGCCTTAAATATTAAATAAAAATTGTGATAATCTTTTACTTAAATCTTAATTTACTTTCAATTTGGATAATTGAACTGTTAAAATATGTTGAATTATCAACTATAGTAAAGATTACATCCAAAATTCAAGGAAATCAAAAGCCTTGAAAGGAGGGTGCAAATAAATAGGGAAATATTATTTATCGGGCGTAGAATTGGATATTTGAGTGTGACAGACTAAAATATTCAAATTTGGTCCTATCATTTGAGAGCTGAAGTGTAGATGTTAGCCCTCAGGCTAGGGGAATGTGAGAGCTCCAAAGTAGCAGCCGGTATCCTTCCAGCCTAGCCGCAGATTCAGTAACCAAGCATAGGATTAATCAATGTTCTTTATGCCTGGACCAAAGGGTAAAGAATAGGAATGCTCCTATTTGGCACAATATAATTCTAATTAGATTAATTATCCATTCACTTAATTCTCTTAACAAGGATAAATATACTTTTTCTAAATTGCAATCTTCTATTAAGTAATAGAGTTTAGTATAAGCGTTCTTTATTTCCGTATACTAGATAGTAATTGCATCTGCTAAAATTAGTTCTTAATCTCTAAACTTCCCTATGGGATCGATATCTAGGAATCCATTAGAGCCCTTTATTACTTGAACGATATGTATACTTGCGTTGATAAAAAGTGGCACATTTGTTATTTTTACTCTTTTAAACAGTTATATAGTTATAAAGCTCCACAAACATATCCACCTTGTGTGTGCCACCATTGTTGTCAAATTTTTGGCACTGTTGCCGGGGAAGTAAAGTAATTATTAAGGTAATTAAAAAAAATAATTAAAGATAATTATTAGAGTAACAGAGTATTTTAAAATCTACTTAAGTTGTGTATGCATAAATTTGAAACTAAAAGTTTAATACCTTACGATTCAGAATTAGAGCGCACTATTAAAAGAATTAAAAAACAGAAAAAAAGAAATTATAAATTTAAATCAAATGGCAAATAATCCAACAATTGAAAATTCAAATCAACCAAGACCTTTAAGAGATTACGCTAACCCTACTTAGATGAAATTCACTTAACTATCCAAAATCCTGATGTAGCGGCTAATTCATTTGAGCTTAAACCTGCAATTATCCAAATGGTACAGAATAACCAATTTAGTGGTTCATCAAACAAAGATCCTAATTTACATCTTGCTAGTTTTTTGGAGCTTTGTGCTACTTTTAAATATGATGGAGTATCTAATGATGCTGTTAGACTTAGGCATTTTTCTTTTTCTTTAAAGGATAAGGCTAAGATGTGGTTAAATTTGTTAGCACCTGGATCTATTAGAACTTGGGGAGAATTGTCACAAAAATTTCTATCCAAATACTTTCCTCCTTTAAAAACTGTGAAACTTAGAAATGACATAACATCTTTTAGTCAGTTTGATGGAGAATCAATAAACGAAGCTTAGGAGAGATTTAAAGATCTTCATAGGAAATGCCCACATCATGCGTTATCAGATTGGTTAATTATTCAAAATTTTTTATAATGGATTAGTAGAATCTCTTATATCTATTATAGATGCTGCTGCTGGAGGTTCATTAAAGTGAAAACCATTTGATGAGGCTTATTCATTAATTGAAGAAATGACTACCAACAATTTTCAATGGCCTTCTGAAATGTTAAATCCTAAAAAAATAGCTAGTATCCATGACTCTGATGCAATATCTATGTTAGCTTTTCAGATTGCTGCTATATCTAAGAAATTAGATCATTTTGTAATGGATTATTCTCCTAATATAATAGAAGAAAATTCATCTGGACAACTTATAGATGCTCAAACTTCATATAAAACTTTAAATGCTATTAATAATTGACCTAATAATCCTTATGCAAATTCTTACAACCCTGGTTGGAAGAACCATCCAAATTTTAATTGGAATAATAACTCTGCTAATCAACAATGGATGAACAACTCAGTAAACCCATTAGGAAATCCATCTAACCAAGGAAATTCTAATTATAAACCTTTTTATCCACCTGGATTTAATAATAACTCTCAATTTAAGGAAAAAAAGTTATCTATGGAAGAATTAATATTAAATATGGGTCAGCATTTGCAGAATCAAGGAAATCAGTAACAAATTCAAGGGAACCAATTACAAAATCAAGGAACTGCAATTAAAAATATTGAAACTCAACTTGGATTAATCGCCCACTGCACTTAATAATAGAATTCTTGGAACTTTTTCTAATAATGTGTAAATAAATCCTAAACATCAAGGAAAAGAACAAATCAAAGTGATACAGTTACGAAGTGAAAAAGAGTTAGAAACAAGAATACAAAAAGAAACGAAAAAACGAAAAAGAGAAAGTAGAAACTGAAAAAGAAAAGGATCAACAAGATTGAAATTTAGAATATCCTCTAATACCTATGAAAATTTATGTAGAGAAACTACCACCACAATTTCCTTAGTGATTAAAGCAACATAAAAATGATAAGCTCTAAATTTCTTGAAATCCTGAAGAAATTAACGGTGAACATTCCTTTTGTAGAAGCATTAGAACAAATGCCCAATTATGTGAAGTTTATGAAAGATATTTTAAAGAAGAAGAGAAAGTTCATAGACAATGAAACAGTTGCACTTAGCGAAGAGTGTAGTGCAATTATTCAGAAAAAGCTTCCTGAGAAATTAAAGGATCCTGGTAGTTTCACTATACCTTGTGCTATTGGAGAAAAAATTTATGGAAAAGCTTTATGTGACTTGGGAGCCAGAATTAATCTTATGCCTCTATCAATTTTTAAAAGATTAGGATTGGGAGAAGTCTCACCTACTTCAGTAACTCTTCAGTTAGCTGATCGTTCAGTGACATATCCTAAGGGAGTTATTGAAGATGTGTTAGTAAAAGTGGATAAATTTATCTTCCCTGTGGATTTTATTGTTTTAGATATGGAGGAAGATAAAGAAATACCTATAATTTTAGGGAGAACATTCTTAGCTACTGGAAAAACTATGATTGACATTCAAAGAGGAGAATTGACTATGAGAGTAAACGATCAAGAAGTAACTTTCAACACAAAAAAATCAATGAAATATCCTGCTATAGAAAAATATGATGAATGTTTTCGAATTGAAATTCTTAAACATCTATGAAATGAACATTTTAAAGAATACTTTGAAGATAAACCATAAATAGAAAATATAGAATTAATTGAAGAAACAGACAATGTAAAATTATATTATATACATGAAAGATTTGAGATGTTGAATATTACGGAAAACGCTGAAAAAAATATAGTTCCGTCAATTATTAAACCTCCTGAACTTGAGTTAAAAATTTTACCTACTCATTTAAAGTATACATTTTTAGGTAACTCTTTAACTTTACCGGTTATTATATCAGCAGAATTAAACGAATCACAAGAGCAAAAACTTCTGGACACATTAAAAAAGTATAAGAAAGCTTTTGTTTGGACCTTAGCAGATATTAAAGGAATTAGTCCTTCAATCTGTATGCACAGAATTATTTTGGATAATGAACTTAAACCAAGAGTTGATCCCTAAAGGAGATTAGACCTAATAACGAAAGATGTAGTCAAGAAAGAAATGTTAAAATGGTTAGACAATGATATTATATATCCTATTTCGGACAATGCTTGGGTAAGTCCAATTCATTGTGTTCCTAAGAATGGAGGAGTGACTATTGAAGCTAATAAAAATAATGATTTAATATCTATAAGACAAGTTACTGGATGGCATATATGTATTGATTATAAAAAAATAAATGCAATCACCAGGAAAGATTACTTCCCTTTACCATTTCTAGACTAAATGTTGGATAGACTAGCTGGACACAAGTACTTTTGTTTTTTAGATGGATATATTGGTTATCATCAAATTCCTATTGCTCCCGAGGATCAAGAGAAAACTACATTTACCAGTCCTTATAGAACATTTGCTTTTCGAAGGATGCCTTTTGGACTATGTAATGCACCTGCAACATTCCAGAGATGTATGATGTCTATGTTTAGTAAATTAATTGATGATGGAATAGAAATATTTATGGATGATTTCTCTATATTTGGAACATCATTTGAAACATGCTTGGATCATCTTGAAAAAGTTTTAGAGTTATGTGAAAAAACTAACTTAGTTCTAAATTAGGAGAAATGTCAATTTATGGTTGTAGGAGGAATTGTATTAGGGCATAAAATTTCGGAAAATGGTATGGAAGTAGACCCTGCAAAAATTTAAGTTATAGCTAAATTACCACCTCCTACTATAGTGAGAGGGGTACGAAGTTTTCTTGGACATGCTGGATTTTACAGACGCTACATAAAAGATTTTTCAAAAATTACTAAACCTCTATGCCAACTTTTAGAAAATGACAAGAAATTTGAATTCACTATGGAATGCTTAAATGCTTTTGAATTATTAAAAGATAAATAAATCACAGCTCCTATAATAGTTTCTCCTGATTGAGAGAAACTATTTGAAATAATGTGTGATGCTAGTGTTTATGCTATAGGAGTACGTTCTTGGTCAAAGTTATGATAAAATTTTTAAAGTTATATATTATGCTAGTAAAACTCTCAATCATGATGAAATTAACTATACATTTACAAAAAAAAGAATTATTAGCAATTATATATGCTTTTGATAAATTTAGATCTTATTTAATTGGAACTAAATGTATTGTGCATACTGATCACTCTGGTATTAAATATTTAATGCAAAAGAGGGATACAAAACCAAGATTAATCAGATGGATATTACTGATGCAAGAATTTGATTTTGAAATAATTAATAAAAAGGGAACTGAAAATCAAATTGTAGATCATTTATCGAGATTAGAATATAATGAATTATCTGACACTAACAATGAAATTACAGACAGTTTTCCTGACAAATAACTTTATAATATAAATGAGTGTAAAATACCATGGTATGCTGATATAGTTAATTATATTATAAGTGATATTTTACCACCCATGCTAACTCTGCAACAATAGAAGAAATTCATTCAAGATGCTAAAATGTATTTTTGGGATGAACCATATTTATATAAACAATGTAAGGATCTAATTATTAGAAGATGTGTGCCTTATGAAGAAATTGAACAGATCATTCAAAAATATCACGATTCTAAATTTGGAGGACATTTTGGAACTGATAAAGTTGCTTATAAAATTTTACAATCTGGATTTTATTGGCCTACTCTTTTTAAAGATGTTTATAGATATATCAAAACTTGTGATAAATGCCAAAGAGTAGGTAATATATCTAGAGAAAATGAAATGCCTCTGAATTTTATATTAGAAGTTGAAATTTTTGATTTTTGGGGATTAGATTTCATGGGACCATTTATTCCTTCTTTTGGAAACTCATATATATTAGTTGCTGTTTATTATGTTTCTAAATGGATTGAAGCGCAATCCTTACCTCATGATGCTAAGAGTGTTTCAAAATTTTTAATGAAAAACATTTCACAAGATACAGAATGCCGAGAGTGATTATCACTGACGGAGGATTCCATTTTAGGAATAAATATATTCAGAAATTGGCAGAAAAATTCAACATTATTCATAAAATATTGATTACTTATCATCCACAAACCAGTGGATTAGCTGAAGTTTCTAATCAAGAAATTAAATGAATTCTAGAAAAGAACTGTAAACCCTAGTAGATTAGATTGGTCTACAAGATTAGACACTGCATTATAAGCATATAGGACTGCTTATAAAACCCCGATTGGAATGACTCCTTACAGACTTATTTATGGAAAAATTTGTCACTTACCAGTTGAATTAGAGCATAAAGCGTATTGGGCGATTAAAGAATTCAATTATAATTTAAAAGATGCTTGGTGAGAAGAGATTGTTGCGGATGAATGAATTAGAAGAATTAAGGAATGAATCCTATAATAACGATAGCATTTATAAGAAAAAGATGAAATTATGACATGATCGGAAGATTAACCAAAAAAATTTTGAACCTGGACAAGAAGTTTTGCTTTATAATACAAGATTGAAATTATTTCTTGGGAAATTGAAATCTCGATGGTTAGGACTTTTCACTATAACTCAAATATTTACATACGGAGCTGTAGAAATTGAAGATCAAAAGACTGGACACAGATTTAAAGTAAATGGACACAAATTAAAATCATATTTTGAAGGAAAAAGACCAAATTTTAAAGAGGTTTTAATGCTCAGTCAACCTGATTAATAACTAGAATAGGTCAGGTTGACGACGTTAAACCAAGTGCTTTAAGGGAGGAAACCCATAGTTATCTTTATTTATGTGTAATGATTGTATTTATTTGATTTATTATTAATTATGATATAAAATGAATTCTACTACTCATATTTATCTTTATAATCATCACGATATTGGATCCATAGAAAAAAATTGGAAAGAATTTGGACCAGAGCAAAACTGGGCAAATTTTCCCTTAGCCGCCGACAGCGAGATCAACACCGTTGACAGCGAGTTCTGCCCGCCAAAATTCAGTTTATATTATTTAAGAATCCCACTGACGATGAGATTTTTTCCGCCGATGGTGAGATCGGTGAATGAACGGTTTAGGGAGTTATTTTAAAGGTTTTTGACAATTCTAAGTGTTTTAACTCTTTAAAAACGCCTAGAACTCGAATTCTAAACCATTTAATTCATAAAAACGAATTGAAACTCCATAAAAAATGCATCATTGTTGCATCCAATTACCTTGAAATCACTAGATCTCGAGTGTTCAATCGAAGAAAATTTGTCAGTTATGAGGCCCAGCGAATCTTCAACAAAGTAATGATGAAAAAGAGACTGATCAAAGAAAGAGGATTCATGAATAAAGGAGTGGATAATTCGACAATTCCTATTGAAGTGATAATTGTGCGATGACGTTGAGAGGTATTATGCTATACAACTTCTGCAGTAGTCATCTCTGTAGTAAAAGAATTCTACTCCAATCTTCACAGAATCAACAACGGAAACGTCTATGTGCGAGGCAGATGGGTAACTTTCACTCCTTCAAGAATTAATGAGTTATATTCAATTGAGAATACACCAATTTGCCACTATTCCAACTTTGTCCCTACAAGAAATAATATGAATGTGATCTATCAATATTTGACTGATGAAGTAGAAGATTGGGAAACAAGACAAGACGGTTATGTTAGCTTTTGTACATCACTTCTAAACCCCGTCTCTAAAAACTAGCACTTCTTTATTTCTTCAAAATTATTACCCACTATGAGGGTAAGTAAAGTTTCTAAGGAGTGTACGATTCTGAATTATTGTATTCAAGCGGGATTACCTATCGATATTGGTTCAATTATTGTGAAGTCTGCTTTAGGCCTGATTGTTCATGGATCAATTTATGGGCTTGGACATCCTTCAACAATTTTTGCACTATGCAGTCAGTACCAAGTTTCATATGAAGCCTGGGAAAATGTATTTTTGCCTTGGAAATCCTTAGATCCAACTGATATGTTTCCTACTCTGGATAACGATAATGAAACAACCATTATTACAGATCAAGCATTTCAAAATTCTCTTTCAATCAGACTCTTTACTGATAAAAAAATATGATCTTACGGAAACTCAATGGATTGGAAAAAGAGGTACAAAACGTGATGAATTCAATTAATAACATCTCTGATTTATTTGATCATATTGATTGGAAGATGAAGGAACACTTCAATCATTCTAGACATCTTGAGGCTAGTTTCACACGGCTTTTGAGAAAGAAAGGATGGATTGAAGAATATTCTACAGAAGAGTTTCCTTACAGGCCTTTCTACAATCTATTCATTCATTTACGTTCTATCGGAAATATCAAAGATGAGTTTAATACAGACCATGACTAGTAGAAGACATTCATTTTTTTTATATGTTGAGTTAGTTTGAATTTAATTTTTATATAATTCGCACTTTTGATATTTTAGATTTTAAGAATTGATCTTAGTATAGATGAGATTATGTGTTGTTTGTTTATATTCAGCGTTTTGAGTATTGTGGTTTGGATTGCGACGCTGAATTTGGTGTGTTAAGGTTGTAAAAATACCTTGTTAGTAATGTGGTGTACGAATATTGTAAACACTTGGATTTTATATAAAATTTGTGATGTTTTATGTTGTGTGAATTTAATTGAGTTAAAATAGTATCTAATCACAGTAAAATATATTTAATTAATTGATCGGACATTGACGAGGTTTAAAATGAATTGAAAACATTATAAAATATTAAAAATATTAATTTCCAAAAAATCCCGCCGACAAAGAGATCGACGCCGCCGACGACGACTTTTTCCAGAGACTTTAAGCCTATTTAAATTAATTAGCTCGTCGACGGTGAGATTTTTCCCTCTAATGGCGAGATCCCGAAAAACACTTTTATTTGACCGGTCAACCGTCTCTATTCATCGTCCCCTTCCTCAAAACTTCGAAAAACCCGACCTAAGGCTTGAGAGATCTTGGATTTAAAGCAATTTCAATACATTTTGACATCGAATTTTATCTTCCCTTCACAAGAGCTTCACTCCCATGCAAAAATTTTTGATTTTCACCTTGTATTTCTTCCACATTTGGGGATTTTGAAAAAAAATTGAAATATGGAGAAAATAGTTGGAGGAAATCCATGGAATTCATTTTAGATTATTTTAAGTCACCTTTGGAAGCCATTCTAGTATTATTTTGGAATTTAGTTGAGATTTTTGTAAATTTAATAGATCGAGAATTGGCTCCACGACAGAAGAGGCGACTAGATTTTGATGAGACACGATTCGTGAATGTTAAAGCTCAATCAAGATACAACTTTAATATCAAAGCAAGAAAATGCATTCAAGATAAAGTTTTTAAGAATCCGGGAGGAGAAGTGGAACAAAAGATCAAAGAGAGAAGATGGGAAAATTTTTGTTATACGACAAATAAAGCTGCAGTTGAAGTTGTAAAAGAGTTTTATGCCAATTTGACCCAGATAGAGGATGAGCCTATAAAGGTTAGAGGATTTTTAGTCGATTTTAATGCTGCACGAATAAATTCTTTCTACGAAGTACAAGATCTTCATAACAGCGAGTATGATACATTCGGAACAATGGAAGGACCGCTGGAGGAGGTGATTAACTTTCTCACTGATGGGAAAGGGACTTAGAAAATTAAGCAGCGTGAATGGGTAAACTTCCCCCTTTCTATGTTAAATGCAACCTCTAAGGCTTGGCATTATTTTATTTGCTCTACTTTTCTACCCACTTATCACCATAGTGAAGTCATAAGAGATAGAGCAGTTCTGAATTTTTGTATTCAGAACCACAGAAGTATAAATGTGGGGAGTATTATTTATAAAAATATATTAGCCATTGCAAAAAGTGAAAGTGGAGGAGGACTAGGACATCCTGGTCTAATTTATGCACTCTGCCAATTGTCTGGAGTAGAGGCGAGAGATGATGAGGAATGGGTTGAACCTATGAAACCCATTACCCAGGCTAATAAAAAGACTTATGAATCCCATGAAGGATGGAGATCTGGGACTAGGAGCTATGCACCTTCAACTAGTAGGGATATTCCCTCTACCAGTTATGACCCTCCTACCTACAGTTCTCCCACCCTTTATGATTTGTTGAATGAAATGACTCTGTAATGGAAAAGTTTTGAAAATATTGAAGAAAAATTGGAGCATATTGATCAGAGAATTGGAGGATTAGAGCGGAGGCATGATTATGACAGTGATTATCTCCAAAGGCATTCTGAATTTGAGATAGCCGACTATGATGCCGAGAATCGTTATTGAAGAGGAGAGCTTGATGTTATATTTCCTGACTGCCCCCGTTATACTCACTACCAGCCTACTCCACCTTCTGAACAAGGAGATGAGGATATAGTTTGGGATTTTAATGTTGATGATTAGATTCTATGATTAGATATTTATGTTGTGTGTTTATTTAGTTGTTTAGTTTATGTATTTTGATTATTATGTTGTGTAAGACATTTAAACTTTGTTGTATAAGTTAAATTTGTGTATTTTTAAATTTTAATATTTCAAATTGTGATTGTAACTCTGAAACTGGATTAGTGAAATGTATGTGGATGTTGTGTTAAATTGTGCTTAATATTATAATAGGTATAAATTGTGTTAGTATTTTGTACTTATTTCAAAACTTCTTTACCCAACAATTTCTTTGATATTATATATGTGTAGAAAATTATTAACAATATAGGTTAATCAAGTGATAAAAAGAACCTGCAGAACTTCAAAAGGAGAAATACCTAAAGCACGAAAGGTATGATTTAAATTTATAGTTTGTTTTCTTTTCACCCAATATAAATAGATAGAAAAATTTAAGTTTGGGGGAGGGAAAAACAAAAATTTAATTATTAAATTCTTCTCAATTTATATTTTCAAAATTTTTTATATACAAGATTTTCTGTAGTAAATTTAATTCAGTAAACTAGAATTAATTTCTTTAATTTATTATAGAAAGTTAAAAGAAATACTTTTAGTGATTAGACAAATTTTATAGACTAAGATATTTGGAATAAAGGATAAAATATAGTTAACTATTTAAAGTAAGGAAAACTATATTTTAAAATATTAAGTTCTGAGGTATTTAGAAGAGAAAGAAAAGATTGAAACTCAATGAAGTGAAAACTATGAAGTACATATAGGATAAAGAAATATTTCAAGTTTCAAATTTAGGAAGAGGAAAATGAAGTTCAAAATTATTAACAGACTATCCAAATACAGTAATCATCACTTAAAAAAAAGAGTGAGAAAAAGTAAAAGGATTGAAAATCATTCCAAAATGAAATGAAAAGAAAAAGTAAGTGAGGAGAAGCTTGAGGAGATGCCTTATCAAAAATTGGCTTCATTTGAATCAACCTAAAGGGTAAAACTTAGTTATATTTCTAAACTTATATATATGGATTAGTATTTTACTAAATAGTGTTTTCATGAATTTCCTATCATCTGAATATCCTAAGTAATCTAATATTGCAAATATAGTCATTCTTAAAATGAATAGAAGACTAGAACTCTTAAACTTGATTACCAAATTGCCTTATATCTATAGAATTAATTTAATTATGTATAAATTTTTTTTCTAATAAACTTTACTATAATACTTATTTAAATTAAATTCATAGTATTTTTGAATTAAAACTTTACTACAAATAATCATTACTTTTATGTAGTATTAAGATTACTTGAGGACAAGTAATAGTTAAGTTTGGGGGATTTTGATCACAGGAAAATATATTGAGAAATTCATACTAATTTTATATGAAATTGCACTTTAAGGAAAGGTATTTTCTATATTTTATTGCAGGTATGAAGAATTATAGGTAATGGGAGCAAAAAGATCGTAAAGAAGCGAATGTGGAACAAAAATGACTAAAAGAGATGAAAATTGAACTATTCCGCCGACTGCGAGGAATAGGCCACTGACGGCGTGATTTTTCCGAAAGTTTTTGAATATATTATAAAGGAGCCCACCGACGGTGAGATGGAGCCCGCCGACAGCGAGCCTTAACAGTTGGCCAATGTTCTAGAAGCCAGCCGATAGCGCCATCGAGCCCGCCGACGGCAAGAAGGTCGGTTCAAGCAAATGTTCTATGAATCTAGATGCTTTTTGAAGAGGTGCTTAAGCAACCTTTGGAAATATTTCTCCCTATTTAAATAGAGACAGATTTAGGCTGAAAAAGTGTGTGTTCTTTTGGTGTGTGTGTCTTAATCTGAGTCTAGAGAGTCTGTAGTGTGTGAGTGCGTTTTAGAGAGTTCATTAGTAAGTTTAATTGAGTGTGTTGTACAAGAAGAAAGAGTCAGAGAAACTTCAAGGAGTCTGCTTGGGGAGAAGATTCGAGATAAGTTTTTGTTTATTGTTTTATAGCTTTAAATGAAATCCAAGTTTTGTGTTATTCTTCCTATGCATTCTGAGTAGTTTCTCTGTCTTTCTCCTTGTTGTTGAGATTTTGTGAAATGAAAAATTGAATTAGTTGTGCCTTAAATATTAAATAAAAATTGTGATAATCTTTTACTTAAATCTTAATTTACTTTCAATTTGACCAATTGAACTATTAAAATATGTTGAATTATCAACTAAGTAAAGATTACATCCAAAATTTAGGGAAGTCAAAAGCCTTGAAAGGAGGGTGTAAATAAATAGGGAAATATTATTTATCGGGCGTAGAATTGGATATTTTAGTGTGACAGACTAAAATAATCAAATTCAGTCCTATCGTTTGGGAGCTGAAGTGTAGATGTTAGCCCTCAGGTGAGGGGAACGTGGGAGCTCCAAAGTGGCAGCCGGTATCCTCCCATCCTAGTCGCAGATTCAGTAACCAAGCATAGGATTAGTCAATGTTCTTTATGCCTGAACCAAAGGGTAATGAATAGGAATGCTCCTATTTGGCACAATATAATTTCTAATTATCCATTCACTTAATTCTCTTAACAAGGACAAAGATACTTTTTCTAAATTGCAATCTTCCATTAAGTAATAGAGTTTAGTATAAGCGTTCTTTATTTCCGTATACTAGATAGTAATTGCATCTGCTGAAATTAGTTCTTAATCTCTAAACTTCCCTGTGGGATCGATATCTAGGACTCTATTAGAGCCGTTTATTACTTGAACGATACATATACTTGTGTTGATAAAAAGGGGCACATTTGTTATTTTTACTCTGTTAAACACTTATATAGTTATAAAGCTCCGCAAACATATCCACCTTGTGCGTGCCACAGTTGTCACTTTAAAAATAGAATTAACTAACAGACACACACTAAGCTATATATTTGAAAGGTTTTGATATCTGAGAAAAGTATCTTTCCTCTTGCAATGAGAATATGATGTGTGGATGATATGGAACAAATATCTATGTTGTTGTGCCAAATAGGAGCATAAATGTTTCATTACCCTTAAAAGTGTACCCCCTCTTCCAAGCATGAAAAGAACATTGACATATCCTAAGTTTAGTCACTAAATCTAAGGCTAGGTTGGGAGGATACTGACTCTGACTACGGAGCTCCCACTCACCCTTCACCTGAAGGCTAACCTTCGAGTTTAGTTACTAATCTTAGGATCAATTTGGGGATTTCAGCCTGTCACCCTGAAACCTCCAAATTGAAGTAAATCAAAACACATTTTCCTATTTATTTGCATTTAATTCCCATGAACTATGCAATTCATCCATGGAAATAAAATGGATTTTTTATTATTGTTGTAGGACACTAAATATTTTTAGAATTAATGTTCAACAACATATTTTAACAATTCAATTGGCCAGATCGAAAAGTAAATTAACTTCAAAATAAAAAACCATCACAATTTCTTCAATACATTAAAATCACTTCAAATCCACATCAATCCATCATCACATCTCTATGCAAGAAGAAAGACAAATGAAACTACTCAGAATTCATGAAGAAGATACAATAAAACAAGGATTTTATATATAAAAGAAAAGTCGTACAAACCACAAAAGAAAATACAACTTATCTCTTTCTCTCCCCCAATGCAATTCCCTTGAAGTTCATTTGAATCCTTTTCTCTCTTCTTTGTAACATTTAATTCCCTCTTTAGAATGGAAAGGAAGAAGCTATTTTGCACTTTACTTCTTCTCCTTCACTCCTTAGAGTAGAATTCCTCTCAAATTCTCACTTCTACACACTTTTCTCCTGAGCCCTAACACTCAACTCACACTCTCCATCTCTAGAACTTCAGAATACACACTCACACACACATCATTTTCGTCAAAAAATAATTACTTATAAGTTAGAAATGAAATCTCAATAGTTTCCATAGGCATCCCTTCAAAAAGTCGCCAAAACTCCTCAAATTTGAATTCCACCGACATTGGGCGCCGGTGGCGCTCTATCGTCGAATTAATTACTGAGTCTCTAGAAAATGGCGCCGGCGGTGCCAGAACCTGGTTTCCTCATTTTTGCTCCTTTTTGATCCGAATTCGTTCCGTTTCGCTTCTTTTCGCTCCAATCACCTAAAATCATCATAACTGCAACAAATCATGAAAAATACCTTTCTTTAAAGTGAAATATCACAAAAAATGGGTAAAATTATATAACAAAAACAATATATAGTTTTAGTGCATCACCTGTCATGAGAGTTCTTCCCTGATTTTTCAAAAATCAGGGGATATATCTATTTTTCAAAATATTGTGTCTATTTTGGTAAAATAATTAAAATAGTTAAACTATTGATAAAAAAATACAAGATAAATATTGGTAGGTTACTTGTGACCAGAGGACCCTAGGAAAATTTTAATTGAGATAAATCTTTAAGAATGCACCTAATTGTCATTTTAACCTAAATCTAATGTGGAATTAATTTGAGCAAACAAAATATGTAAATGGATCAAAAATCATTCTCTACTGTGGTTTAGGGTTAGAGGGACTCTTCTGAAAATTTTGAAGTCATTTGAAATCCATTTAACCACTTAATTGAATTTTCTAATTTAAAAGGCATTCTTATCACTAAAATGATTTTTAATAATTAAAAATACAAGGAAAAAATTTATGAAAATGGTTTTGGAAATTCCTCATGACCTGTGGAATTTTATGAAAATAAAATGAAAATTAAAACAAACATTTCATTTTTAAGCCTAAAAACGAATTTAAAAATAATTAAAAATGTTAAAAATCACTAAAATATTAAAGTTCACTAAATTGTCTCATTTGGTCTCCTAATTATTTAGGAATCATCCAAATAATTTTCTTAAGCCTTTAACTCAAAATATTAATTTTCAAAGGTTTAAATTAATTTTTGAAAGCTAAAAAATAAATTTCCTTAACTTCCCACCAAATTAATCTAAAAATTAAAAGTAAGTTCAAAAAAATATAAAGTTTGTTTCTCTGAGTTTCCTGACCTTAGAGAGATCCAAGAAAAATATAAAACTTAATTTCCAACCTCCAAAATATGTTATAATTAATTAATACACCAGTACTTAAAATAATTCTAATAATTAAAATAAAGCTTAAAAATCTTGAAATTTGGTCCAAGTGGTCCTCTAGACTAGGTCTACCTCCAATAAAATTCTCAAAGACAAAGGTCTTGCTTTAGTTAAGTTGTTGAATTTTCATTGAAAATCTTTATTGTTGCATTAAATAAATATATAAATTAATTTAAAATTTTAAAAATCACATTTTCTCCTCTGATGTTTTAATTGATCCATAAGTAGGGTACTATAAAAATTTTAAAGTTATTTGAGTTAAATTTAAGGAATTGTGACGTGATAAGGCCTTTATGGTAAAAGTGCAATTTTGAATAGTTTGGCCTGAATCAATATTCATGCTTAAGTAAAATGGTAAATGGGCAATGAATGATCTTAATTATTATGAATGATTGAAACATAAAGGGATAAATGGTAGAAACCCATCTAATTCTCGTCACATTAAAAGGATAAAGTTTATGATTATATTAATCATTATAACTTGGAGGAAAATTATATTAAATGATCCTTATGGTTAGGGGTTGGATTTGAGGATGAAAAATTACTAATACAACACCCCTTTATTTGATGTTTAAATAATAACTCGTTGATTTGATAAGAATCATTTTCATACGGCTAAACCTTTCTAAATACCACAAAATATACCCACTGAAACCTTAAGGGCTTAGTAGTAAGCTAGGCTTAATTAAAAAATTAACTAATGAAGATTAGAAAAGAAACACAATTGATCTTAAACCACTTTTGAAACACTACAAGCCCATCAAAATTGATTAAAATTTTCCATAAATTAAGTTTTCCTCTAAAGGCCCCACTTACATAATTCGTAAGTGAAATATCAAAAGATAACTACCCCACCTTTCGGGATAATTAAAACATTGGCTCATTGAGCATAAGGTTATAAAACAGATGAGTCATTTAATTACTATGATAAGTCCAAAATGACCTCAAGGAAGCTAAAAAAAAATGTGAAATGTCTAGGTACCTCCTAGACCCATTTCACAAATCTTTTGGACACCTTTTAGGAAGACTGGACCTATCATATTTAGTAAATGAAGAGATTTCTTAAATGAATGAATATGACTCACCAAGTTATGACATAGAGTTTGGTAGGCTTGTGACGAACCTATCTATAGGATTTTACTTTCTTGCAAAATTATAAATTTTTATTACAAAAATATACTAAAGTTTTAGTTGGAGGAACGAGAAGACTCGCCAGGTACACTTTTATAGTTTACAGCGCTTTGTTTTCCTGCACTTTCCTTACTTTTTCTTGCTTACAAGCTTACATGTTAAACAATAATGTCACCCTGCATGAAAACTAAAAATTCTATGATAGCTACAAAATGAAAACTAAAATCAAAATAAGATAAAAATCATCGCCATAACAGTTAAAATATAAAACAACTCAAAATTTAATTACAAACTAAACAATATCATAATTGCAACTAAATTAAGACGTCTCTATCGGATGATCGGGAATACCTTGGAGGATACAACCTAGAGTTATTAATTGGATTTCCTACGGTCTAAATGAAAGTATGGAACTTATTAAGTTGAGTTTAGTAAATTCATCTGGACAAAGTGAATCCAAAGAAAATAGTGGTGCCGGGATGATAGAACCGTGGGTTCTTAACCAGTTTCGCTTAATCAACTTAAACATTGTCCCATAATAAGATCTTAAGACACCTCAATTTAAATACTTTCAAAACATGAAACTTCTCTTCTCTCTCCAATTGATACATCTTTAAACTAAACCTGCTACGACGAGAAGCTTGGAGCATACGCAGTGGGTAGCACGACCATCTTCAACAATAAAACTCCTTAGAAATTAAAACACTAAGCAATAGGACTTTAAGGTAGCTTGCCTAGTGCAGCGTAAACCCTTACCTTATCTCTTTAGGCATTTGCATGACCATGTTGTGCAATATAAGTCCTAACTCGTCATAGGATTTTGAGGTCGTCGTCGGGTATGACATAAACCCTCCTATTTTCCAGGCCATTCACATAATCAGTATCAAGTGAATGTAAGGCTAAAATAATAAAATATGCATGATGAAACACCAAATAGCTACCTTAAATTAAAACCAAACCGTAGGATAGTTCGAGAAAAACACCAAGATCACTCTTAGATCTATGTCTTTCCCCCAGTCTCTCCTTTCTATGGATTCCTAAGAAAAAAAATTTGTTTCGAAATTTGAGCCACTCACCTATTAAATCTCCTATTACCACTCTTTCTTGTAGAACTCTATCCTTTGGAAATCATGAGTACAATATTTCTTGATCTATATCAAGAGTTTTCTTATGTGACTTCGGTAATCTAAGGTATAATTAACTATAGGGGCTTGCCCTTATAGGAAACATAGATTCCCCATATTAATATAAACCCTATCTGATTCCTTCATAATAGATAGGAAAAATTGTCGGTCAACATGAATGGTTTGCAGATCAAATGGATGTCATGAATTCTTTAGTTTATTCGATCACGCCTCACTACCGAGCCATGTATCTATTCTTAGGGATAGATACATGTCTCGTAGTGAAGTGCTCCATTATTTAAACTATCGTTTATATGAGATTAATTTGAAAATATTATTTTAAAAAATCCATATATTATTAAATTAAATCGAAACCTTATTTTATAAAACTACATTTTAAACTTTTCAAAAGTTTCAATCCCAACAGATTTAACGAGTGACACTTGTTTTTCTTACGAAATCTTATTATAGAACATCTAACTGCATAATATTTCCTATATTTGAAATATTCATAATCTATATGTCATAAACCTCTCTTATTTATCGGATGGATCATGCAGGATTTTCTGTGTGTTGAGTTATAATCCTAATTCGGCTGACTTTTTCTTTATGATTATCTATTGATAGTTAATAGCCTCATCTCGTGGATGTAGGTGGATTCGTGCCAAACCAACAAATTGCACTATATTTGGTTTTGTTTGTAGTGTGAATTTATTTTTCACATTATTTTACACAACAATTGGTATCATAGTCGGATCATCGATTTTGATGACAGACAGCTGCATTTAGGCAAAGACACGGACACGAGACAAAGAGATCAGAGCAACTTGGGCTAAAAGACTTGGTGGAGCCATTAATCATATCATGTCATCAGATACTTCAACATGTACCATGATGGTATAAATGTCTTTGATTCATCAAGAGACTACACATTCTGTTAAGGTCGATGGGACAAACTTAGAGAGCAAATAGAACTTTGGCATTTGATGATGCAATGTGGCGGATGTATTATGCTCTCTGAGTTTGAAGGAGGTTCTTGATAAGAATTAACGTCATAGATAGATGTCAAAAATAAAATTGATCGAAGATGAACCAAATTGCTTGTGGTTTGATCCAATATTGCTTATTTCAGGAGATCAAATATTGGTTGATGATGGAGACTTCTGTAGAAGAATTTTGGAGAAACAAATCTTACAAAGATCACGGAAAATTGTCTCCATACGAAGTGTCAACTTTACATGTTTCAAATAAGGGATGGGTTACTATTGATGGGCATTTGAATTATTTTACAATGCTCTTAGAAGATCTATTGAATCTGGATGAGAATGTTAGGGATGAATACAAAGCACTTCTTCTATTGAATTAGCTTCGGATATGTACCAAATTATACGATGAGGATCATTCATAGGAAGAAGTCCTAAATTATTGGGAGGTGACCATGGCATTGTTGAACCATGAGCTCCGTAAAAAGAAGTCCACAAGGATGGAATTGAGCGAGACACTTACAATCAAATGTAACTGATATGAGAAGAAGTGGAATTATGCAAAGAAGGCATGCAACGAAGTTACTTTTTAAAAGTGTGACAAGTCTCATGGGGGAAGTCACGTAAAAAATTGTGTGCTATCTGTTTGGAGACTGGTTATTAGAAGAAAAACTATCTAATGTTGATGGAGAATGGAAAGATAGTTTTCTTAGAAATGAAAGCCAATCTTATTGTGGAGAATAATGACCGGACATATTCAAATGTATGATTATCTAAAATTTCTTATAGTTTGTATACATATGATTCATGTTGGATACTTTACATATTTTCTACCTATCACATTTTTACCCATTAAGAGTGATTTTGTATGTACAAGAAGCTGGACAGTGGTGCAATGATTATGAGTAATGATCAATCTTATTTTACTATTAGTGTAGGAAACATCTTTATTAGGATACTTGATGGTACTGTGAGGAAGCAGACTGATGTTAAACATGTTCGAATACAATGAAGAATTTACTTTCAATTGAGGGCTTACTGGCCAAGAGCCACAAGATAGTTATAATGATATGAGTTCTAAAGATATACGTGGATAAATAATTTTGATGAAGGGAGTTTTTCGTTACAACCTTTAATATTTGAAAGGTAGTATATAGACTATAATATCTATTATTATTATTGATGATTTTAATCATACAATTTCATTCTGTCAAATGAGTCTAGCTCATGTTGAAGAGATTTTACTTCATGTATTAATGAAGCAACGATTGATCAAAGGAGTGAGCATTTTTAAGATTTAGTTCTGTGATTGTTGTGCGGCTTATTTTAGGTTGTATTGTATTTTAAAAGGGGGGTCGCCTAACAGAAGTTGTCGGCGAATTTAAATTTTAAATTTGATTTAAATATATATATAATTTAGAAAGTAGTATTTGGCTTTGAAAATAATTTTTAAATTTGAAAGTTTTAAGATATGAGATTAAACCGATCTCACATCCCAAATAGTTTATATAAACGAGCACCGCACCACAAACCGTGTATCTATCCCTAAGGATGAGACACACGCTCGATGGTGGGGCTCGATCAAATAAACCGAAGTTTTGTGACATCCGTTTGGTCCGCGAACCAATTTTATAAGCCGACAAATTCCTCGCTTAATATGAAAGTATCAAACAGGGTTTATATTACTCAGGTTCTTTAAAATTCCCTATAAGGGCAAGCCCCTATAGTTAATTACATCTTAAGTGACGGGAATCACTTAAGAAAACTCTCGATAATAATCAATAACTCGCTTTCAAGAATTTCAAAGTTTAAGGTTTTCAAAGATTGAATTTTGGAATTTCAATAGGGAATGGATCAAATTTTGGAACATTTTGTTTTGTGAATCCAAAGGAAGAAAGGTAGGAGAAATCACCGATTCGAAATGAACTTCGATAATTTCCCGACTATCCTATCGTTTGGCTTGAGTTTAGGAAAGTCCTAATACTTATTTAGTATTTCAATCTTGCCAATTTTAATTAATTAGGACTTATATTTGTATGATAAAATCAAACAAATAGACTTTAGAAGATGTGAGGGTTTGTTGTCGTATCGGACGACTACCTCGGAATCCTAAGACCGGTTAGGGCTTAATTTGCATAAAATGATTATGCAAGTGCCTAACGAAAAGGTTGAGGATTTATGTTGCACTAGTGCAAGCTACCTCGAAGTCCTATGGCTTTGTTGTTTAATTCTAAGAAAGTTTTGCTGAAGTAGGTTCAAGTTTTGTTGATGACGATGGCCGTGTCGCCCACCATGCTCCAAGTTCCTTGTTGTTGCAGAGGTTTAGTTTTAGAAATCATAAATCGGGAGATGAGAAAAGTGTTTTGGTTTAGAGAAGTCTTAATTTTCCAAGTGTTCTTGTATTTTGATTAAAACAAATCTTAAAGTTGATTATAACGACACCGGTTAAGATCCCACGGTTCCATCCTTCCGGCATCATTATTTTTATCGGATTCACTTAGTCCGGATGAATTTGCTAAACTCAACTCGAATGAGTTCCACACTTTCATTTAGCACCGTGGGAAATCCCGTTAGCAACACGTAGGTTACATCATCCGAGGTATTCCCGATCATCCAACAGGACGTTTTAATTTAGTTGTAATTGTAGTTTTGTGTTCTGTTTGTGATTAAATTTTGAGTTGTTTTATATTTTGAAATGTTGTGGCGGTGAATTTTATCTTGCAATGACTTTTAACTTAATTTGGTTTCAGCTTTAGGGACTATCCTAAAGGTGTGGGTTTTCATGCAATCGTTGTTTTATCATGCAAGAAAAATAAAGTACATTCGCAAGAAAGTAAATTGTAGGAAAGTAAATTGCAAGAAAGTAAATTGCAATAAAATATAAAAGCGTACCCGGAGGGTCTTCCCGTCATCCCAAGCTGCACTTAAAACACAATTAGAATACTTAAGCAAGTTCCTAGGTAAAGCTAAGGGAAGGGTTATGGTTTTCTACCAAATTCCTAATCCTATAGCTAGTCAACTCCTATGACGTCTCAGGTTCTTTGTGTTTTTGGTTTAAAGACGATTTTCTTCATCAAAGAACAATTAAGTCCAATTGTTCTTATAAATATCCTATCATATTGAGGAAGTGCTTAAGAAGAATCTTAAACATCTTTTCAATA